>SSNQ01034399.1:426498-498363 GCA_006942095.1 Nothobranchius kuhntae
AAAAAATCAGAGATCTGATCCAAAAACTCAGAGTAAGGGCCTGGTGGACGATATAAAACTACAAACAAGAGTGGTTTTACAGTTTTGCTATCTGGATTAGGAAAACTAAGAATAAGATGTTCAAACGAACTGTAACTATTAATCTGTAAGGGACTGATTAATAAGTCCGAATGAAAAATGGTTGCCACTCCTCCTCCTCGCCCTGTACTTTGAGCAATATGATGATTTAAATAATTTGAAGGAGTCAACTCGTTTAAGCTAACATAGTCCTCTTGCTGCAGCCAGGATTCTGTGAGAGAGAGCAAAGAGATCTGATTATCACAAATCAACTCATTAACTAACAAAGTCTTAGAAAAAATGGATCTAATGTTCAACAACCCACATTTAATTTTTCTAGTTTTCTGCTCAGTTGAATTTGTTCTAATATTTATGAGATTTCCATGATTTGCTTTATTAAGCCTGATATTTAATCTGTGTGGTTTTGGCCGTGGGCAGGACACTGTCTCTATGGGGTAGTGGATGGGTAACAGTACAGAAGCTGCAGAGGGGTGGGTTAAACTACGACTCTGCTTCCTGGTCTGGACCCTGGGTTGTCATGGAGGACTAATAAAACTGGCCATATTCCTAGAAAGAAGAGCTGCACCATCCAAAGAGGGATGGATGCCGTCTCTCCGCATCAGACCAGGTTTTCCCCAAAAAGTTTTCCAATTATCAATGTAGCCCACGTTGTTTTCAGGACACCACCTAGACAGCCAGCGGTTGAAGGACAGCATGCGGCTAAACATGTCGTCACTGGTCCGATCAGGCAGGGGGCCAGAGAAAATTACGGAGTTCGACATTGTTTTGGCAAACTTGCACACCGAAGCAACATTAATTTTAGTGACCTCCGATTGGCGTAACCGGGTGTCGTTACCGCCAGCGTGAATAACAATCTTACTGTATTTACACTTATCCTTAGCCAGCAGTTTCAGATAAGATTTAATGTCGCCCACTCTGGCCCCAGGTAAACATTTAACTATGGTTGCTGGAGTCTCTAATGCCACGTTTCTGACTATGGAGCTGCCAATGATCAGAGTCGGCTTATCAGTGGGTGCGTCACTGAGCGGGGAAAATCTATTAGAAACGTGGACGGGTTGGTGGTGGCCCACAGGCTGGGTTCTATGCTTCCTGCGTACCGTCACCCAGCCGGCCTGAGGTCCCGGCTGCTCGGGTTCCACTGGAGGGTCGCTACGTGGTTGTTCTGAGCTAGTTAGCCCCACGCTAGCTAAGTAACTACGGCTGTTTACCGGTTTTTCAACAGCGCGGAGCCGGGACTCCAATTCTGACACCCTCGCCTCCAAAGCTACAAAAATGCTACATTTATTACACGTACCATTATCACTAAAGGAGGCAGAGGAGTATCTAAACATCTGACACAGAGAGCAAGAGATAGGAGACGGAGAAGCAGAGACAGAAGTAGCCATAGCCGTGCTGAGGCTAAGCTAACTGGACGAGCAAACTGTTCAGTACCAAATAAACTGCGTGCAAACTCAAATGGTTCCCTAAAAGCTAGGTGGAACAACAGAAAATGTGTGTTTTAGCGTGCTTTTGTGCTACAATAACTCAGAGATTTCCAAGTACAGAGAAATTAAATCAGCTTTAGCGAGCCCCAAACACCAAACAGCTACACGGAGTGCAACACTGAAAACAGGAAACAGGAGACGCCTTACCGCCAGGTGCAGCCACCTCTCCTTGTTTTCCTCCCTCTCCTCCTGGAACGTTGATGCACCTGCTTATTCTTCACTCTTTACAGGTATAAAAATCGTCTTTTCATGCTGGTTCCTGTGAACCTGCATTCAGCTTTGACTGATTATGCTCTGATCCCTTACCGTGCTGCATTGTAAAGACCATGAGAAAAACCTTCAACGGGATCACAAACACCTCAACATAAAGGCGTTTGTGCTGCTTTTGTGAACTGAAGTCAGATTTGATGTTACCAATGTATTTTATCTCCAAAACCGTTTGTGCATGCCGTGTCAACATGATATCTAGGTGACTGATGATAAATACCAATCTTGATTTACAAGCGAGTGAAGATTTCCCCTCTGGGGTTCCAACCTTTGTTTGCCGTCTTTTGAAAACTTTTCCTCACACCTTGAAGATAGTTTTATCGTGAACACACGAGGAAAACAGGATTGGGTGTCTGACGCCTGGCCCAGATGAGCCGATTAAAGGAACGCTAAAGAGTTATTACCTTTTTAAGCTTTTTCTTTAAAAGTGGGTTTCAGTGATTCTGTTGGTAGAAAATGTACTAACTTAACATTGTGCAGCACTCTGTAGCCCTCTGCTGACCAGAAACCACACTTAACAGTCTTGTGGGAAGGGTGCCCTAGGGGGAGCTCTGTACCAGCTTTATGGCTGTTAGATGTTTACTGTGTCAATGGCTAATACAATGGGTAGCTGTTAGCTTTTGTAGTTTCAAAAAAAAGAACTAAAATAAATTTGCTTTTTGGTTGGCATCATGGTGGAGCCTGGAAGTAAGACAGTGATGACTTTGAAAGCAAAGCAGAGAGCTACAACCAGCGTGAACATTCCAATCCAATCCAATTTTATTTATAAAGTGCATTCACAAGGCATTACAACCAAACAAGGCGCTGTACACTAAAAATGTTAGTTAATTAACCGGCGTTATACAAACATGAACATTGACACGGCCTACTCTACTATGAGGGAGCCTACAAAGTCACAAACTGTTGGTGACCTGGCATTGTTCTTACTGGACTTACCATACCATACCACTTTATTTCCAGTCGTTGGAGGATAATAAGGAAATGATTTTAATGGGTGATTTTAATGTTAACTGGCTCGACAACTCCAGTTTTGTAGGTCGTATTCTTTTAAACAGCTCAAACCTGACACAGTTGATCTCTGAGCCCACTAGGAGTGGTGTACACACTTCTTCCATTGACTGGATCTTTGGATCACACCCTAAACAGATCTCTGATTCTGGGGTTTTAGCTGATTGTATCAGTGATTGTTCAATTATCTACTGCTTCTGGAAACTAAATAGTCCACATAATCCCCAAAAATTATAAACATTCGTGACATGCATGCTTTCAACGCTGACGACTATTTGCAGGATCTACAATCTGTGAACTGGGGTAGACTGTCCCTCATACCTGACATTGATGATGCTTGGGCATTTTTTCACTCAGAGTTTCTACTAGTTCTCGATAAACACGCCCCTTGGGCTAGTATAAAAGTCAGGGCAGTCATTTACCTTGGATTAATAGAGACCTAATCGCTCTTTCTCAGAGATGTGATAAAGCCTGGAAGTTAGCAAAGCTTACAAATCATCCTGACCATTTGTCAGATTATAGAAAATGAAAAAAATTGTGCACTACTCAGACAAGGAACGCATAGACTAATTTCTACAAGAACAGTTTACACAATGATTTTAACAGTCCCAAGCAATTTAGGAATAAAATTAATGACCTACGGGGGAAGACTGCAACTATAACCAGAACTACGAACTTTAACATTAATGGTGAGCTTACCAATGATACGGGTATAATTGCCGAATGCGATAGTAAGTATTTTTCTTCATTTCCCCAGACTGACTCGAACATTCCTTTGGGTCCGCACACCACGTCTGAATGCTGCTCTACTTTTTGTACTTTCTCTGAAATGGACCAACTTGATGTACTGAAAACCATAAAGTCTCTCAGTTCAATTCAATTCAAAGATACTTTATTAATCCCAGAGGGAAATTAGAGGGGGCAACTGGGAGCCCCTTCTCTCGTTCTCATTGTTGAAAAAATTTTGTCAATCACGTTGAGAGACCAACTGACCAGGCCCATTTGAACAATTTCCAGTTTCCAGAAAAAATGCAGAAGCGCCATACACCCAAAGACAGACAAGGAGCCTTGAGATAAGATAGGGAGGAGAGGAGGAAAAAAGCATCTGAACTCTCCAAGAGCCGGGGCAATTGCGCCTCGTCACTCAATACGATCAGTCCTGATGGTATAGAGGGTAGATTTGTGACATCCTGCTAATGTTCTTGCATTCCCCCGTCAATACTTTTTAACCTGTCCACTGTTCCGAAAGCATGGAAAGTAACTAAGATTATTACATTGCAAAGGGGCTAGTGATAGCCAGGTACTTAACAATTATAGACCTATAGCAATAGCTTATACTATTGTGAAAATATTAGAGAAATTGATCTTTACCTGGTTATCTGATTATTTGGATACTAATAGTTTCCCATTGTCAATCTGGTTTTAGAAAACATTTCTCCACTACATCTGCTCTTCTTAATGTCACTAACAACATTTACATGGGTTTTGACAATAACCTAGTGGGTGGTGCAGTTTTCCTTGACTTAACTGAAGCTTTCGATATGGTTGACCATTATTTATTTCTACACAAACTGTATGCCATTGGCCTTGCAAGGTTGTCATTATTATGGTTCAATAAGTTTCATCACCATCGATCTCATTTAATATGCTTGACTCTAATATGCATGTGGTTGTCGGGGGAGTTCCTCAGGATTCTCCTATGGGGCCTTTGCTATTTTCTATACTTATTAATGATTTGCTTTTAAGCTGCACATCCAGCTCTGTTCATTTGTATGCTGATGATGCAGTTTTATATTCCACTAAGCCAAATAATTTAGCATTTATTTTATGCATGAGATCCTGCAATCAAATTTTAATAATGTGCAGAATTGGTTAACTCAAAATGAATTCATCCTTAATAAATCTAAAACATATTCAATGCTGTTTAGAAGATATTCTTCTACAGTTGGGGCAAGTGGGAATCTGCAACTGCATTTATTGGACCACTCAGAAGTACATTCCACTGAGAAATTAAAATACTTAGGAGTTTGGATTGAGCCTGATTTATTATTCAAAAATCACATTCTGGCAGTTTCTCATAAGGTTACCAGTTGTTTACGAACACTGTAGCGGTCTATTAAATGTTTTTACCTTGCAGCACGGAAATCGGAAATGTATTGCAACTCGGCTTCTGCTTCCTATTTTCGATTATGCAGATATAATCTATCAGAACTCTGCCTCCACATGCCTTCATTTGCTGGATGTTATCTACAACAGTGTTTGTCATTTTGTTTTACGTTGTCCGTTCAGAACTCATCATTGTTATATCTACGAAGGCCTTTCATGGTACTCACTGAAAGCTAGACGTCAACTTCATTGGTTGCTTTCTATTTTTAAATATACTCACTCTGATTTTCCTTCTTATTTGAAAGTCCTGTTGGTTCCTGTAATACCTGAGCATCAAACTCAATCTAATGATCATCTGTCATTTGTTCAGTTCAGTTCATTTATTTATAAAGCACTTTAAAACACCCAGCACAGGAACAAAGTGCTGTACAGAAAATACATTAAAACAATAGAATAAACAGAAAGCAGCAAAGAGAAATAAATAAAACACAGGATACATAAAATTAAAACAGCCCAATAATAAGAATAAAAACTAGATAAAAATAGCATTGAAACACACAAAAACAGCTAAAATAAGTCAAAACTAAAAAAAAAAAACAATAGTAACCGACATCTCACATGGTGTCAAAAGCAAGGGTAAAGAGGTGTGTTTGCAAGAGTGACGTAAAAACAGGTAAGGAACTGGCCTGTCTTATCTCTAAAGGAAGCTCATTCCACAGTTTAGGAGCTGCTACAGCAAAGGCGCAATCTCCTCTAAGTTTACGCCCAGTCCTGGGTACATTCAGGAGCAGCTGATCAGCTGACCTGAGAGAGCAGGAGGGTGTGTAAGGCTGTAACAGGACAGAGAGATAAGAAGGTGCAAGGCCATGGAGATATTTAAAAGCAAACAAAAGAATTTTAAAATGAATCCTAAAAGAAATGGGCAGCCAGTGAAGTGAAGCTAAAACAGGGGAAATGTGCTCAAACTTTGGAGTGCCAGTTAAAAGATGGACTGCGGCATTTTGCACCCTCTGTAGATGACTAATATAAGATGCACTGACCCCAATATAGAGTGCGTTACAGTAATCCAGCCGAGTGGTAACAAAGGCGTGGATCACTGTCTCGAAGTGCTGCCATGAAAGAATTGGCTTTATTTTCACCAGCTGCCTGAAGTGGAAGAAGCTAGATTTTACCACCGCCCTAATCTGATATTCAAATGTCAGATCACAGTGCACTTTGACCCCCAGGTTTGTGACAGTTGGCTTAACAAACTGGGCCAGGGAATCAACATACAAATTGGGGGTCTCAGTAGGACTACCAAAAATCAACACCTCAGTCTTTTTATCATTGAATTTTAAAAAGTTAATAGACATCCAAGCCTTTATGTCATCAAGACACTGAAGTAATGGCTGTATGCGGTATCCACCTTTTTTCTGAAGAGGGACATAGATCTGACAGTCGTCAGCATACAAGTGGAAAGCAATGTCATGCTTACTCAGTAAAGACCCGAGAGGAAGAAGATACAAAGAGAAGAGGAGAGGGCCAAGAACCGAGCCCTGCGGGACACCACACAAGAGAGGAGCAGAGGACGACACATAGTCACCGAGACTGACACAAAATGTTTGCCCCGCCAAGTAGGACCTGAACCACTCGAGAGCTGTGCCGCTAATGCCCACCCAGTGCTCCAAACAAGAGAATAAAATGGCATGATCCACAGTATCAAAAGCAGCTGTCAAATCTAAAAGCACAAGAACAACACAGTCCCCAGCATCAGTAGCTAAGAATATGTCATTAAAAACTTTTAAAAGGGCTGATTCAGTGCTATGAACGGGTTTAAAACCAGATTGGAAAACCTCTAATACATTTTGATTTTCCAAGAAGGCCTGTATTTGGCTATTGACTATCTTTTCAAGAATTTTAGAAAGAAAAGGTAGTATGGAGAAAGGCCTGTAATTCGCCAGATCCTGTGGATCAAGAGCAGGTTTTTTAATCAGAGGTTTGACTACTGCATGTTTAAAATCTTTAGGGACAACACCTGACATCAGACTGTGGTTCACCAGCTCAAGAACCAGAGGACCAACTGTAGGTAACACCTCTTTTAAAAGTTGAGGAGACCCAGCAGGCTTAAGACGACCAACAGTCTCCGTTATAATGGACAGGGTCACTGGCTCAAACCTGCCAAAGGCAGCAGAGCAGGAAACAAAGACTGAGGGGTCATGAGCACAAGGACAGATTTGAGCCCTTGTTAAGGAAACCTTCTCAATAAAAAAGTGTAAAAAATTTTCACAGGCTTCAGCTGAGGGCTCAATACAGTCAGTAAACGGTGCACTAAGAACAGAGTTAATAGTATTAAATAAAACATGCAGGTTGTGGCAGTTAGTCAAAATAATGTCAGATAAGTGTTTTCTTTTGGCCTCTCTCACAGTTCTTTGATATTGTCGCCAACAGTCCTTCAGCATCTGAAATGACACCTGTAGTTTGTCCTTTTTCCATTTGCGCTCAGCCCGACGGCAGTCGCGTCTGACAACTCGGGTCATGTCGTTCAGCCAAGGCTCAGATTTAGTTTTAGGCTGCCTGGTTTTTAATGGAGCCACAGTGTCCAAAGCAGTCCGACAGGTGGAATCAAACCAAGAGCTCAGTTCCTCAGTCTGGCTGCATAAAAGATCCGGGATCTGACAAATCTGGTCAAAGTGCTCAGCAGTGGAGGAGTTCAAAACATGACTGCGCTGAGCAACAGCACAAGGTTTAACTGAGACACATGCAAGAGGAACTTCAAACATCACAGGACTGTGGTCAGAAAACACAGCATCACAAATCTCTATTTTAAAACTAGAGAAGCCATGAGATAGAACAAGATCAAGTGTGTGTCCACGTTCATGTGTGGGACCTGTCACCCATTGCACCAGATTAAACGAATCAATAAGGTTTAAAAAGCCCTTCGCCATAGGCATATCAGGACAACACACATGGATATTAAAATAACCAACAATAAGAATACGATCATATTTTGGCATGAATTCAGCCAAAAGTCAGCAAAATCATCCAAAAAGTCCTTATTGTATTTTGGAGGGCGATAAACCACCGCACACAACACTGTGTGAGAGCAGCCCAGCTCAAACATAGACAGTTCAAAGCTGGTAAGCGACGGGGCTGGTGGCTGTTTACATCTAAAATGACTTTTAAAGATGGTGGCTATTCCTCCTCCTCGGCCCAACAAACGCGGGGAATTAAAATAGCAGCAATCGCCAGGTAGAAGATCAGAGAAGATGCTGCACTCACCGGCGCTCAGCCATGTCTCGCACACACAGAGAAAATCAAGTCCTCGGGATGTAAAAAAGAATCCTTCAAAATAAATGTTTTATTCGCTAGGGACCTAGCATTTACCAGGCCAAACCTGGCAGCAAGCGGCGGGTCCCCATCACTAGCCGTCATAGAAGCCCGACACAGAGGCCGCAGGTTACGTGGATTCACACCACGCCGGCGGGGACGAGGAGAGCAGGGTTTTCGGGACTGGGGCGTCCCATCCAGGCCGAAGACAGGTACCAGCCAAGCACAGACAGGATCCAACGATTGCCGAGAGAAGCAGAGGGTAGGCACCGCTCCTTGTTTTCTAAATAAGGGCTTGTGAGAACAGCAAAAAGAAGCTTTCAGCTTCACCAGGAAGCCGGCCCGGCGACCCCGGCGACGGTACTTATGCCGGAGAGGTGGATCTGGGACACGGCACAGGTGAGCCGGGATCTCCGATATTAGCGGGGGCAAAGTTTTATGTCCAGCTTGGTTCCATTTCGCCCAGCTTTTGGCAGAGGGTCGGAGCTCCAGTAGGGATAGGCGATCATATACCAAGAGAGAGTTGGCATTTCCTACAATAGTCAATAAAATCAAAACAAACAAACGTAACACTGGTAGTGACAGACGGCAACCCATGAACACCGGCGCCATCTTGGACAGCTTCCAAGAAATCAGGGTTTAAAAAAGAAGTGGGGAGACTTGCCTTTTGTGTTAAAGCTCCCTCTGACTGGAATAAGTTACCTTCAATCCTGAGGTCCATTTCTTCAATTTGTTTATTTAGAAATTGTCTTCACGAGCATTTATTGCCTAACTGTGATTATTTTGCTGTCACTGCCTAATTTGGACATGTCTGCGTGTGTATACTGGATCTGCTTATATTATTATGCGTTTTAAAGATGACTCTCGCAATTATTTTTGGTGAGCCATAGCTTAGCAGGATTTATTTTTGTTTTATTTTTATTTAGTTATTTGTGTGTGTGTGTGTGTGTTTTCTTTGATTTAGTGAAATTACTCTGCTGTCTTATCTCCTATTTTGTTGTATAATCTGAGGACCCACTCGAAAATGAGATGATACATCAAGTGGTTTCTATCCACATAAAATATAAGTTAAATAAATAAATAAAAATAAATAAATTTATAGAGCACATTTAAAATACAGCGTGAGAGCTGACCAAAGTGCTGCACAGGCAGCTTCATTAAAAACAAAATAAGACAAGAAATAAAACAGTGAAAGTAAAACCATCAAAGCTGCATAAACAATAAAAATAATAAATGAGTCACCGACTAAAAGTCAAGCCATTAAAGTAGATGTTTAAATGAGATTTAAAAACAGCCAGAGAGGATGCCTGCCTAACTAATGGGGGCAGCATAGACAAACGCTCGTTCACCCCGGGATTTGTTGGACATCCAGGGAGGGCAAAGTAGCAGGAGATCAGCTGACCTCAACGCATGTTTGGGTACATAGGGGGTGAGATAAGTCATGTAAGGCTTAAAACACAAAAGTCAGTAACTCAAATTGTACGCGTAACGTAACCAGGAGCCAACTAATGTTGTCAATTGTATTTTTTCATGGGGCGAGCTTGGAAATAAACCTGGAAATAAACATTACGGCTCTAAAGCTGATCTTCCCCCATGTATGTCACATGTCATGTGATCAGGAAGCAGAAAACCCATGAATTAGGACATAATTTTGGGACGCTGCTGTGAAAAAATTGCGAGGCGCTAACCGAAAAAGCTTCGACAACGAATTGTGAAAGAACGGATACAGCTAGAAACACTCTGATTCTTCCTGATGTAAGAACTCTTTCGTTTGGCATTTTTGGTGTTTAGATGATGATAGAGCACAATGTTCTGTGACTCTTCAAAAAAACAACAAAAACACTGGCAGTCAGGGGCTATCTGATCAGAAAACGGCTGGACGTGAATGAGTTAATAATGTTTCGAGTGCTGAGCTCCGTGTAGTCACCTAGTCAAGCACTAATTTCTACTTGTAAGTAATAATATTTTCTGTCCACCAGTGTGTCTTTTTACTTAGTGGTTTATTTAGAATCACTTGGCTTGCGTTAGTGTTAGCTTGTTGTTAGCACTAGCTACAGCAGGCTGTGGCAGGTTTGTTTACAACAGTTATAATTCCACTTTCAACCAGTAGAAGCAGGAAACTTTAGTGTCACTTTGAAGTGGCAGTGTGTAGTTTCCTGACAACAGGGGACAGTACATACATTTAAGAGTAGTTTTACACCATACGGTCAATGTTGTTTCCTGTGGAGCGGAAAGCATGCGACCTTGGTGTGACTCCTGGTACTTCAGTTAATTCCATCAAGAGAACGCAATGCTGATGCTAGTTTTCTGGGGCTGTAGTTTCATCGTAATCCGGCAATACCACTCGGCCAAAATGTATCTCTTTTTCAATTCTGTTCTTTTATAGGTTTTGGAAAGAGGTTAGCAGTTTTTCCATTTTTGGTTCTTTTTTAAACACAGTTACGTTTTCTCTTTACCTTGCTGACGGTTTTGTTTGCGGCTGCAAACATCTTCACAGCTGACGCTGATGGTGGCGTCACTTCCTACTCTGTTTATCCGCGGGCAGCAGAGCTGACGCTGATGGTGGCGCCCTCTGCTGCCTGCGGGTAAGCAGCTGCTTAGCCGCAGGCAGCAACGTAATCAGCAAGGTAAAGGGAAACCTTATCTGTGTTTAAAAAAGAACCAAAAATGGAATTAGAAGACAAACACAGCAAGAACGTACAAAAGATGGTTAGCAGTTTTGTTATTAAATTCATGTTTCTTACTACCAAATTGTTGTCAAACATGTTAATGTCGTAAAGTCGAATATCCAGCCAATCATCTAATGTGATGCCATCGACAAAGGCATCATCCCGAGCCAGCCAGAAGGAAATATGCTATCTAATATGGCGTCCCCCAAAAACACTAGATCCACACACTATTACATAGTACTTATATAGTAATTATATTGTATTTTAGACCCAGTATTTCTGGTTGTATGTTAAAGCTGCCAATATTTTTCAACAACTGGACATCATTTTGTAAATTTTTTTAAAATTAAAGATGAAACTACACATTGCCACATTAAGTACAGCATGATCTGAAACTGTGGGGGTTGGAAGCAGCCGTTTTAATTTGATATCAGATGAAAAAGCATGAAGGGTGCAATTTGATTGCAATGTGACATAAGCAGAAAAACAGTGCACTGACTGATATGCTCCCCTAATTACATGCAGAACAGTAAGACCTCCATCTTACTTGCACAAACCACATAGTTGCTGACTCTTAAAACTCAAAAATTAAGTCATCTGGATGTCACCCATCAAAGCACGGTGCTTTTCATCCTTGCCCACCCTCATATTTACATCTAAATGGCAGCTGATGGTGACACGTAGTGCAGACCCAATTATGCGACAGAGAGTGACACTGCAGGCTGACAAATGACGGGGATTGGTTGGGTCTTGAAGACATTTCCGATACTTTAACAAACAAAGCCATGTCTCTGCAGTTTGACTCTGACAAAGTCATTTATTTTCATTCTGTCAGCTCCAAACTATGGATTTAAAAGTTTCCCCACTTACCCAAGCCTTCCCCATTTTTCACTCCCGAATGAAGCCATTATTATTCAAAAGAGAAATGGGAATTTATGCAAGCTTAGACATTGCCTTATATCTTCACTTCCCCACCTCCCCAGAGTTATTCCTTCTCCTCTGTTTACTGCTTTTGTGTTTTTCATTGTAAGAGTATCTTGCCGGTTTTTCTATTATGTGTTTTATTTATTTGAAGTGAACTCCTGCACAAAATTCAATTTTCTCTTCATGTTCATGTTCAGAATTGTTAGGTGGCTTGATATTAGTGTATTTAATAAAACATAATATTATTCTAGGGAAAGATTGGGACTGAATTGAATTCATTCAGACTTAAGGAGCCTAATTAACCAATGATGGTAGGTTAATTATTTCCTAAACTTAAAAATTGATTCAGTATTTTTTTAAGTTTGAAAGATAAGATGACTTGCATCTTATTTTTTAATCATGGTGCAACTCTGAAACGTGTTTAGCTTCACCTGTTGTTGCAACTCGCCTGTTTAAATATTTCTATAGTTTACCCATCTGTTAGGAAATTGAGCTGAGCTCTAACAGCTGGCGTTCGCAGCTGAAGCACAACAAAAGACATCAAAAGAAGCTGACATTCCAGAAAACATACACGAGCACAGCTATAAAATACATCACTGTTAGCATTTGATTTGAAAGTAAATGCAAGAGAAAATGTTGCTGTTTCTTCCTATTTTTGCCTAAATATATGGTGTTATTGTGTAGTTAGTCCCCTGATGATTAAGGATTATAAAGTGTTCATACCACTGACTTACAAAGTTAAGCCAATCTCTGCTATTTGAAATGATCATTGTCCATGTTGTGCTTTTGGTAGTCTGTTAAGTTTCTGTAATTTAGGATGTGGGGCTGAAAGTCCCACCTAAGCACCCATGCACTATAGTGGTGGGTTTAAATAGTTAACTCTGTGTAGCCTAAAGGCCAACTTTACTCATATTTGAACACACTTGCAGTGGTCTCCAGTAGGAACGAATGCCTTCTTTGTTCTCTGGGGGGAAAAGCTCCATTGCATCTGTTTGAGGATGGAGCAGAAAGTAGCTGACAGGTTGTTGGATTAGCATCCAGGAAACAGCTGAGACTGCCTTTGCCTATTACAAGCTAACTGTTAGCATTTGCATGTCCACCACACAGCAAAACTCCTCCTGGTTTGTGTTATTTGTGGAGATAAAACATCAGCATTTCTAAGTAAACAGAGTCAGCGCTAGAAAGAAAGAAAGAAAGAAAGAAAGAAAGAAAGAAAGAAAGAAAGAAAGAAAGAAAGAAAGAAAGAAAGAAAGAAAGAAAGAAAGAAAGAAAGAAAGAAAGAAAGAAAGAAAGAAAGAAAACAATATTTTATATAACGCCTCAAGATCAAAATCACGAGGCGCTTCACTAAAAAATGTAGGTATAAAAAAGATTTCAAAGAATGATAAATATGTTTAAACGAAAATTGTGATAAAAATATTTATGTAAGGAAAGAGAGGGGGAGAGCGAGAGATGGAGAGAGAGAGATAGATGATGATAGATAGATAGATAGATAGATAGATAATAGATAGATGATAGATGATAGATAGATAGATAGATAGATAGATAGATAGATAGAGAGAGAGAGAGAGAGAGAGAGAGAGAGAGAGACATAGATAGATAGATAGATAGATAGATAGATAGATAGATAGATAGATAGATAGATAGATAGATAGATAGATAGATAGATAGATAGATAGATATTGCTGTTAGTCCATCCGACGTGAGACGTCCAAGGAAGTAAACCTCCAAATCCTGCTGTCTGAAGCTCTCCTCTGATCTGGCAACCTTCTAGATCCTGAAACAGGCACACCAGGGCTTTTTGTACCCAGAGTACAACGTGCTAGGCATTCATTCATTCTCCTAGAGAGCACTTCAAATGTATTGATTGAATGAGTGAACCACACCTTTAAGTGACAGTGTGACATAGATTTGTCAGGCTTTTCAAATCCCAGAGTTTTACTGTCTATTATCTATCAGAAGCTAATGCAGGAGATGGGTGTAGGAGACTGTTACACCCCTCTGTGGGCTCAGCTAGGAAGGGGAGGGGAATAAACATAAGATGGACCAGTATAACGAAAAAGTGACCCCCGATGGGGAGAAAAAGACTTGACCAGGCAAAACCAAACTCAAAGTGTCCTTGTATTTTCAAAGATTTTATTACAAAAAAAAAAGAAAAACCAAAAGAAGGGCTAAACAAAACCCTTTCCTAGAAGTTATCCAAACTAAGTTTAAATGAATAACTGAAAATGTCCAGAGTACCAACCACTCTAAATCCTAAATAAATCTCCTTTATTTAAAAAGGGAATGGAACTCAAAAAGGGGGGCAAAAATCCCACCAAGTAATTAAACAAGGTTTGTCTAAAAGACAAACCAAACAAAAGTACTAACCTAACTAAAGTTGTCCGAAATACCAAAATTGGCTCAGGAAACAGAGACTTCAAAAGGGGGAAACCCCACCTGGTAATTTACCAAAGATGGTCCAGAGGACTCACCAAAACCAAAAATTACCGCTTAACTGAGAATATCCCAAACACAAATGGTTCTAAAGTTACTTCTTCACAAGAAGCAAACCACAACCTGGTATTAACCACAAACTCTCTGGTAACCACCAACGGGGAGAGAACACACGTTGCCTCTGCAACCACAAACATTTCTCTCCCCTGATGAGCTCCAGCTGGCCGCTTTTAAAGAGCCGGCTGATGAGATGAGAAGTCCCAGCTGGCCGTGACTGCTGCTATGGAGCTGTCCATGGTGCTGGAGTAAGGACAGCATCCCAAGGCGTAGCTGTCCGTTGTGCTGCGCTGCTGCACAGGGAACGGCGCGCAGCACACCACTGGGCTCCAAAACGGCGGCGGCCGTAACAGAGACTATCCTCATGTTCAGCTTGCATGAAAAATTCACAGTGACCCATCATTTTCAAAGGTACTGAGTAAAATACGGGTTCTCAGTGAACCTGCTGTGGTTCTGCTTAGATGTCTAGCAAATATAAATACAGTTGATGGTGCTTACACCCATTGAGTTTTAACTATTGACAATAGGAATGTTGTGATCCAGTCTGAAATATCAGATCAGGGTCTCCATCAAATGTTTCATTGATATTTTTATTAGACCGCCCTTGGCTATGGATCTCTGTTGTTAACCTGCTCCCTTTGGTTTTACGTCATTTCTAAAATGTGAATAAAGTGTTAAACTGTTAATGGTTTTCTTTGGTCTTTGGCTTCTTTTATATTTCGAATGTGTACTTGATTATATCAGCTCATTGTGTAACTTCACAAACTGAAGTTGCATCTAACAAGTTTGTCAGTATTCAGTAAAGTCAAAAGCTGCTGCAGTTTAGCTAAAATATGACTGCCTCCATTTTATTAAACTGCAGCATGAGACAATACACAGCCTTGTTTGTTGTTTTCACACACTAGTAGATGAAAGTGAGTTTTTGAGAGAGGCTGGTAGCCATGGCAATGCCGGCAAGTGGATTCACCTTCAATTCCTGTTTCCAGCTGTGCAGATATTAAAATTGCCTTTTTTAAATCTGCAAAAGTTTTGAACCTTTTTGCTCCGACATCATCATCAACAGTGAGCTCTGTAAAAATTAACACTGCATAAAAATAGAAGGGTGCTTAATTAAAAATAAAAGAAAGTGATTTTTCCTCACTCAACAGGATGGCCCACCACAGCAAAAACAAACATTTTTCTTACATCTTTATTTATTATTAATTTTTTTTGCTTTGACAAAATTGCAGTACCGTAAATCCTCTAATATTAGCCTGTATTTAATTAACTGTCGGGTATCATATTTTGGCCGGTGTCGGAGTCGGCGGAGGTGAATAATGACCGTTTTTTTATTGTGGCCGGGTGGAATGTGGTAACAAGCAAGTACGGGGGGCAGTTGTGTCATCCGTCTCACTTTTGATTTGCCAGTGATAGACCACGAGGGTAACTTTAACCGTGCGGAGATGAAGAGGAGGCGAAAATTTGATATCAAGTTCAAAGAGAACGTGCTGATTATGCTGCAGAACACTGGGGAGCAGTAGCAGGGGTTGTATGAACTAGTCACTAGTTGACTTCACCGCTCTATAGTGACTTTTCATGCCTGTCATCGACTAGTCGCTGTCACGTGATAATGACCGGCAAGATGCAGTCCTCGGAAAAGACAGCAGCCTGCTGTCAGCAGGTGACAAGCTCCTGCACGTCGGGAGGCTACGCGCTGTGCCAGAGCGTCGGTACTGACACCCACCGTAAAACGGACATTTAACCAGATTGTGACGTTAACCCTCTTGCAATTTAACCTTCCCCTCACCCCCATCCTAACTTAAACCAGCTTGCGCATGCAAAGCTCTGATTGTTGACGCGCTCCAGACATCTGCGTCCTGAGCACGGCCACAGTAACATTATCAAATCAGGTGTCGCCACCTCAAAAACTAATTTAACACGCGATCGTTCATGTCGGCTTATTTCCTTTTATGTTTTCTGTCTTTTATTTGTGCCTGATGCTTTTCGCTGCTGGGGATCGGGGCGCATCACCTGTTTTGTCCTCCGGTGACGCACCTAACTGATGAGGCCGGCGAGCACTCCGCTGTTTTTGCGGTCGGTAGATCTTTTAGAACTGCAGTTCAAAGGTAACTCATAAGGTGAATATATATGAAGCCAGGTAGCAGTTTTTCTTTAGGATTGAGAGGAGATGCAGGAAGATAATAAACAGGCAGGACAGGAAAATAGTCAAATAAAAACAAGTTAGTTTTGTACCTGGTGGTTGCAACTGTAGTGTAATGGTTTATGGCTCTTTTATGAAAGAGGAACAATTCTACATATTAATTTGAGATATTAATTTTTAACAAATTAATAACCAAATTTTATAGAAATAAGAAGACTCAAAGGTTGTTTTCATCGATAAACTGACGATCATATCCGTGTGTCTGTGTTTCAGTTCAATGAAGAGACAAGTTTGAAAGTTAAGAATTTTAATTCTTCAATTTAACTAATGATTTGAAATGACAATCATAGGAAAAATAATCAACATTGGCAACCTTGTTGGATAATCTTTAACAGTTGATATTTTAAGCTTGCACAAATAGACCTTGTGTTGGATGTGCTAAGATTTGAGAATGATGGAATTATGAATGCGTGCATGTATGTGTGAGATTGCTTCAGGGAGAGAAAAGGCGAATCTGAGTGAGAATGATGGTTTGAAATAAACTTAGTTCTTATTAGAAAAGATGCATTAAACGCTATCTGTCGTATACTGCCTCACCGTACGAGGACCTCCTTTTCAGATCCGGACGTCACCGGAGGATGTTCATCCAGGGGACACCTTGGCTGGCAGAGAAGACGAAGGTGTACTGACGCTCCGGTCCAGAGTTGACCTCGGTACACGTTGATGAAGCGTTTGGCAGATGCGCTTTCTCAAGTTTAAATTAACTCAGAAATCAAAGACTCTGGACGAGTCTGCGTTAGCAGTTGCATTTCAGCTATTCTGTCTGGCTTGACAGGAATAACGTGGGGGGGACAGGAGCAGGCAGCTCCCTTCCCCGTGGTGTTTGTCCAGCACGTCCGCTCTCTCTCGTTGTCAAACTCGAACTGAATGACTTACCAAAAACCACTTCTCTTCCCAAAGCAAACTTGTGCGTCAGAGCAAATGTGTTTTGGAGTTTACTGTGAGAGTAGACCTGTGTGAGCGAGTGTGAAGGTCATCGCAAAACATCTTCAAACATTATTCAATTAAGCATACTGATTCATTATAGTTATTATGATTACCCAAAGCATAATAATCATTCATTTGATTAAAACACATTTATAATGAGCAAAATGGTAACATGATTATTCAACATTGAATATAATGAAAAGGAAGTTTGACTTTGTTTTGTTATGACTAGATTTCATGAGAACTCCATCTTCTGGCACTGCAGGTGTTAGATGTTGTGGTTTCTCCCAGACTTGCTGGCGTTCAGGTCTTAATCTGTGGGTGAAAGTTCTGAGCGACCCAGCTCTTGACCCAGCTGGGCAAACACAACCTTTGGCACAGAAAACCCATATTTCCTCACACTACACAACAAACAGACAACATTGAAGGTACAACATTGAGGAACAGAAAATGAAATAATTATTTTAATGTTTAGAGCAGCAGGAACTCTGAGAGGCTGCAGGCGCATCAGTGAGTTTGCGTCCGCTGCGCAGGGGGAGGGGGGAGAGGGCTGAAGCAGAAACTACCATTGTTAAAAGAAATGTGTTTAACTTTGAAAATGTGGGCGCAATTTTAATTGTCAAAACCTCCAGCGAACCATTAGTTCATTTTGCTCAAATAGAAATAGAGGCCTGCCTCTAATACTGGCCCTCCTTCCAATAAAGGCCTGGAGCTTGATGCGCTTGAGTCAAATACAGGCCCGGGCCTGTATTAGAGGATTTACGGTATTTAGCAGAAACGCTGCAGGTCAAGAGAAAGTCACCTCAGGGTTGCTCGAAGTGACTTCCAGACTCCCACTCATAAATACAGAGACAGCTAGTATATTAACTATTTAAACAGTGTTTGGATCAGCTGGGATCAGTCTGAGGCGAATATAAATTTTACAGGCTTTTACTCAAACCATCAATCCCTTCCTCTCGTAGAAAATCACAACATGCTCTGAAAATGCTGCAGAGGTTTCAGTGCTTTACCAAACGTCTGCATCAGAAAAAAATTAAGCTCCAAAAAAAAAACCTTTTAAAATAAAATAAAAACACAAAAAGTTGTTCAGTCCAGAAAATTTACTGAAAGCGTGTCTAGCGTGGCCAATGCTGCTTAAAACATTTCAGAGAATTAAGTATTTCTTAAACAGTTTTGCTTTGTTTCTCGTGTAATCCCAGACCGACAATAATTTAGTAAATCTTGTGCAATCCTGATTCCAAGTTAGAAAGTTTCACTTTCATCTCGGAAAATTTTAATTTTCTCACCTGTCCACTAAATTCAACATGGCTGCCTTGGATACAAAACGTGGTGTTTGATGCAGCAATACACAATTTATGTTAACATCTGAATGTTTATATCACATAATCCACACACACACACACACACACACACACACACACACACACACACACACACACACACACACACACACACACACACACACACACACACACACACACACACAGAAACATCTCTGTGAATGTTTAAATTCACAGAAGTAGAAACATTTTTATCAGCTTGCAAAAGCAAATCAGTTAGAAAAACTTTATATATTTTTTCTTTTTACTGGGAACTGGTAGTTAAGTCTGAGCCCAGCGAGCATGTATAGGTGGGCCCCATATGGATGTATATGTGCAAACTGAATGTGTGCCAACAGGGTTTGTCCATGGTTTCCATGATGGTCCCACATTTTCCCACATAGATTTTAATGGGTCGTACATGGGTTTTCAGTGGGACACAGATGGTTTGACTCATTCACAGGCTTGTTAAAATCTCTGTGGGCAAATCCCTGTGGAATCATGGAAATCATGGAAACTGCTGACATACCCATTTTGGCACCCATACGATTTGCCCATATATATTAATACTGGGCCCACCTATGCATGTTGGCTGGGATGTGGCATCATTCCTGGATCCGAGTTCTGATATCTAAGGCAGATGGGATGCAGCGTTGGCTTTATTGGTCTGGACCATCTGTGGCTGTACTATTAGCTTGGTTTTTATCTGAGAAGTAAACTTTTACACACACATTTAGCCTAAAACCAGTCACTTTCAATGTTTTCAGTTTCTGTTTGTCAAACACAACTCTTTTGTTCACAACAACAACAACCAATTCTGGAACAAAAGCCTCATTTGGACTGCTCTCTACAGCCTTTTAGATGATTTTTTTTCTGATTATCCACGTATGACAGAGTCAATCAGATGAAAATATGGAATAATAATGCACCAAAAATTTGGCCACCCAAAGATTTTGGCCGAAAAATGCTAAAAGTGCATTTTTGGTTTTCAGTTGAAACACCTAAATCACCGAAACAACACAGGTGAAATAGGCTTTCAGGTGAACCCAGTTTTCGTTTCATCTCGCTCTGTCCTTGTGGAAACATACTCTTTGCTTCATAAAAATGGTAGAAAAGTAAAGTTTTTTACCTTTTATCAAAGCTGTTATATTACGGTTGTTGGGATATTCATATTGATTATGTGATGCACCTTTCTACTTTCAGTTTCACATCTGCCTGGCTCTTTTTCTTCCTTTTACATTCCCGTTACATCTGTCACTATTATCTGTGTTTTTACCATCCTTTCTACACCCATCGTGTCCTGCACACAGAGCTTCATCACTTTCAACCAGCTGCATCACCAGCCGATTTAGACAGGGATTAGGATTAATTTTATTTAAATGAAATGTCTCTTGTGGCTTGGTCTAAGCCCAGGTGTTCCTTCAAGGCTGGACATGCTCCTGTCATCATCAGAGGGTGAAAAATCCTCCTTAGAATCAGAGTCAGCCATTAGCAGACAGAGCTTTAACAATGAACAGACCTGTCAGCATTTTAAGTTTCTCTTCTAATAAATAATAATATTCAAAAAATTTTAATAGAAAAACCCAAAGTGTTGCTCAGATTGAAGCTACACATCTCTATCTTCTGGTGTCGTAATAACTTAATATTTTGACTCTTTAATGCTATAGTTCTAATTTTTGACGTGATAAAGTCTTTCGGTGTTTCGGTTTTCGGCCTTGGTTTCCTCATTTTCAGTTATTGGTTTCGGCCAAGAATTCCCATTTTTCTGCATCCCTAATAAAATTATTTTAAAAGCCCTTAAACTTAAGATTTTTCAGCAAATAAAACACATTTCATTAAATTAAAAAAAAGGGGGTTAATAACAACTACATGGTAACAAGAGTTTTACTTCTGTTTTGTTTAACTTTTTCATAAATTCTTCCATTCAGATTTTATTTATGTCACGATTTTAATAAAATAGTTTTGTAAACACATTTTGTTGTTGTCACATGATGGTGGATAATATATTTATGTTTATTTGGCAGGCGCTTTTGTCCAAAGCCACGTATGTTTGTGAATCTGTCGGGCATGTTGGAAACCCACGCATGCACGAGGAGAACATGCATGCCGAGTTTCGAACCTGCAACCTTCTTGCTGCGAGGCCACAGTGCTAACAACTGCATATGCTCACTAATGATCATGTATCATGAATATTTCACAAAATACATTAGACTATATTTAGTGTTGTCTTAGTTTATTTTACTTCTGTGTTTAGATGTTTTAAATAAATCAGATGAATCATACAGGGATTTTATCAGAAATGCAGCTTATTTATATTTATAAGAAAGTAGGATGAATGGGAATGCTACAAAATTAATTCGTTAATTCACATTCTAAATAATCTTAATAAATTAATCATTTTTTTAAAGTAAAGACGTGGACAAAAGTAGTACTTGCATAAGAATAAAACTCTTGTAAAATATGTAATAAGAGACTATTTTCTAACTTTTTTTATTCCAAATTATTTATTTTGTTTAGAATAATTTCTCAGATAAATATCCTAATTTAGGGTTAGGGTTAGCAATGATGTGAGTGGAGTCATTTGATTTTATTTTTAAGTTCCTGTTTTCATGAAAGCTTTTTCACATTTAACTCAGCGTGTTCTGGCTTTGTGCTCATTTAGAAACAAGGAGTCCAGTTGGAATCAGCTACAACGCCTTTAGAGACATGAAACGCTGACGTGCTGGAAGTGTTTTCCGTGGAGTTGAGGTTTTATAATTAAAGCTAGTAATACTAGGTTTCTTTGAGAATATTCTGTATTTGTTGTGAGTCAGGAAATACATTTGTTGGGCTCAAGAAAAGATAGAAAAAGCAAAAATAACAACAGAAATGTGTGCACCTGTTCCTTCAGGAGCCTTTGACCCTATTTTAAATTCATGAGGCAGAAAATACAAGACAACGTACTGCTCAACAAGCTGTGTGTGTGTGTGTGTGTGTGTGTGTGTGTGTGTGTGTGTGTGTGTGTGTGTGTGTGTGTGTGTGTGTGTGTGTGTGTGTGTGTTGCTGGACACTGCGTGTGCCTGCAGCTGTTCTTACAGCACAGCAGAACACAGGAAGCCTCCAATGAAAGAAAGAGGCTCGCTCTGTCTGCAGTCCAAGTTGTCGTCTTATCTATTATTTTTTTAAACCAGCTGTTCTGCGTCTCCTGCAGGTGATTGGTCTGACTGTCTCTGGATCTTGGTACTTATCTACACAGACATCAATTATTCACCTTACTCTCATCGCAGCAGGTCGCATCATAAGCTCTTGTCTGTGGAGCGCCTTGGGGAATTTACATGCACCCTTGTGTTCAGACGGAGTGTGGCATTTAACACCGTCACCCCACAGGAAACAGGTTCTGACGGTCTTCTGAGGCTGCTTACCTGACTGGGTTTTCTTCAGTGGCGAGTCATGACTCAGCTGTGTGACTCATGTTTCCTCCACTGGTTAAAAACCACGACTCAGTGATCTCAGACCTAATGCAATAGCAAATCTATGAAACACTATTTTTAAAAACAGCAGTTACTCACTGTAGTGTAACTAACTAACTTGGTAATCATGGGCATCCTTAAGCTTGTTGGGGGTCAAAAATCGGCATTATTGTCCTGCCGTGGAAACCGGGCTTATGTCAGTCATACAAAGGGGCGGGGCTTGTTTAGTTAAACAGCTCAGCCACTGATGGAAACAAAATGATTGGTTGATTTTACTGTTGTTTCTGTCCACCATGATTCTTAGAGAGGGTCCATCAATGACAGAGATGGTAAAATCCCATTCTCTTCTTGGCAACAGAGCTAAAACAGATCTGATTGGTTGACAAATTCAGATGATTCAGACACTCTGGAAACAAAGTAGTGACGTTTGATTTGTTAAATTCCTCACAAGCATTTTATACACAACTTAAAATTATAGTTTAGAGTATTATAGGCCCTGATGGTTCACTAAAGGTGTTCGTTAGCCTTGGGATGAACTCTTGGACTACCAAGGTTGCTCCGCTCCACTTTCCCAGAGGCACTTGGTACAGATTTGAACTTCACACGACTCTCCTAGGGGATAAACTGGGGTAATGGATGGGTGGATAAACAGAAGCAGCACGTTAGATTATGCTAATCATTTTGCACAAATGTGGAATTTTTTTTTATATCTCAAACCCAAAGCCTGTATCCAATTAGCATTTCCACTCTAAACCACATCCACACTTTGTATGGGCTTATCTCAGCAAATTGAGCTAAGTCTTCAACTTGTAATCGTATTATAAACCTCAGGATATGACTTGCTTGTTTTGAAACTGTTAATTTGTTCTAAAAACCTGAAAACATAAATGATGGAGGAGATGAAAATGACAAAATGAGATGTGGAGCACCCCTTTGGATGTGAATGTTTGATACGTTTGTGTTTGTGTGTGTGTGTGTGTGTGTGTGTGTGTGTGTGTGTGTGTGTGTGTGTGTGTGTGTGTGTGTGTGTGTGTGTGTGTGTGTGTGTGTGTGTGTGTGTGTGTGTGTCTGAGCCTGCCTGCGGGGAACCTTTCTGGATCCAACATCTCCTCTCCTCATGTGCGGCTGGATCAGGCTCATAGGCTCTGAGAGCCCATCCAGCAGTGGATCCTCTGGCGGGGGCGGGGCCTCCAGCAGCACCCGCCAGTCATCCACACAACCATCTGTTGCTTGAAACCTTAAAATAAATAAAACACCATTAAAATACCACCACCAAGGGATTGTACATTCCTTCACAGTCTGATGTAGTTAAAAATCCCGGACAAGCCCCTATTTATGTTACAACCCCGACAGGAGGTGTTAAAATGTGAAGGAGGGGTAAAATAAAAAAAACATGATAGTGGATTAAAATGGGTTTAATTGATAAAAGGTTTTAAAACAAGCGGGCAAACAGATGGAGAACATTATTAAAATAATGCAAGACAAAATATTATCAAGAAGGTTAATAGTTAAAAGACAACTTATCAACATATAAAACACCTGGTTAAAACTTTGTTAAAAGTTTCACTGAACTGAAGGTGTTTTAAAAACACAACGACGTTGATAAAAGTCTTAAAACCCAAACAGAGTTAACCTTAAAACAGAGTCAACCAAGTTGACACAAACCAAAGATCCCAAAGGATCACTCGGAGTTAAAAATGTGAAAGTTAAAACTCATCCAAATAAAGGAGTTTAAAACAAAATCTGAGGCCTGGAGGACAGCAGAACCCCTGCACTGCTGCCTCCCAGACTGCTAAAGGCAGAGCCTTTGTATCCCAGGTGTGGGTCGTCAGAGGGATTTCATCTCAGCTGTGCTCCTCAATGGAGGAGAAGGAGGGGCGGTGTCAGGCTGATAGCCAGGGCTGGGTGATCCTGGCTCCTGCATCCAAATGGCCAGGCTGGTGCCCATAACAGTGTGTGTGTGTGTGTGTGCGTGTGTGTGTGTGTGTGTGCGTGTGTGTGTGTGTGTGTGTGCGTGTGTGTGTGCGTGCGCGCGCATGTGTGTGTGTGTGTGTGAACATCTGTAAGGATCACAGGAAAGGCTCTATAGATCTGAAAGCCTAGGCCTATTTTGATGTCCTGATTAGCAGTTATATTTAGATCGTATTGCTCTGCTCGTTATCCCAAGGCACTATCACACATAGAAAAACAGTCATCTGCCCATCAACTAAAGTACACAGCATCATCGACTAAGGCTTGCAAATAGTGAAATACATGTTAATGCTAAAAATAAACTGCAGTGGGTAATTTTAATAAATTTGCATCTGTGTTCCCAACAAAACAGGGGATCTGATTCACCAGTGCTTAATTCTGTGTTGACACGAGCTATAAATAAATCAGTCCACGGTGGCTACACTGCATAAAATTGACAGACTGTTCACAGTTTTTCATGGATTTTTATGATGCCAAAGACACAAAAACTGTCTGGGGATGCTCTCAAATAATACTGCAATTCCTCCATCAAATAACCAAAGATAATAAATTATTTTCATTGTAATAAAAAAGAAATAACAGTGACACAAGTCTACTGAGGCTGGGCTGACTCGTGATAAATAAACAATGCAAAGTATATTCTATTCTATTCTAGTCTAGTCTATAGTCTAGTCTATAGTCTAGTCTAGTCTAGTTACCTACTTCTGCATATTTAAGTGCAAGGGTTTGACATTCATTTTTATCAAGTAAGTTTAACTAATCAGAGTTTACAGTGCAATGCATACAACTTATTGCTGCTGGGTTGAATCCCCTCTTACAAGACACACACACACACACACACACACACACACACACACACACACACACACACACACACACACATTTCTATCTCATTTAGTTTAGCTACATTTACTTAAGGTATATTTCCTGTTACTGTGTATGAGTCTCTTTCGTTTGCAGGTGTTCCTACATAAATATGAGCAAACGTCTGTGCGGTACTTGTGCATATAGGCCTGCGTGTGTGTACACAGTGCATATGCATAACAAATCCCTGCAGTGTGATGGCCTTAAGCCCTTTGTTCTGTCAGAATCGCTCTGAGGAGACAAATCCGAAGGCTTAAGCATATTACACAGACTTACACCTGCACTTACACACACATTTATACGCCCCGACATTCCCTACTGCTGCATCTAGCACACACCTGGTTCTCACCCCCACCCCCCCCCCCACCCCCACTTCCCTTTTTGCCATTAGTTCAAAGATGCTATTTCTCTTTGCTTTGTTTTTTTTGCACTTACCCCTCTCAGCTGGAGCACATCTCCTTCTTCCTTTCGTCTCTGTCTGGTTTGCAGTTACAGGACCACTGAAGTGGAAAGGAGAAATGGCCTCCTTGTGGAGAGGAAGGGATGATGGTTTTGGAAACGCCACACTGAGCAGTAACACACAAACACACACTAATATTATGTAGGTTGTGCCAGAGCTGTATTTTTTCATAGCTTCTGCCTCCCCTGTGGTGGGAATGACCATATGTCTTCATGTGGCTACACTCGTGGGCGTGAGCTTCCATGTGCTAAACCACCTCTTGCATATGTGTGTACCATAACACCATGCAACGTGTTAAATCCCTGAGTGTGCATGCTTTTTTCTTCCAAGCAGCAAGAGGAGCTGGTCGAGGAATTTAGGATGTACGAGTCAAACGTTTTCTCTGCCATCAGCACCTGATGGTTCTTTTTGAGAACGGGTAAAAATAATCGTGCTTCTTTAGAAGATTTCAGCCTGTTGCTTTTCTCCAGGTTCACACAGACTCAGGATTTTATTACAAACAAAGCCACAAATCATCTCATTAGTATGATGCTGTTTTATTATTAGCAGTGGAGAGAGAAAAATGAGATTGAATTATCTAGGGAAACTCGATCCACATGCTGTGGACCTCAACTTTCCTGTGTGTATAATTTCATATTTGCATTTATACAAGAGCAACGTGAGATATCCTTTCATTTTCAGAGATTTGATGCAATAAAAAAAGACTTCACTGTTTGGGCTTGCACGTTGCAGGTGCATTATGTGTGGTTTAATGAAAATGTCTTTGTTTACATCCATATTGCTTTGTGTATCTCCCTCTCTCCCAAATCCTAAATCTTACTCATTTATTTTTAAAGCTTTGTACTAAAAAGTGCACAGTCTAGATAAAAATAGCGGACTCCAGAGGATCAAAGAGCGTGGAATGTTCTTTGCTGTTGTAATGATCCAGTTTTCCTGTGTGGATCCTTTTAAACCCTCATCACATCAAAAGTTTGACAAATCAGACTAGAGTCCACAATATGGCGGGCAGCATCGGCTAAATCAACAGACTCGCTCCGTACACAAACATTGACGGTCTGCTTTATTATCAGGAGCAGCGACCTCAGGAGGGCCGGTGTCTGCTCGTGCTCCGGTGGGATGACGCTTCTTTTGGTCGTACAAAATCTGCGCCTCAAAGAGGGAAAGTAATGAAAGCCTGAAAGAGAAAAACAGACATGAACTGAAGAAAGACGAGCACAGGAAGACACGTGGAGAGTAGGAAAGAGATGATCAAGGGATTGAATAGAAATCTGGTCAGTCAATAGCTTTACTGGTTATAGAGCAACCCTGCATTACGAGCTGGATTATTAGATACAAACTACTTATGTTGTGAATTTAGTCTTGCTGCTAAATAGAGTTAAAGTCATCATCACACACGGGTGAAATTCATCTCTGCATTTGACCCATCCTCGTGGGGAGCGGTGCGCTGCAGCAGTGGCTGTGCTCAGGAATTATTTGGTGGTTTAAATGTGTATTTTGTTGAAACTTACAATTACTTCTAAAAGCATTCACTGATTTCAAAAGTTAGCCAAACTGCTCTAGCTAATAACGGTTGTAATATCATTGGCACCAACAGCTGCGTTTGTGGTGACTCGTAACAAATCTCTCTTCTCTCTCTCATAAACCTTCTCTGTGGCCTAGTGGTAGTGTCCTCCCTGGGACTGGGAGATCGGCGTTCAAATCCCAGTCGGGTCATACCAAACACTTTAACAACAGGACCCAATGCCTTCCTGCTTGACACTCAGCTTTAGGGGTTGGATTGAGGGGTTAAACCACCAACTGGTTCGTGAGCGCGACCACAGCTGCAGCTCACCGCTCCCTACGAGGATGGGTCCAATGTGGAGATGAATCTCACCAGTTTGTGATGATGACTAATGAGACTTCGACGTGACTTTATCTCTGTTAATGCCACACTCTCACAGTGTAAATCTTTAAATCCAGCCACATTAGAGGGGTTTTCTGCTTTATTGTCCTGTACAAGGTCAAAGGTCAGGCATATTCTTTCAGGATTTTCTGGTAGTGAGCAGAATTCATGGTCCCATTATTTACAGCTTGCTGTCCAGGTCCTGAAGCAGCAAAGCAGCCCTAGACCATCACAATACCACCACCGTGTCTGACTGTTGGTATGATGCTGTTCTCATGAGATGGAGGGATGCATATATAAAAAGATAGATAGATATAGATAGATAGATAGATAGATAGATAGATAGATAGATAGATAGATAGATAGATAGATAGATAGATAGATAATGTTTTCATTTAAACATGTTAATTAAAAACAGCAACCCTAGGGTGAGAATTAGGGCTGGGCGATATGGCCTCAAATCTATATTGCAATATAATCTGAAGCATGTGCGGTAACGATATATATTGCGATATTTTTTTTCTCTGTTTATACGTCAAAATGACATGCTTTTAGATATCCTCGTGTGGCAAATGCCTCTTGAGGCATATAGGCCTCCTCCTCCTCCGCCCACTCCATGCTTGCAGTCACTGCCATTCTGTTGCCCCAGTGTCAGCAGGGTACACATCTTAGTGACGTCATGTGTTATCGGGGTATTGCGATATAGCCAAAAACTCTATCATTAACCAATTTTCTATCGTTTCTACCTTATATCGTTTATATTGCCCACCCCTAGTGAGAATAACATAGAATAGTTGGTTTTACTCTTAATGTAAAAGGACAGTTACTTTTCAAAAAGCTCCAAGGAGACAAAAACAATTTTCACAATTCTCTACAAATCAATGCACACAACTGCCATTCAGAGGGTAATCACATGTCCTATCCTTCCTAAGTTCACTAATTTGCACATTTAGTGCATGTTCTAGGGCGTTCTCCATCCTTTACTAGATCTCTGAAATCTTATCACATTTTAAATGGCTTGTAATTTTGTATAGTGCTTCCTAGGGTTCTTCAACCCCCCAAGGTGCTTTACAGCACATCCAGTCATTCTCCCTTGAACTCACACATTCACACTCTGGTAGTGATGAGCTACGATGTAGCCACAGCTGCCCTGGGGTGCACTGACAGAAGCGAGGCTGCCGAGCACAGGCGCCACCAGTCCCTCTGACCACCGCCTACAGGAGGCTTAAGTGTCTTGCCCAAGGACACGACTATGATAAACAGGGCAGGACTCAAACCCGCAACCCTCCAGTTACAGGGCGGACACTGTCTCCCCGTTTATGTTAGAGTTGAACTAATATGAATTATGTTAAAAAATGGAATTAAATATCTATGGAACACAAAATAGTTTTTATAAAACAAGGTTGTTGAAGATTTGGTTTTGAGAAGCAGGAAGTTTATGTTTAATAAATAAAAGCTTTTCTTAGATTAGGTGCAGTTTGAGGCGTTAAAAATCCATTCCCGTGATCCCAGTGGAACGTATCGACTCTCTGTCTCCACCCTTCATTTGTCTGGCCTGTAAATAGTAAACAGCTTTGATCAATGGTGGCTTCATTCTGGAGTTTTAAGAAATGAGATGGAAATGGGAAAAAAGTGGCCTGAGTACTTTTTAAAAGCAAGAAGCAGCAAACACAGTTGGATTACTCCTGTTTTTTTGGCTGTTGTTTGTCTTTGTGTTTCTCCAGGATAATTTAGTAAGAGTAACTCCTTTTCTGTTTAATACAGCCATCAGCAGCTGAGGCTTTCCTCCTGCTGACAACATTACACAGACTAGTTTATTCACTCCAAACCAGGTAATACAAGTCAATCAGAAGTGCATTTTCTTTGAATTGTCACTTCAAAGTTTAGCTTTGAATTTCCTCATGTGATGAGGGCATCGTCCAATCAGCTGCTCTGGAGTCCCTCTTAATGACTGCCTCTCTGGGGGTTTCTCAGCTCTTTTGCAGCTCATTATAACGACCCCATTTTCACTTCCTTTCACCATTGTTTCTATTTTTTTAATGAATTCGTCATCTCTTCCTCACTTTGCTCTCAACACACATGAAATGCCCTGCCCTTACTTGTGACAGTGGTGGGATGTTGAACACGAGACAGGCAGAGCCTTTGCTTTATTAAAATGTCAGCATGTCTGAACGGGTCAGCAGGTATGCCGAGCTGTGTGAAGTCATAACAACCGCTCTTCACCCGCTCTGTGAAGTCTCTGATGGGGTCAGCACGGAAGAACAATCTTGGCTTTAGATGTTAGCGTTCTGTCAATAAATCTAAACGCACAGTCGTTCAAACACGTCCTCTAAATGTTTGCATTCACCAGCGTTTTTTTCTTTTCTTTTAGTCGCGTGTGTTCTCCTTAAAGACAACAATACAAGCAGATGTTGGGTTCGCACAGTTGTAACCAGAACAAATGGTAGCCCTGAATCTTCACACACACACACACACTCACTGGGATCCGGCTTTGATATGTCGTCTTGTCTAAAAGATTGCTTTTCCTCAGGGCGCTATCAAGTTTTGGAAGTTGGTGAATTGCACAGTACAATGAATGCAGCTTAGCAAAATGACAAATGTCAGACATGCAAACAATCTGCCTGCAGCAGATTTCCAGAACAACAAAGATAAAGTCCCTGGAGGCTAACACAGAGAGGAAAATGCATCAGCAAAGAAGAGGAAACCGTCAACAGCCACAAGTTTGTTCAGTTTCCTCCAGTTGCAGTTTGTCTCTGCAATGATGCTGTCAGGTAGAACCCACAGTGAAACGCATGACTGAAGACAATGTAAATGTTGGATATAGTTGTTTATTTCATGTACCTGAAATGTTTGTAGCCACTGGGAGTTTTATTATTCCACATCTGTTGTTTTCTATAGCAGAAGTTCTGGATTCTCATTGAAAAGTTCAAACTTTAAGCAAACTCTGTTATTGTAAAACAGAAAATTGTTGCTGGAAACACTACAGCAATAAAACAATAGAAATAACTGTTATTATATTTTCCTGAATAATGAATTAAATTAAATGCATAGATGATGATATGCCCAATATAATAATTTTAATAATAAATAACCTTGTTATACACACACACACACACACACACACACACACACACACACACACACACACACACACACACCCAGCAGTTATTACAGTTTACAAACAGGAAGCACATATTAAAGAGCAAGTCACCCCCTACAAGAAACTTACTCCACTCCCACTTCATGTTTGAAAAATGCAACAAGTGCTGTTGCCTGGCAGACCGAGAAGGCGGAGCCACTAACAAATACACACACACAGGCTCACAACGGCATTGTGACATCATAATGTACCGGTTTACATCATAGCATACCTCTTAGCCAATAGCGGTGGCAGATTTAAATTCAAATACAGTGCAGAGTTTTTACCTGACAACTGCGCAACACTGACAGTTTAAGGCAGAATATTTAAATTTTAACTAAGATGCACTGAAGTGCCAAATTATTGACTACACGTGTCTGCAGCACAATTAGACACTCGTTTATTTAGTTTATCAGCAAAAAAAGTTGATTTGGGGGTGACTTGCTCTTTAAGCACGAGTTGAATTGACCAAAGAAATCAGGACGTGCAGAAATACAAAACCAACCCATAGCAGGACATTACAAACGTCATTAACAAAGGTGTGGGAGGGTTATGGTAATGCTAGGTGAACGTCTAAGCCTTGAGCAGGGGAGTATTTTAGTATTTTGTTCACAAGTGGTAGTTGTATTGAGTAAGAGATAGATGAACAGCTGGGGGCTTTGTCTGCGGGAATGAGGGTGCTGCAATGCTGGTTTGTGGTGCTGAAGAAGGAACTGAGCCAAAGGGCAACATTTTCAATTTACTGGCCCGTCTTCATTCCAGCCGTCACCTATGGTCATGAGATGCAAAGGATGACCAGAGGAAAGAAATCACTGATACAAGCAGCTGAAATGAGTTTCCTCTAGGGCGTCCAGGGCTCAGCCTTAATGAAGAGGTCACAGTACGGAAGTCAGTGTTTGGGTTTGTCCTTCTCCAGGTTTCTTGGGAAAGGCAGTCCTGAAAAACCGAAGAAATGCTTATCCCTTCTGGCCTGGGAAAGCATTTGGATTCTCTCAGATGTTCCAGTGTCAATAAGTAAAAGGGATGTCTGGGTTTCACTTCCAAACAGCTGCTTGAGATAAGTAGGAGAAAACAGGTTGGTGATAAGTATACAGAGGGTGACAGCGAAAAAACGTCCAAGCCCTCTGGGTGGCATGTGCAGTCAGAGTGAGAGCTGACTCTTTATTGCAAGGTGAATGCCTTTCCGTGGTTCTCTACCTTCTGACAAGTTACAGCAAAGCAGTTTCACCAGTCCAGTTGATCTGACATGATGCATAGGCAGCTGTAACTCCAAATGTATGTGGCCCTCATGACTTTGCCCGAATGACGTTTATCCCGAAGCAAAATGAGTGAGCTCTGTCGATCTAGCAATGCTCCATTTGAACCTCCACAGCCCCGTTTACTCTTGTGGCTGGCGCTTTATCTGTTTGGTGGGCGGGAAAGTCACTGCGACGGAGCAAAACTACGATGGTGACGGCTTACTTGTAACAGCTTCATCAACTTTGGACTATTTAGACTTTGGTTTTTCTTTGAGTCAAGAGCAGACAGAGGTACTTAAAGTGATTCATTGTGTAACTTCCAAAAGGGCCAGTTTTCACCTATATATTGACCAACATAATAACCTTTCATCTACAGAAATAAATACACTTTCTATTTGGCCTTCCAAATCCAGAAGGTTCGGTTCAGTGCGGGTTTACATACAGAAGACAAAACATCCAGACAAACATTCTCTTCCAAGGTCCAACACACGCTGCATGAATGCCAGACGTCAACATTCTTCACTCTGAACAAGGGAAGACTCCATGATTTGACAACTCATAAGCTTACAATAATCATATGTGAATAATGAACAAGACGTTTAAATGAAATGTGTGGATAAACTGTGCTTAAACCAATGAATTTGAAATGAATATTGTTCTTACAATGATCCATTTATATCACAAATTAGTATGTGTTTGATTTAACAAGTTAATCATTGTTTACACTCACACACATCTTCATAAGGTTAATATGCAACTCACATAAGAGTTTTAAAGATTCCTATTCACAGTGTTAAAAACCTTTTGTATCTGAAGGAAGGCGTGGCTTTCTGAGGGATGTTGGTAAATACTCAGAAACGTGGCAAATTCCGATTGGCCAAACTTGGCCATAAATCATAACAAAGTAGTTAAATAAAACAATAATTACTTCCCGAGTAATTCAGTTTCCAGCTGACCCCCCAGTTCGGCCAAATTGGGAAGAAGTCTCTTTTGAAACAGTCTCCTTTGAACTCCTGTCAAAGCCTCTCTGCAAAGCTGCGGCTGATACCAGACAACCGGCTCTTCTAGAGCCAAGCAAACATCAACCTTAGACGCAAATAAGCATTCCAGCTTCATGCCTTCACCTCGAGGGATCTCGGACTGGACGGGTCTTATCGGAACTGGCTACGGGTTCCTGATATCAGAGGTTCACTCCACTGGCAGTGACCAGCACGACTTCCCGGATCAAATGAGAACCTCCACACCAAGGGTGCTTAGACTTGGCACGACATATTGCATCTGATTCTGTTTTTAATAAACAACTCTCTAGTTTGGAACCAAACAACAAATTCTTTTACACCCAGATTTCACAATTTCTCTCAGATACAAGGAACAGTTGCTACAACATCTAGCTTCCATCACACCTCACATCCACCACACCACATCTCATTATTCATATCTTGTCATGTATAAATGATTAGGAAAATAATTAAATTCATTTTATAAACTTTATACCTTACTCTGTCTGAATTAATACGAAGTGTGTTTATGGTCCCTAAAGTAGCAAAGAACCCTCAATTCTTCTGATTAAACATTCAAAGATCAATCAGATTGATATCTCATATTTATATGGAATCATCACATCTTATTGGTTATAATTAACAAATGTTTTCCACTACACTTTGCAACTTTTTTCATATTTTTAAATAATTTTCTTGAGCCAGTATGTGCTAAAATGACCCTTACAGGGTTAATGAAAGGCCACTCAGACCCCCATCACCCTCTGTGTCCAGAATACTGCATTTGCAACTTCAGAGTGTTGGTCTGGTCTGTTGGAAAAAAACAATTTTGCTGACATACCTGGCGCTGCAGTCTGCTTCCGGCACGTTTCCTGCATGTTTTAGATCATGAACACAGCTGATTTATTTGATTTAGTGATTAATCACTCCTGTAGACGCTAATGAAGGCTGAAGAGACATTTTAGCTTTCAGATTAAGGTGTTAAAAAGATGAAAGCAAAGCCAGGAGATACGTTTAACTTTTGGTTCTACTAAACGGACACAAAACGCAAGCCAAAACTGCGTGGTCTCCATTTATGTTACAGTATTTCTAAAAACAATGTATATTCGTCTTTTTTGATGGTGTATGGTGGACGTCCTCCTTCATCGTCTAATAGCATGTAGAGACCATTTGGAAGACAGCTGGATATCCTGCACCCACGACTGAGAGCCATCTATCGGTCGTGGTCAGACTATTTATATTCACACACATAGGATGGCTTGCCAGTCTAGCTTTTTCCAGCTTTGCAGTAAATACCAAAGCCTAGTCTACACATTGACATGGTCAAAGGTCTTATGTCAGTAAGCATTACATCCATCTGCCACTCAAACATAGACTTGTTCCTTTGAGCCATCAGTGACGCCTCTTTCTGCATGTTCCTCATCTGGGTAAGCAGTTCATCTCCTTGTCAGCTGTTGGAGCAGCAACACAATTACCCTGTTTGTTGGATTGGTGACAATAAAATTAAATAATAATATTGATTGCCTTGAGGTTTTAGTTTAACACTTGAATTTAGGGCACTTCATGTCAAAAACAAACTGGCACCATTTAATGGTGTAGCGTAGGCAAATCGATGATTATTTTCTTATGATTATCTTTATTGTAATTATCAGAAGATTCTAGGATTTAATTCAGAAGATCTAGGTTCTTTGCTTTTTCAGTGTTCAACCACACTTCGTGTTACTTCAAGAAAGAGTCAGGTTTATAAAAGTGAGAATTTATTTAGCAAACAACTAAAACATGACTAATTAACTAAGCATTTACTGTGAATGTAACTAAACGTGATGAAGGAACCTATGTGTGAATGCGATGTCAGTCAGAGCTTCCTTATCAAAGTAAGCTGAGTTCTGGTGAAAAGAATTTGGTTTGCTCTAAGCTATAAAGTTTTTATCATCAGAATTACATCAGACGCAATCTGTCATGTCTACTTCACCCGTTTTGGAGAGACCCTCTTGGTGGATCCAAAAGTCGCAGGGGTCGGCTGACCTCTGGCACCGGAGGGCTGTAGAACACCGTGGTACCGACTCTTCAGTCCAGAGATGTCTCGGGTCACAACAGCTGGATAGAACCGTGTGTCTGGCGGACTCTTAAGGAGTCTAACAATATCAGCTTTGTTTCTGCAGAAACTGTTTGCACATCAGCTTTGCAGGTGCAAAAAGGTTTTAATGAGGTGTCAAAATCTTTGATGGTTAAAGAGGTTTTGCTACAGATGGCCGGCCTGAAGTGATTCTCTAGAACTCTCGAATCACTCAGGATGATCCAGTTTTAAGGTTTAGATGTTATGATTTGCACAGCCAATCAGAGGCTGACACGTTTGAGAGATGTTACCAAGACAACTCAGAAACACTCTTTCTTGATACAGGATGTTCTGACTGGTTTAATGCTATGTGTGTCAGGGTTTAACTTAGCCTCACTTGTTATTGTGTGAGTGTAGGTGTGAGGACCTGTCGTCTAAACATGTTGAACACATGACAGGTTCTAGTGGACAAACATAACATAACAATTATTGAACACAGATTAATGAAGCATTTCGTTATACTATAATTATTATAAGTAGTAATAAACACATGTTTATTTAATGATTTTCTAGATTATAAGTCGTGGAAGAAGTTCATAATGATTTAGGAAATCATTCTTGAATGTAGCAACTGATTCGAGCTGGAGTTCTTTCTTCTGTGGAGGCAGACAGATGGGACCTTGGGAAAGAAAGCTATTGTTTATCTTTCAGACTTGGAGAGGCTGTGAGTTGTGCCTCCTTTCTGACCAAATGTTGAATAGATGTTGAAAGGTCAGACTGTACCTAAACTGACCATTGCTGGATGTTACAATGGCTTGTGTGATCTCCAGTGAAGAGGAAAATTAATTTTGATTAAGTTTAAGAGTTGTTCAAATGTTTGCAGGAGGCAAACTTGTTTAAAAATGACATTTGTTGGGTGTATCAAGAGCCTTAAAATACTCACACAGTTGTTGTACTTGCTTATCTCAACAGTTTAGTGTTTTTGAACATCCTTTTCATTGAAGATGTATTCCACACTTTTGTACTGAAATAGAAAGAAGCCCAGATGTTGCTGACACATGAAAATGCATATTGGGGAGAAAAAGAGGGAGAATGAGCCAGAAACTGTTCCGCAGAGTCCAGATCGAATTGTGAGCAAACAGTGGACGCTTCCCCTGAGCACAGTGGCCTCCTTATATCTTAAATTGAGGAAAATTGTATCAACCTCACTTCTTAATAGAGCTGGCTGCCTCGCCAAACTGAAAAAGAGAAAAGGCCATTGTAAGAAAAGTGACAAAAGACCTAATGGCTTCTGAGCTTTAAAGATCTTGTGTGGACGTGCGAGAAAGGTCCAAAGGGACGGCCATGATCGCGGTTCTACACACAACAGAGTATTTGGGCAAAAGGCAAAGCGTGTTCAGTGAATACATACCAGTTTTTACGTGGCATTTTTTAAGCGGCCCACACTCCTTATTTCCATACCTTTGCTTTGCCTTGAGTAGTTTTCGGTGTAAAACCAATCTCTTGTTCCTGTTTCAGGAAGTAGGAGTTAGCCAGAGGACTCTGGTGCAGAAAATGGCAGGATTTTGAGTCTTACTCATTTATTTTTATGATATGTAAACATCTTGCCTGTGATTGGATAACAGGAATGCTACTCTTCTGCTGCCTTCATTTGCTCTTCTTTCATGGGTCAAAAAAATGCAACATTTTAATTTTTTTAAATATAAACCTGAATGTGTTGTGCCACAGTGGGAAGTAGCTTTTGTTAACGATTAGCTTCTGCTAGCCAAAATGGGCTCTACTCTCTCCTAGTGGCTAAATCAAGACAGCACGGTGGGTGAGTCCATGAATATTTCCCTGTGATATGGAATGGATCAGCTTTTTCTGACCCGAGCGTTTCCACATCTATTTTCCATCGGCGGCAGATGCAGGAAATAGGAGTGGAAGACTATTTTGACATTTCAGCATGCATGTCAAACTCTGTGTGGCTGATCATGTTTCCAAAATAGCAAACATTTCTCATTTCTCAGTGAAGCGCCTCATTTAGCACTTATGTCAACAATTGAACCCTTTTCCATTGTTGGCATCAGCACGATTGCCCTCAGTGGATGGATGGATTCCCAGTTAGCTTAATTCCTGGAAACCCACATTTCGTTTCTTACCTTCTTAATGAAAGAAGTAACCTCAAGACAGCCTGAAACATTAGTCAGACTCATGTAAGGTCCATCTTCTGGCAGACAAGTGGTCTAAAGAACAAAGTTTTGATAATGCAGAATTTGTCATCGACATTCATCCAACTGAACATCTCCGGATGGAGGTAAATAGACATGTCCGTTACTGTTTTTGAGTGAAAATGGAAAAGGATGGTGCAAAATCTTCCAACTATAAGATGCAAGTATAAAATGTGAATTAGTAAAAAAAAAAAAAAAGTGAAAACTTTTTGAAATCACCATGCTGTTGATGTGTGCTTCATCTTTTGAGACTTCAGGGTCTTCTTGCTAATAAACATCTAATTGCCTCAAGAGTTTTCCAGGCCCGGCATTTCTGCCTGTGTAATTGGCTTGCGGCGCTAAGATGTGGTTGTATGCATACATATGGATGTAAGGGAGAGGAAAGAGCTAATGAAGGCTCAAAGGATCGTCACTGATGTAATCAGCTCGTAAAGCGTTTGAGGCGGTCCTGAAAGCAGTGTAAACAGAAGCTTCAGTGTCGTGTCTGTGTTGTTGTTTGTCTGTTTCTCTTTGTGTGATGTTTTTATTCTCTATACGTTTTTTAATCTGTGTGAGAGTCCTCATTAATAACCCATCTGCTTGTATTGTCAATTAAAACACAGCAGAAAAAACATGTTTGCTCTCAAACCAGTCATGAGCTTTTCTTTCATAACAATAATTAACAACCTCATCCCCCAGAAGTTGTGGTGTTTGGTGGTTGTGTATTTTGAGCAGACATGTAAAATAACCATATGCATTTCCTTGTAGAGGACTGTTTTTGTTTGGGAAGTGACCATGAAAAGCCTCGTAGACTTAGACAGATGGGTAAACTTTTATCAAATAACTCACAAAGAATCTTAGAGATTTCTCCAAGGAAAGCAGCAAGTAGCTTTTTAATAAGTTCATTTGCCAATACATGGATGTATATAAGCTCTGCAGGGAATTAATATAAAGTACTGATGGAAATGTGGATGTTAGGATCAACGTACATGCATGAAATAATAGATTTCATGTACGCAATTAGTTTGGTAAAGCCGCCGTGTGTTGGGTGCATATACATTTACTCATGAGATTAAACTTCTACATGTTTCCTCAGCCATCCACTTTCAATAAACTTCAGACTGGTAGAAAGTACAGATATATTTGCACAAAAGAACACCTCCTTTATGTTTTTGTTTCACTATACGACTCTTCCAGTGTCATTCCTGCTGTTGTTTCCACTCGGGTGTCTAGGGTACCAGGCAGTAACGTGATGGCTATGGGAAGATGGTACTTGAGGTAAAAAGTATGAGTTTAATATATTTTCCAGGAGTTGCTGATGACAGAAATGATCACTCTCAAAAATGCATGAAATAAAAACAAAAGGTAAGGCTGGGCCAACTAAATAAATGTACACTGCTGAAAATGTCTACTATTACCACGCAATGACAATATTCACGCAATCAAAGTGCTGGCAAAACTGAGCATGCATCAACAAAGTACCCAAAGGAGACAACGGGCTAGAGGAAAGGTGGCTCAGGTCAATGACTCCCAGAGGATTTGTTCTGAGTGTCCTTTATGCTGTTAACATCATCTTCTCATCAGTTGCTGGTTCTTTTCATCTGGTCCCTCCAGGGAGGAAACAGGTGGTTCAGAAGGAGGCGGGACGAAGGCTGCCAGGCTGCCTTGATGTGGTGCTGAAAGGACAGTGCCAATGGGAACAGTAGCCAATCCTCCTCCATTGTAGAACCTACAGGAAAGAGAAACAAGTGTGTGTGTGTGTGTGTGTGTGTGTGTGTGTGTGTGTGTGTGTGTGTGTGTGTGTGTGTGTGTGTGTGTAGATCTAGAACTGCAGTTTCCAGAAGAAAAAACAAAAAGTATTTATACCATAGAAAAATGGTCCTGGATCATGGATGGATGGGCGGGTGGAGAAATCTGATCCTAATCATGTTGAAGGTCTTTGTTATATGAACTGGAATACATTACATACCAGTCGAACTATTTCCCAGTCAGTAGATCATGAAGAGTTGTGAGGTGTCGAGCTTTTCATGTGCCAGTGTAGAGACACCTGGTTATTAAAATCATGCCACAGCAATAAATGATATAATTCAAGCTAACTATTGGTTCACAGGTATGAGTAGGCCTGGTTGTCAAAGACGACAGTCAAAATTAGAGAAATGTAACAGATCGGACAAAAATGTAGTAAAAATTAGGATATATATTTTTAATCATTTTTGCAGAAATTATAACATTTTGCCTTGTTTTCTTTTCAAGCAAACTCTGCCTTGTATTTCACTCACTATCATTTAAGATGGATAATGGATATAGAGTAAGGCTGAATGATCTTCTGTTTTCCGATTGAAATTGCGATTTCAAACAGTGCGATCACTTGACTGTCAAAAGTACATTTTTTGTAGTGCCCCTGACTGACCCAAGTTCTGTTGTGTTAACTATTTTACACATCCAGGGTTTTCCCCAGGTTTTAAGTGTTAGGGCGGTACCAGCAAACAGGTCTTGGGGCAGGTTGTAGGAGCCGAGCTATTTGCATTTGTTTTCTTTTCATAGTTTCGTACTTTTCTTTCTGTCGCCAGCATCGTTGTTGAGTGAAGGACAGAGAGACTGGCTCTCTGGCTCCCTCCAACAGTGAAATGGGATTTACCATAATAACACTAAATGGACTTGAAAACGTCCCTTCTTTTAAGAACTGTTAGAATTTTCCAGATGGCAACAACCCATGCTGAGTTACAGTAATTAGAATTAAGTATGTGAAACTGCGCAGTGGTATAGCAGTAATTTAGTGAGAAATAAAATCCGGTAGCCCACCTCTGTAAAATAATGCAGGGGAAACTCTGCCTGCATTTTCTTTGTTATTAAATACATTTGAAAGCTATTCTCTTCATTAAGTTTTCCTCATTGCATTATTAGACAACTTTTCATGTTTTGATGGTATGATGTCATTTCCTGTCATGTTTGTAAATAAATATTACTGTACATTGTGGAACATGTGCTGAACCGTGATTTAAAGAAAATCAAACGGAAATTGCAATTTCTGCTAGAAAAACCGCAATTAAACCTGATCCTACGATTGTTCAGCACTAACATAAGGTCACAATAATCAGAGGAAAACAAAATATTTGATGTTCATTTGGTTGGTAATCATTAACATAGAGCTTTTCTCAAATGTAAAAGATGCACAGTCACTCAGTCAACAGTGTTGTTGTTTTTTAACACATCACACCTGAATGTGACTCTCCTTTATCCAATGGATATTAATTTTAGTTACTTTGGAAAACTGCTGGTGCACCTGCAGCTCTAGCCTCCTTAATCTTGATTCTGGACTTGGTCAGTGTGCAGAGATTGCTCCCCATGCTTAATATGAAATGATAACACCTTATTGTATTCTGACTGCTTTATTGCCACCCAGGGCATTTTGGAGAAGGACGAACATAAATGCAAGGACGGTGTGCAGCTCTGCTTTCTCTGATTCAGTGAAATGTAAAACTAGGCAGACGACGGTTTGAGGAAAGAAGGGGCAAGATAGAAGTTGATGGGCTGTGGAAAGTGACAGTTTGATCAGCACAATGTGAATCTCTTCTTTTGGAGTGGTGACGGGGTGCGAGAGAGTAGTGTTAACTCGATAATGGATGATGTGCAGAACAAGACATAAAATAAGTGGTTTTGCTGGACATAGGATTTTGACCTATTGAGAACGGTCGAGTCACAAAGAGATGAGGAAGAAACGAGAAGTGATGCGGATGGGAGAGAACAACTCATTTAGCCTGCTGCTGCAGAAGGTGGTGTGAAAGACAAGGAGAGAAGTAATGATGGCTTAACAGAAATGGAGAAGGAAAGCTGATTTATTTGAAGCTCAGATATTGCTAACAAGACTAATAAAGAAGGACAGGATGAGAAAGATGCAACTAATGTGAAGCCAAGGTACGGTTGCTTTTGCTAATTTAGGCACTTGACAGCCTGAGAGAGAGATTTCATGTTCGTAATGCCCGTTCAACAGAGTAACTTTTGTGCAAACAGACATGCAGCTACATCAGATTGTACAGATTTGGGACGGTTTATTTCTGTTTGTGCATTTTGCCATCAACCTGTATCCCTCCCACTGTCCTAATGGCTAGTGATTTACTGCTTTGGAAGATAGACTGCAGTTACCTAATTTGAACACAGAGTGTCTTTCTTACAAATTACTCTTTTACAGAAGATTCATTAGATTTAAATGACTGTAGTTTCTATTTGTTCTATTTTTCTACTGAGATACAAATCAATTTGTACATTAATAGTAATGAAACAAATCATCACTGGTATGTTTCCTCGCTCAGTTGCAGTTTGTGTACTGAGTCCGTTACAATGATACATGTGATGGTTCTCCATTCTGCACAATAAGTGCATATTTATAAGTATGAGAAATCAACTAGAGTCTTTGAAGGGTTCTAGAAAAAACCTGCGGTACCCATTTCTTTCTCCAGTGCTTCATCCAGCCTCAAAGCAATCTGTAGAGCATGTTACTATCACTGTCCCTCAAGGTCCATAATCGTTTTGAGGCCGAACACATTGATGGGACTCACGATTCCAGTGATAAGCTGTGTGTGTGTGTGTGTGTGTGTGTGTGTGTGTGTGAGGTGTTCACCAAGTGGCTCCCAATAGGGTGGTGTACTGAAAATCACAGGTGACACGTTAGAAAGTTATTCCAAAGTGGTTGTCCAAAAAAATAAAACATGCCTTTACAGTACCACAGTAATTTCCTAATCTTGTGATTCTCACACACGGCAATAAAATCCTTCTGATTCTGGTTTATAGTGAAAAATAGCCTAGGTGATGATTAAAACTATGAGTGAGATTTAACAAGCAACTGTCGGGTTTGAGTTGTCCAGGTGTCCCACACATTTGTATTGGTGTTCAAGTGTCAGTGCTGCCTAACGTGGTTTGTTAATACTTGGGTTTTACCTAGTGACTGTGAAGGAAACTATATCAGTCTAACTGAGGAAACTAATTGGTACCCCTTAGCTCCACCTGACTGATGAAAATTGGAAAAACATTGCTGTTGATCGTCTCAGGCTGTCATTATTCAGGAGCTACATCCTTTAAAGGCCCCATTTGATGCCTGATAATATTCAGAGGTGTAGACTCCAGTCGCATGGCTTGGACTCGAGTCATTATTTTAAGGATTTCTAACTTGACTTGACACATGATATAAAGACTTACAACTTGACTCGGACTTGAACGCCAATTACTTGCGACTTGAATCGACTTGTATCTGTTGACTCGATGATGACTTGAGCATATTTGAAATTTTAGCACAAAAGTGGCATGACATGGACAAAATTCATAAATCATTCTTCGTTCTGTGTTTGATCTTGTTCTGCTAAATGCAGCAGCACTTGTTTATAACCAGTTTCAGTTGCTTTTTCTGCTTGTTAGAGCAAATAAATGAAGCTTTAAGAAGTTTTATTTCTGGAATGTATTATTGTCATGAAATGGAAGTTGTACAGATGACTTGATTATGGCTTGAAAATTCAAAGTTAAGGACTTGGACTTGACTTGGACTTCCACATCATTGACTTTGGATTAAACTTGGACTTGGTTGTCTTTGACTTGGGCTTGACTTGAGACTTGACTGGAAAGACTTGTGACTTAGTTGTGACTTGCAAAGCAGTGACTTGGTCACACCTCTGATAATATTTCAACAATGAAATGAAGGCTGTCCAAATTCAAAAGCACCTCCAGAGTCAGTCCACAGACCCGTCTTGATTTCCTCCAACTTAAAGGATGAGTCTTGTTTATCCTTGGTGCCCATCCCATCCCAAGATACATAATATGGTTGTTCTTGTTATAATGGTGAAAAAGTGGGGGAGGATCACAGTTTTAAATGCAAGTATATTAAAACATTGCACATAAAAACATAAAAGGTTTGTGCAGATATTGTTTGGCTTTTGTTGTTTGCCTGTTTTTTTAAGCAAAAACTTCACTTGCTTTGTTTCACACCTCCACTGTTGCTAGGCAACAGAATACACACTAAGGAAGAGCAGGGATACATTTCATGCTTGACCATTCACACCTGCACACATCCAAGCCTCGTGGTTGTCAAAGTGTCTGAAATGTCATATCCCAACTTCTCCCTCTCTTTGTTTGCTGGGAAACCTGGACGATGTCCCGATTGAAACATCTTTGGTTCACGTGGTTCTGACTGCCATATGCATCGCTAAGAAAACTATCCTCATTAATTGGAAAAATAGAGATACTCTTTGCATTGACCAGTATAGAAATATTTTGTTAGATCATATTGCTCTTGATACAGCCTCTGCTTCCACTTCAATCAATCTCTTTGGGCTCCTTTGATCGGTTCCATCACATAGCGATGATGAGGGGTCATTGATATTGTCCTGAGGGGTGATGTGGGTGGTGGGGTGGAGGGTCTGAGTTTAGAGTATCCGGACGTTCCCTGGAGGTGAGTTCACTGGAGGGTGTCTGGGACTGGGGTGCTGCTACCCCCTCTGGAGGTGCTTGGGTTGCCTTGGGGGTTGGACTACTGGCTGTTGTGAGTGGGGCCCCTTGGGGGTCTTGGCAGTGGCCATGGGTTGCTACCTGGTGGCTGCAATGCCCCTGAGTGGGTCTGGGTAAGGGCCTGGGGGCCCGGGATGTGGGGTTGGCCGGCCCCGTGTGGGGATCTGGGCGGGGCCTTGGGGGTCGGGTGCTGACGTGTATGCTGCCGGGAAGAAGATGGGAACATGCGGCAGAGCCTGGCCCAGGCTCAGGGACCTCGGGTAGACCTTGGCTCCTCTGCTGTCCATCACGGGGGAGGTGGATGTCCAGGAGGGGGAGGACCCAACCTTACCTGGATGTCCTATGTCTTATATATTCTGGAAGCTGTCCAAATGCAGGGATGGGAGTAGATATTCTGCTGGGGTGGGGCTGCGTTGGTTCCCTCGGCCTCCATGGAGCTCTGCAATGCTGCTGCTTTGGGCTCTGACAAGATGGGCTGGGGACTCCATGCCCTGGGTGGCATTTTGACGACAGAGGTGCCTATTGGGGCCAGTGGGGGAGCTGGCTCCCTGGAGGGCTTAGGCCAACCAGCCATTCCTCCCCATCCCCACACATTTTTCTCCTCCTGCTCCCTCACATCATCACACAAACATGCACATAGGACTTTGGGGGGTGGACAAGTCAGGGGGTGCGGGTATGGACCCCATTTCCACCCCCCACCCCCCACCCCCAATTTTATTTGCACCTCAAACACTTCCACCAACGACATTCCATGCAAACTCACACTTGGGGCCTTGGGAGTAAGCACATACAACAACATTTGGCAAGGGGATCTTTCAGCCTCATCCCAGGTGCCGGTGCTCACTTCCAATTTTAATCTGCACTTAGACACAGAGGGCTGTGGGGAGAAGAGGGGTGGTGTTGTGGCATCAGCTGGCGTAGGCCAGACAATGCCTGCACTGTCCGCTCACCACAGCCACGAATACATCTCATCAACACAAATCAGCACTGTAATGGAGCAGGCGGAGGGAGACTAGGGGTCTTAGAAAACCTCTGTTGTCACTTGGCTTCCTAGGGCTGGAGGCTAGGAGGAGGACCTGGCCATCTGGCTGTGGTCTGGGTGGTGGGTCGCTTTGCTCGGCATTGGGTGGGGGAGCCTGCTCATCAGAACCCCAGCAGAAAGGGTTGAACTCTGGGAACCAGTTATGGTTTTACCCTTTGTGCAGCAGTACCGGGGCCAGAGTGAATAGAGTGTTTAATGGGAGTATGATTGGGTGTCTGGCGTGCATTTTTGTGAGTCTTAGGTTGTATGTGTACGTGTGAGCATGAGGGAGGGAGTGTGTGACTGCTGCTGCTGGTTGTGACCCCGGGGCAATCCTCTGCGCCTCTCGAGTGGGGCAGGGGCTTTTCTGGTCGCAGTCTTCCTGGGGTCCCTGCGCTCTGGTGCAGCTCCTGGATCTCTGAGACTTGGAGCTCCTTCCATCTCCTACACATATTTGGGGGGCAGATCTCTGGCCCCTCACACTCTATTGGACGCTTCTATAGAGAAACCTTACACATACAAGCGCGGGTACACACACAGGTGGTCACTTGGTGCTCTCATGAGTATGGACTTGGGCACGTTCAACACTTGTCGGCTGTGGTTGGCACTTAATGCACTGTGATTTATTATCATGATTGTTCAGTGAAACAATGTTTTTGTGTTTCCTCATCAGGTTGATGCAGTGATAGCTTGCTCCTGTTGTATTGCTGTGTGTCCCTTTGCTTTTTCTTTTTTTTCTCTCTCCTTCTGCAGGTCTAGAAGCAGACTCTTGTTCATCATTGAGTGTTTGTTTTTGTGGAACGCCACCCCCCCCCTCCCCCCACCCGCCCAACCTTCCTTTTGTCTCTTCCTTTCTCTTTCACCTCTGTCTTCATGTCTGGTCAGAATTAAGCATTCAAAAAACAATAGCAATAAAGTTTTAAGTATCAGGCGTGACGTGAAAAGCAGAAGGTTTGATGCTCCACCTGAGAGTAAATCTGTAAGGCTTGTCACCAGCATTCAGGCATTAATTCTGTTTGCTTCACAGCCAGACAGGACACGGTTAAACAAAAAAACAAAACAAAACAAAAAAAAGCTGACCATTCACACCCGCACACATCCAAATCTCGTGGTTGATGAGGGACCTGGTGTCGGTACAGGATCTGCTCGGGGTCCTTCGACTGCCGATGATGTCACATTACCGCAAATCTACTCGGCTTTCACACATACGTTTTTGAAAGACATCAGCAGTTTTGCTAATAAAATCTTGTTTGGTAACATCTAAATGTTTTCTCTATAATTGTAATTTGTTAATAAAACACCATAGTATCTTTGTTTTCTAAAGAATGGAAAACAGCATAAAACCAACATCGGACTGACAAAAAATAGAACTGTTCTTATATGTGAAGCCATATCTGTTTGTATTAATGTGGAGTTCGTCTGTATATTTCCTTAGCTGTTATCTAAATATATTATTTGACTCAAAATATTGCTTGGTGTCTTTCAGTAAAGTTCTTATATTTTATTTTGCCCCATTTCATCAACATCAAGAGCTTTTGAGGGTCACCGTTCATCATTTCCTTATATTTTACATTTCCTTCAGAAATTCAAACATATTACAACCGCTAAGACTACGACCGCTAATTTTTTCTGACCAATCAAAACCATAACGTTATAACGTCACTTCCGCTTCTCGTTCAGCCAATCAGCTACTTTGATGTCATCGGCAGTCGAAGGACCCCGAGCCGATCCTGTACCGACACCAGCCTGCATTGGCCAGCTAGGTCGGATGCTACAAAAGATGCAGCCACTGAATTTGGGCACGGCCATAGAAGTAATGTATGATCAAATGTAAGCACATAACACAGCATCAATAAAAGTAACCAGTGCTTGGATTCATTATCAGGTTGGCTCTGATTTGGTGCTGAATTGGAGAGCGAGACAAATATGTTGGTCAAGTTGACTCTGTCCCCAGTATCTGTGAAGAATCCAAAATCTAAAATAAATTGCAATGAGACACTGAGTTTTTGAAAATTCCAAAATAAAAGCATGCAAGTAATGGAGGATGTTTAGGGAAGCTGGTGAATGACACAAAAAAGGAAGACAAGGAAGGTAGAGAGGCTTTTGTATTCTGGCAATGTATGCCGATGAAGGGAACAGAATTAGAAATTGAAAGTGAGGGATGAAGATCACAGAATCCCAAGGGAGGAAAATCCCCAGCAGGTAAGAAAAGGGACCAGTTCTTGCCTGGACAGAGTAAGAAATAAGCAAGAATACAGGAAAGTGAAGAAAAGGGCTTGATGTCAAGCGATGGGGAATATTTGCTAAAGTATTTACAGTCTGTGTTATCAGCTGTCACGTGAATGCCTCCCCATCACTCACGCTGTATTGATCTTAGCCCTTTAAATCGTCTCCTGTCTCCTCTGTCTTTCTTTGACTTTGCCTGGTTGCAGTCCTGATTTGTATTCCTTCGTTGGTCACATGGAAAGCAGAGGGAGGAAAATATAATGCAGCAGAAAAACAAAGGTACATGGAGGTCAGAGAAACAATGGAAGAGAAGGAAAAGAGAGGGAGAAAACAGGTGAAGAGATGCCTTATCTTCTTTGGCTCTGACTTATCGAAGAAGACTGCCAAAGCCGTACAGCATTTTTGCTTCTTTTTTTTCCTGGCTCTATCTGTTTTGCTGCTTCTGAGAGTTGAGAGGAAACCCTTACAACGAGGAGACGAGTCGGCTCTTTGAAGGGAGCCTCTATTGGACTCACAGGAAAACTCTGGGAAGTTTAGTTAGGATAATGACAGTATCATCCTGCTTAGAGGAGGCAACCGCGGTAATGTGTTGACAAATATTGCAACAGCAGTGATCGGAGATAGAAAGTAAGAATACATCTGTCTTTGAAACAAGCTTGAATAGAAAATGCTAATTAAAAATAATCAGAAATGTTGTAAAGATATTAAAAGTACAGATAAGTGCCTTGTTATGTGATATCATCGTTAAGTTAAAAAAGGTTGTGATGCGGCACAAACATGAATGGAAGTTCTTCTGTCAGTGACAAAAACACATTTGACTTTCCAGACTGGGGAAGTATTGAAACCGTGTGTGTGTCTGTGTGTGAGTCGCTGTTTCCCCTTATTAGCTTTAATAGCTGTTATGGATGTGCCTCATAATCTTTTACCGAAGCAGTTCTCAACTCTAGGCTCTGCTGTTGAAGTGACTGGGAGGAACCCGTATCAAATCACTTCACCCAGTCACTGCCGGTGACAGCTATGGAGAAGGAAAGGAAGAAAGGAACAAGAGAAGTGGTATATAAGAATGCAATAGAGAAAGAGAGAGAAAGAAGGATGGCAAGAAATAAATGGACAGCGATAAGGACCTGAAGGGTGGAGGGAGGGAGGAGTGAAAGTGATGGATGGAAGCAAATAAAGATAGCAGTGACTCAGAGAGTTGTAGCAAACGAAGAAAAAGGAGTGAACATAAGGTGGGGTGACTGTAATAGATAGAAAAAAGGGAGAGAGGAGATAGAAAGATAAATGAGTGGGGAGTATAAAAGTCAGTCAAGCTGTAAATTGATTTGAAGGACCTAAAAAATTTAGTTATGGCACCCTAAAGACAGTGGTGGAGATGCATCGAGCACCACATTTCTTCTCGTAACTCATATCTCATTTAATACAATTATCTAGATCCCCACTTCAGCTTCAGTATTCAATGGCATTATTCCAAAATTTCTCCTCAATCACGCTTTTGGCTCAACATCCCTTCAGACATCTGCCGGTGGATCACCACTGGTTTGAAAGATGGAAAACATGTTTGAAAAATCACTTTTGGCACACGGTCAATCAACACAGGTGCTCCACAGGGATGTGTTCTCGCACTACAACTGTTTTGTTTTTAACTGGTGATACAATCTCTTTGAACCCAGCTCTCAAAAATCAGGCTCTGAGGCTATCAAACTTATCCAACATGGTGGAGAGTCTATAAATCAATAGAGGCCTCCAAGAACAGATGCTTCCTGATACTCTACTGCTGGATATTATCCAACAAGCTCAATATTAACCATGGAGAACTTCAGAATTTTATTTATTTTCTAGGACCTAAGCTGGGAGTCGAACCTCCTCTCCGTCCTTAAAAAGCCTCAGCAGAGTGTATACTTTCTGCAGCAACTGAGGAAGCATGACCTCCCACAGGAGCTATTAATACAGTTCTACACTGAAGTCATTGAATTTGCACTCTGCCCATCTATCACAGTCTGGTTTCTGGCTGCCATAAAACAGGACAGAAACACGCTGCAGCACATAGTAGCAACATCTGTGAAAAACATCGGGGCTTCCCTTCCTCTTGGACTGTCTTACCTCTAGAATTTGAATGCAAACTCTGTTATTCTGATGGGAACCCCAAACACAGACCCATCCAACCCAGATGCTTGTTTTAGTTTCTCTCTTTTTAGTCATAACACTTGATTCATGAGCAGATTAAAGATTAAGGATGCTCAATGAGTGGAAAAACTGGTTTGAGTTGCCCTTTAATATTTGGAAACATGAAATAGAAGCGAGTGTTTTAGCTGTGTCTGAATTTCCACACTAGAATGACACTTAAGTACCAGTAATATTTTTTAGATCAATTTATACTTATTTTCACATAATTTTCCACTAATATCAACATCCCATAGAAAATAAATCCAAACTTTTTTGATAGTTTATCTTTTTTTTTCTTCTGTAATGATCCAGTAGTAAATTTCTGTGTGTCTTATATGTAGTTGGTGTGTCATTGTGGATTTATCACAAAAGAGGGGAACTATCAAAGATGGACCTTATTAAAGGAGTAACATGTAAGAATTACCTGGGAAATAATCACAGGACAGACTAAAGTCTCAATCATGTTGGAAGAAATGCCTCTACACTTTTTCCAAAGTGTAGAGGGTAAATGTTGTTCCATTTAACCTTAGTATATTACCTTTACTTATGACCAATAAGCTGTGATATTCTATATAAATATAGAATATCAACCTGCTTGGTCTTCTTCTCAATTCAGACAGACCCCAAGGTACCGAGGTTCGCAGAAAATTTCGCAGTACAACCAGGTCGGTCCAGAGACGTCTCCCTGATCACAATAGATAGATGAAATTGTTTGCATCTAGAACAGCTGCTTCTGAATAGCTGAAGGAACCGTTTTGCTGTGTCAGCTTCAGCATGTAGCAGGTTTTTGACAGCTTGTCAAAAATGCTCTGGGTTAAAGAGGGTTCGCTACGGATGTCCTGTCCGTAGCTTGCTCTATAACTGACTCATCGTCCAGTGAGCTCTGCTTTAACATTCTCATATTATGATTTCTTGGCCAACTGGGACGTGCCATGTTAAGGATGTTAGCAAGCAAACCTCAGAACATCACGCCTTCTTTCAGATTCAGGATGCTCTGATTTGTGGCTAAGAAAATATTTATGCGCCATGACGTTTAACTTAACGACGGTGGCACAGGAGTTAAGTGCTCGCCCCGTAATCGGAAGGTTGCTGGTTCGAGTCCCGCTCAGTCTGTCGCTGTCGTTGTGTCCTTGGGCAAGACACTTAACCCACGTTGCCTGCTGGTGGTGGTCGGAGGGACTGGTGGCGCCAGTGCTCGGCAGCCTCGCCTCTGTCAGTGCGCCCCAGGGCAGCTGTGGCTACATTGTAGCTCATCCCCACCAGTGTGTGAATGTGTGTGTGAATGGGTGAATGACTGATTGTGTTGTAAAGCGCCTTGGGGGGTTCTAGGACTCTAGAAGGCGCTATATCAAATACAGGCCATTTACCATTTACCATTTAACTTTAATGTATCTCTAATGAACCTTGTGTCTGAGTGTAGATAATGATTCGCTTGTCATATCAAACTTCAGTAAATCAAGCACAGATTAATCAACTTTATTAATTTAAGCACAGATTAATCAAAAATATATAATTCATATAACATTTGTTCACTCCATTTCACGATTGATTAACGCATATGAGCTCAAAATAATCACTTTATTCAGAGAGTGAGCAATCCTGTGGTGTTATCAAAAGAAGGCTTTGTTTGGGAACACAGCCTGACATCTTGTTCCTCCTGAAATGTCAACAAGACTGCAGTTTCCTTCTGGGTTGTTGGAAGCTAGGATGTAAAATCCACTTAAGAGAATGGAATTTATGTCTGCAGATGACCAGTGGCATGTAGGTCAATCTGTAGGTGAAAACTGACCATTCCTGGACGTTACAAAAGTCAGTTATAGTCCCCTGCACGTTTTACCATCCAAAAATGATATTACGCTGTATTAAATACACTGGTTGAGCACTGGGACCAAGTGGAAAACAACCACTTGTGTTGAAGCCTGTTTCACATTAGAACCGTCCATAGGTTCACCTATTGGCTCCACTGATACTTGCTAACGTGTGATTGGCCATTCCTGCCACCTTTGTGCTTGACAGTTCTGCATTCCTGATATTGCATAAAAGAGCCTCTAGGCTGCAGTCTTACACATGTTTTTGTATACCCCCTTCCCCGTCCTCATGCTGGTTGTGTCCCTCTCCACTTCTAAAGTCAAAACTACGTCCATGAGTGGGACACCTCATCATTCGTCATCTTGCTTGCATTCAGTAAAGAAAAGTCGTCATTAGTGGCCGAGTGGGCTTGAGCATTTTCTCAACCCTAGACGAAGTAAAGGTTCCACTCCATCATGAATCCACACCAATGATTTGGTTTTTGTTGTATTCTCTTTCCTTGCCCTCTTTTTTGTGTTTGCAGTTCTGTTATACTGTTGATCAACGATGGTTGCCAAACAAACTGTAGTTGCATTTACTACAACTGACTGTAGAATTCAGTTATTTTCATAGCGGTATTACAGTGGCATGTACAGGCCTTGCATCGCTATTACAAGTGTATTGGGTGCTTTTAAGTGTTTCCATGTGGATGAAAATATTTCTACAAATGGTGCTGAATTTATAACAATAGTTTTAGATGTTAAAAACAATGTTTTATGGCCTCAGTTATTTGCTTGTTATGGAAAAGCAAAACATTCAAATATGACACCAGATAAAGTTGAATATCGCTTGATGTAAAGCAACCTGTCCAGAGCAACCAATGCTTTTGCAAGTCTGATGCTATTAAGTTGTCAGCCAATTTTTAAACTCTCCTTGTAGCTGCAGACAAGGATGCTCAGGCATGTGAGAATTGATAATACGCTACCAAAGGCATTTGTCAAGCCGGTGATTCTACATAAGTATTTTGGAAAGGATGATGTGAATGTGGCTGTGTCACGCTCGGAAAGAGCAGCTTTCCACCACCTGACTCGCAGATCTAAAATGTCACATCGTCCCCGAAAGCGTCAGCTTTCAAGTCGCTCCATGCTCAAATGCATTACTCCACGGTGACAATGCAACTTTGGCAACAAAAATAAAGGCAGTGAACTGTTGGTTTTGATGGATTACCTATTTCAAGCTAGATTTAAGTCTCTCAAAGTTGATTCCTGTGGTCCATCGGATGAATTAAAGCTGCAGTTGCCTTGAAGACAGAAATCCAATCTAAAAAGTTTAGGATTGACGATCAGCAGTAATATAAGCTGTACATATTTTATATTTCATGCAAAACTAATGATCTGCAGCATTAATTCTTAAATACTCTTTCCATTTCATTTTATACTATTGCTTTTATGCTATTCATTGCCACAACGCAGCACATCGAGTGATTTTATTTGTAAATCTATGCATCTATTTGTTTACCCAGGAGGAACAATTAGAAGGGCTGGATGTCTTTGCTTTATAGGTCACTTTGAATAAACTGCTGTTTCTGAGCAGAAAAAACACAATATGTGTATAAAAATGGTTTTTCACTGTTTTTCACAAATGAGGACGTGCTCATTGCCGTGCCCACAAGTGGGCAGTAAATGCAGCAGTTGCTTTCCGTTCCTCAGCTCATAAAGACCTGAAGAGGAAATCCAAGTAATCATTGAACGTGTCATAAACTGGGAGGTGTGTGCGTGTGTGTGTGTGCGTGCGTGTGCGTGCGTGCGTGTGTGTGTGTGTGTGTGTGTGTCAGGCGGCAGCCACAGTGATATCTCTCACTCAGCGTGGCGACGAGAGGGGAGAGACTGCAATAGCGTACAGCTGGCATTTTATAACACTGCAACACTCTTCCTGGCTGCTTGTCCTTTTATTTTGCAGCCTCACTCTTTCACTCCGTCATTCCTTCCTCTCTTCTTTCCATCTGTCCATCCATCCATCCATCCATCCATCCATCCATCCATCCATCCATCCATCCATCCACCCGCTTATCCGGAGTTGGGTCGCGGGGGCAGTAGCCTAAGGCGAGAGGCCCAGACTTCCCCTCTCCCCAGCCACTTGGGCCAGCTCCTCCGGGAAAATCCCAAGGCATTCCCTGGCCAGGTGAGAGACATAGTCCCTCCACTGTGTCCTAGGTCTGCCTTTAGGTCTCCTCCCAGTTGGGCGTGCCCAGAAAACCTCACCAGGGAGGTGTCCAGGAGGCATCCTGACCAGATGCCCGAGCCACCTCAACTGTCTCCTCTCGACGTGGAGGAGTAGCGGGTCTACTCTGAGCCCCTCCCGGATGACAGAACTTCTCGCCTTATCTCTAAGGGAGAAACCAGCCACCCTGGGAAGAAGGGAGAAAACTCATTTTGGCCGCTTGTATCCGTGATCTCGTTCTTTCGGTCACTACCCAAAGTTCATGACCATAAGTGAGGGTAGGAACGTAGATCGACCGGTAAATCGAGAGCTTCGCCATCTGACTCAGCTCTCTCTTCACCATGACAGACCGGTACAACACCCGCATCACTGCAGATGCAGCACCAATCCGCCTATCGATCTCACACTCCAGTTTTCCTTCACTCGTGAACAAGACCCCGAGATACTTAAACTCCTCCACTTGGGGCAGGACCTCATCCCTGACCCGGAGAAGGCATTCTACCCTTTTCTGAATCAAGACCATGGTCTTAGATTTAGATGAGCTGATTCTTATCCCAGCTGCTTCACACTCGGCTGCGAACCGCTCCAGTGAAAGTTGAAGATCACGTTCTGATGAAGCCAACAGGACCACATCATCTGCAAAAAGCAGAGACCTGATCCTCAGGCCACCAAAACGGATACCCTCCACACCTTGGCTGTGCCTAGAAATCCTGTCCACAAAGGCTGTGAACAGAATCGGTGGCAAAGGCCAGCCTTGGCGGAGTCCAACTCTCACTGGGAACGAGCCCGACTTACTGCCGGCAATGCGGACCAAGCTCTGATACCGGTCATACAGGGACCTAACAGCCCATATCAGAGGGCCTGGTACCCCATACTCCCGGAGTACCCCCCACAGGGCCCCCCAAGGGACGCGGTCAAATGCCTTCTCCATATCCACAAAACACATGTAGACTGGTTGGGCAAATTCCCACGCACCCTCCTGGATTCCCCTAAGGGTATAGAGCTGGTCCAGTGTTCCACGGCCAGGATGAAAACCACATTGCTCCTCCTGAATCTGAGGTTCAACAATCCGATGGAACCTCATCTCCAGAACCCCTGAATAGACCTTACCAGGAAGGCTCAGGAGTAGGGATGGGTACCTTTGACATTTGAATCGATTCGGTACTAATTCCCGGTACCTACGTGTCGATACCGGTACTTAACTGTACCAATTTTCGATACTTTTGAGTGTTTATTATTTTAATTCTCTTTTATAATTAAATATATATTTTTCTCAATACATAACCATATTTGATAAATATCACGATAAATAACATACAACTTTTTGTATTTTAGCATCGTCCTTGTAGTTTTATAAGCTGATAATTAAACTGAAGCAAACATCTTTATTGTGAACTAAATTTACTGTGTATCTTCATTCCTTTTACCGTCCTTTTTCATTTGATTTTTCCTACTGGGAAGTTAGAATTTCCGAGGAGAAAGCGAATGCACCATTAGCTGATAACGGTGGCAATGGAAGCTAACGTATCAAGCTAACGTTATCTTTAACAGTTTATTTAGCTGCTGGAGCTGATTAATACGATGTTGCCTCACACTTAGATCGTTGTCACTGGTTTTACCTTCACCCAATCACCCGTCGCATTTAGTAAAGTAAAGCCAAACTTTAGAGCGTGTTCATGTTCATCTAGTCGGAAATTCGGAGTTCCGAGGAGAAAGCGAACACACCATTAGCGAAACGGAAGCTAACATATCAAGGTAACGTTATCTTAAACATTTTATTTACCTACCGGAGAAGATTAAGATGAGGATGTCTCACTTAGATCATTGTCTGTCGCTGGTTTCATCCAGTTACCCATCACATTTAGTGAAGTGGACCCAAGTTTTAGCGTGTGTTCTTTCTACCCATGCTGCTCTGTTTACAACTAGTTCGCAGGGACCGGCGACATAACGCTCTTGCGCATGCGCTACTGTCTTGGCAAGTTCTCGTTATGAAGGACGGGTACCGAAACGAGGCACCGTTTGAAATGACGTGAATCGGTGCTCGGTCGGTACTATGGAATTCGGTCGGTACCTTAAAAAGTACCGAATTCGGTACTCATCCCTACTCAGGAGTGTGATCTCCCTGTAATTAGAACACACCCTGTGGTCTCCTTTTTTAAATAAGGGGACCACCACCCCGGGTCTGCCAGGCCAGTGGGACTGCCCTCGATGTCCACGCGATATTGCAGAGCCGTGTCAGCCAACACAGCCCCGCAACTTCCAGAGCCTTAAGGAACCCTGGGTGGATCTCATCCACCCCTGGAGCCTTGCCACAGAGGAGCTTTTTAACCACCTCAGTGACCTCAGCACCAGAGATTTGAGAGGCCAACCCAAAGTCCCCAGACTCTGCTTCCTCACTGGAAGATGTGTCAGTGGGATTGAAGAGGTCTTCGAAGTATTCTGCCCACCGATCCACAACGTCCTGAGTAGAGGTCAGCAGCACACGTCTCCACAATAGTGTTGGCAGCGCACTGCTTTCCCCCGTGAGGCGGCGGATGGTGGACCAGGATCTCCTCGAAGCCTTACGAAAGTCTTGCTCCATGGTCTCACTAAACTCCTCCCACTCCCAGGTTTTTTTGTCTGCGACCAACCGAGCCGCATTCCACTTGGACTGCCGGTACCCATCAGCTGCCTCTGGAGTCCCACAGGCCAAAAGACCTGATAGGACTCTTTCTTCAGCTTGACAGCATCCCTAACTGCCGGTGTCCACCAGCGGGTTCGGGGGTTGCCACCACGATAGGCACCGACGATCCTGCGACCACGCTCCAGTTGGCCGCCTCAACAATAGAGGCACGGAACAGGGTCCATTCAAACTCGATGTCCCCCGCCTCCCCCGGAACATTTTGGAAGTTCTGTCAGAGGTGGGAATTGAAGCTCCTTCTGACAGGAGACTCTGCCAGATGTACCCAGCAGACCCTCGTGATATGTTTGGGCCTGCCTGGTCTGACCGGCATCCTCCCCCACCATCTGAGGCAACTCACCACCAGGTAGTGGTCAGTTGACAGCTCCACCCCTCTTTTCACCCGAGTGTCCAAGACATGCAGCCGCAGGTCAGATGAAACAACAACAAAGTTGATCATCGAGCTGCGGCCTAAGGTATCCTGGTGCCAAGAGCACATATGGACACCTTTTTGTCTGAACATGGTGTTCATTATGGACAATCCATGACTGGCACAGAAGTCCAATTCCAAAACACCACTCAAATTCAGATCAACCACACCTCTCCAGGTCTCAGTGTCATTGCCCATGTGAGCGTTAAAGTCCTCCAGCAGAATGAGGGAGTCACCAGAAGGAGCGATATCCAGCACCCCCTCCAAGGTCTCCAAAAAGGGTGAGTAGTCTGAACTGTAGTTTGGTGCATAAGCACAGACCACAGTCAGAACCCGTCCCCCCATACGTAGGCAGAGGGAGGCTACCCTCTCATTCACTGGGGTAAACCCCAACATACAGGCACTGAGATGGGGGGCAACTAGTATGCCCACCCCTGCTCGGCGCCTCAGTGGGAGCAACTCCAGAGTGGTAGAAAGTCCAACCCCTCTCAAGAAAACTGGTTCCAGAGCCAGAGCCATGCGCTGAGGTGAGTCCGACTATATCTAGTCGGAACGTCTCAATCTCACACACCAACTCAGGCTCCTTCCCCACCAGAGGTGACATTCCATGTGCCAAGAGCCAGCTTCTTTCCATTACAGCTTTAAGTGATTCTTTCAATCCTCACCTATCGCTCACCTGCACACCCTCTCCCTCCCTCTCTCCCTCTGTGTGATGTCATTTAGCCGATCTCTTTCCATTCCTTTCTCTTTGTGCCCAAGACCCTTCCTTACCTTTTGCCACTATTTTTGCATCCCTTTCCAATGCTTTCCTTGCTAACCTCTATTCTCTTTCTGTGTGTGTTAATGCTCTTCTCTCCCTCCCTCCCATCTTTTCTTGTACCCCCACATCTGTAATCTTTCTTTTACTGCGAGGCATCAAGGCTCTCCACCGCACAGTGTGAATGCTTAATGAATCTTGTGTCTTTTAGAGGCCTCTTCTCCGATCCATCTCTATCCCACTTCTCTGGTGCTTTCTCATCCTTTTACCATCCTACTCTTCTACCTGCCTTCTGCTTTTACCTGCTGCCTTTTGCTTTATTTACTCACCAGAAGCCATCCAGCTGCTTACAAGGAGTAAGAGTTGCCAGAGAGGCAATAAAAGAAATGCTGGATTTCCAATTTTTTTCTTTAATGGAACCAAAAACACCTTTAGAGAATGTTTGTTTGTAAAGGCTTCTTGCCACTGCACACACTTGTGTACCTTAAGTGCTTCAACTCTTTAAATATCACTCAATTAGGTCGTGATCTAAAGTTTCAAAAGGCTTAATTTTCCCTCCAGAGGGTTCTTTATACATCTGGTTCTCTAAGCATTAAGCCATATGTGTGTATGTGCATGTAACCAATCATCTTTTGTCCGACAGAGTGTTTGTGTCTCCTGGTTATTGCCGAGATAGATTGCCATTCAATTGTTTTGTGCTGAGGGAGAGTGCTGCTCATCGTGCTGTCATGTTGCCAATATCTTCCCTGATCATCCTCCTATTGATCTCGACTGTTGCAGAACGAGCTGGGTCATGTGTTTTCCTGTATCTCTGGTTTCTGATGAACAACCCTTTTTTGGCCCAGACCACCAATAATCCTCAAAATTACTTTCTGATCAAGTTATCAATTCATTTTGTGACAGAATCTTCCAACAAGCTTCACATAATGAACCTGTAGGCTATCCCAGCTTTTGTACCACGTTGACCGATGATCTACAACTTTGGGATTACTTTTTAAAGGCATACCATGTTTAAATCGCTTTCTTGAGCCAGTTTGTGCTAAAATGACCTCTTAAAGGATTAATACAATGTCACTCAGATCAGACCGCCCCCTGTCGTCAGAATATCGCACTTGCAACTTCAGAGTATCGGGCCAGTCTCTGTTAGTCTTAAAGGTGTGTTTCACTGAAAAACATTTTTAAATGCCTTTTTGATGATAATCAGTCTCTCTGACTTTTTCATGCAGTCTGATCATGAAAATAGTCAATCAATCAGTCTTTATTTGTATATTGCCTTCCACTGCCTTTGCAGGAGCCCGAGGCGCTGAACATAAAATACAGTAAAAACACAGATGGCAATTAAAAGGAGATAAAAACAACATACAGGCATAAAAGCACCGTGCAAAATGTAAACAAGGAGCATAAAAGCATACAACCAGGTTACATGAAAGCCAAACAGCAAAAATGAGTCTTCAAACGACTCTTAAAAACATTCAGTGATGGTGACAGTTTAATATCAAGTGGAAACTCATTCTAGAGAGAAGGAGCCAAGACCGAGAAAGCCCAATCACCTTCAGACCTGTACCTAGTCCGTGATGGGGTATGTCATTTAATGCTGCCAAGTATGGTGGAGCACCACCATAAAGAGACTGGAAGACATAGCACATAATTTTAAACTTAGCCCGAAAACCTACAGGGAGCTGATGTAATGAGGCCAGCACAGGAGTGATATGTGCCGACCTCCTTGTCCCTGTCAGAAATCTGGCTACAGAATTCTGAACCACCTGTAGACGTCTCAGTACTGCCTGACTTAGCCCAACATATAAAGCATTGCAGTAGTCATGCCTGGAAAAAACAAATGCATGGAGCACAGACTCCATATGTGCACGAGACAACAAGGGCTTGATTTTGGTAAGCCGCCGCAGGTTAAAAAAGCAGGCTCATACCATCATGTTGATGTGAGCTTCCAGTTTGAGTTCTGTATCCAACCTCACCCCCAGGCTGGTGACAACTGACTTCTGGTAGGGAGAGAGAACATTGAAATTGGGAGCTAAACTCACACCCACCTTACTAGAAGGGAGAAATTTAATAAACTCAGTTTTGCTCTCATTCACATGGAGGTAATTAGCTGCGAACCAGGATTTAACATCATCCAGACAAACCAGAAAATTAGAAGTGGTTTCCCCTGGAAACAGAGGAAAATAAATCTGGCAGTCATCTGCACACAGATGAAACAGTCTCCTACACCTATCTCCTGCATTAGCTTCTGATAGAAAGTAGACTGTGAAACTCTAGGATTTGAAAATCTTCGCAGATCTATGTCACACTGTGAATTAGCATTCATGGACTCACCAATCTTGAGTCATAACGGGGAAGGCTGTTGTTGTTTTAGCGTCCAAGAATCAGCAGTGGATGTCTCGCTTAGCTTAAGCTAACCATTGGCATTAGTAACTTCACTTAACGGTGGAATTCCTCCAGGCTTGTGTTATTAGCTGCATGGTGGCGCAGTGGTTAGCACTGTTGCCTCGCAGCACAAAGGTTGCAGGTTCGAAACTCGGCTTGGCTGCGGCCTTTCTGCGTGGAGTTGCGTGCATGCATGGAAAATAAGACTCCAAATTCTGTCATCTGAAGCTCAGCTGTGTGGTCACAGACTTGGCCTGCTTATTTGTGTCCTGGGTTCTGCCTGCAAGGCATACATTCCTTTTTAGAGACCACTGCAAATGTATTGATCAAACAAGTAATCCACACTTTTAATAAAGTGGAACTGACATGCTAGTGCTGGAATCTGCTTCCAGCATGTTTCTTGCATGTTTAGATCATGAAGACAGCTGATTTGTTTCATTTAGTGATGAATCACTCCTGTAGACAGTAATGAATGCTGAGGAGACATTTCAGCTGTTAAATGAAAGTGTTAAAAAAAAACGAACGCACAGCGAAGAGAAGAGTTTCAATTCCGGATTTTATGGCAGTGAGTTAAAACAGAATCTATGTTTTTTTAATGCAGTAGAAACATGATAAACTGGAAGAACTAAAGTACTGAATAGGAACATTTTTCTATTTTAACCATATTTCAGCTTAAATCATTCCTCATTTAGCTGACAGGTTCAGTCTTGGCCTCTATAGCTTGATTGGATCTGACAGTACCACTAGTATTTTTGAGACTCACATGTATGATGTATTAGATATTTACCACATGGATTTATATCGCATTATAAAAAGCACAGAGACAGATGCTAATATTAAAATATCTATGCTTGAAAGATCTAAATAATTGATGTCCTCAACTCTTTCAGAGCTTCGTTTTTTTTAAAGGGCATTTGGCCTCATTTTTTGTGAAATCTCAGCTGGGTTGACTCCGAGCTTCTCCGTCATGGCCTCACAGGCCTCCAAAGTCTCCACCAGGGACTCCTTGTGGTTGCCTTGCTAGATTGCTTGTGAGTTTTTTTTTTATTTTCTTTTTGACTATCTCTGTAATTGAAAGAGATACTGTTGATATACGACCACGTCAAGCTGTCACACGCTGGCCTCTGTGTTAATGTAAAGTCATTAAAAGGTTGACCTCTGGAGGAAATACCCGCCCGGTCTGCTTGGTAATGAAAATGCTCGATGTTTTTATTTATATCCTTGCTCTGTGAGAGGAGTTTATGATGATGTTTAGGTCATTTGATGAATGACTTTTCATATTTGCTGAGGTTTTACAATGTTTACTTCATGGATGCTTGTGCATCAACTGTTATAGTTTAAGTGATAGAGTGCATTATTATTATTATAAATTATTATTATTATATAATATAGTAAATTATTCTAATCATTATGATATTATATTATAATTTATTATAATAATATAATGTTATAATAAATTATTCTAATCATTATTATATTATAGCTGGAGTGATAGAGTGCATGTTGACATTTGGCAAAAATTCTAATGCATTTACTTTTTCTTGTCAATATTCAGTGCTATGCACACATTTACTGTAATTAAGTACTCCTCACCAGTACTAGGTTACACACACTTTGCCTTCAGAACTATCTTAATTTCTCATGATTTAACAAAAAATTTGGAAACAGTAATCTGAGATTCTTCTCCACGTTGACATGACGATGTCACACAGTTGTGGCATGAATCTGCTGTTCCATCGCATCCCAAAGGTTTTGGACTAGACTGAGATAAGGTGACTGTGGAGGCCACTGAACTCATCATCATGTTAAACAAACCAGTTGGAGATGATTTGAGCTTTGTGGCATGGTAGGCTGTGGTGGTGTTTAAACCAATCTCAGTACTACAGGGTCCAAAGTGGGTCAAGATGATATTCCCACGTCATTACAACAGCAGCAGCCGGAATCGGCGATTAAAGGCAGGATGGATCGATGCTGTTATGTTGGTGTCACCAAACTCTGAGCTAAACACCTGCATGTTGAAGCTGAAATCAGGACTCATCACACCAGTTTCCAGTCTACATGGCACCTGATGTTGTCTTCTAGCTTCAGAGGGGACCGATTATACATTTTCAACCAAGTTCTAATAGTTCTCTGGTCTATGCAAAATATTTCATGAAGTCTTTTGAACAAAACATTCTCATATTAAGTCATTTCAACAGTTCTATTGTTGCCATTTTCAGTACCTATCAGAATCAGCTGTTTAAGGGCTCTGTCACTTTAAGGAAAACCGACGCCTTCCTAAACATCAACAGGTGTGTGTGTGTGGGATGGGGGGGGACTATTCTGAATTTTTTGTGATGTCATAATAAGGGACATTTTCAAATTGATTCCTGAAACCAAAATCTAACAGAAAATGAATGGACAGGGTTTCTTTATTTTAAGTTTTTTGCATGTAAAGTGTTTATAGAGGCAAATGAGATTTGCATAATATTTCCACCTTCAGGTTGTTGAAAATGAGAGAATTATATAGACCTTGGTTGGAATTAATGGTTATTTTAGCACCTGTTGCATTTTGTATTGTCTAGAAGCAGTCTGCTTATTCTCCTCAGACATCAACAAGGCATTTTAAATGAATACAACTGCCACTCACTGGAAACTTTATTGTTCAGACTTTTCTTTGTAAATTCTAGAGGTGGTTTTGGGTTGAAGTCCCAGTTTCTGAAACTTGCAGACCAATCAGTGTGGTACCGACAACCAAAAATGCCATTATTGTCATAAAGTGGTACTGTAGATTTTGAAGTAGAACCCAAAATGCAGTAAATCCCAGAGGCAGCCAGTAGAAGCAGTTAAAAATCCTTTTATTTCATTTATTTTTTGCTCATAAACTGTGTAACTGGGTGTTTACAAAAGCAGTCCTTCTGTTTCTGTGCATTTTTGACATGTTTGTGTAAACTAGATTAAATCTAGAATCTAGGCCTAAAAATGTCTTAGTGCTGCCCCCTGTGGGTTTAACTGTGGCTACCGCGTTTTAAATTAGTGATTACCTGGGGCTGGTACAATTTCGCGTCATCGGTACTGTCTCCTCTCACTCCCCCTCCCTCCCGGGATGGAAAATCCCCACGCTTGGCCATGCCACCCTGTGCCTCCTGGCAACGCCCACTTTTATAGCATTTTTCAAATCCTGACTATATAGGGGTGGAGTTGCATTTTCTGATGGTGGCCAGTCCCTCTTTAATGAATAATAAGGCAGGGCACAAGGAGCACTAGAACACACAGAGCTAGGTACAAACAGACAAGGAGCCGACAGAGCAATGGACAGGGCTGGGTTTAAATGGACTTAGGCCTAGTCCACACGTAGCCGGGTTTTTTTTTTTTAAACGAATATCCGCCCCTCCAAAAACTTGCATCCACATCACCTCGTTTAAAACAAAAACTCTGTCCACACGTACCCGGATAAATACGTTGTTAAGGACATGCGAGACCTGTAAGCGGCAGTACTTCCCCCGTTCTTAACCTCGTCCTTCATCTGTGGTCTTCCGCAAGGAGCAGTGATTCCGCTTGCAAAAACAAACAAGGAAAAAGCGCTTGGACAATTGATAAAGCGAGCGCAGCTCTGAGGGCATCCATGCTGTCGGCTAGTGTAAACACAGGTCGCACACATGATTTCTGCATTTTTTTGTCGCGGAAAGTGACGTTGCGGACCTTAAAACTCCGGTTTTGTCCGTCCACATGCAGACACCCAAAACGGAGAAAACACAGATCTTCACTTTGGCCGGAGTTTTTAAAAAGATCTGTTTTCGTGTGAAAAAACTCCGTTTTTGTGTGGATGACAGGCCAAAACGTAGAAAAATATCTACGTTTTGGCGGATCCCCAGCTACGTGTGGACAGGGCCTGAGGGGACCGGAGTCAAGGGACATGATGTATGGCAGGGACAAGGAGGACATGGACAAGACACTAAATGTTTTAAGTCACTGCTTGATGACCTATTTATGTTTACAAGCAATTGAACCGATGAACCTAATGAAGTCATCTGTTTGTTTTAGCCAGCATATTTTGTTATTATTTCCAGGATAAAACCATCTTACTTTCCTTAAAATAGTTTATTCTCCGGATTTAACGCCTTTTCCTCTGATCTTAACGATAAAAGGACTTCCTCTGCTTCTTGTGTTCTACAGTTTCCAATGCCTTGAACTTTTCTAACACCTATTTTCTGCTCATAACATTTTCACTGTAATGATTCACTATTAGCCTGTCTTTCAACTCATTGCTTTCTATATTAGTGAGTCGAAGCATACTTCCTGGTCCTAATGCAGGACGCCCCCCAGGAAATTGGTTAGTGAAGGACGCAAGCAAGGATTTAACTTTTCATCCCAACTGATTGTTGCTGTATTGTTTTGTTCTTCTTCAAGATATTGTCTTTTTTACACCGTTCAACACCTACGTCTGTATAACTCCTGCAGAGGGTAACTGCACTGATTCAGGCTCTGCTCTGATGCCTATCATCCTGTTTTGTTAGAGTAAATTGTACCTCCTTTAAATGCATGATTTTCTGCAAGGCTTTCCCTTCCTGTCCTTTTATATTGGTAACTGAAAATATAAACAGCATCTACAGTATAATGGTTACTTCTAAAGTAATAAGAGCCACTGCCTGGAGCGCATAAACTGTTGTCACATACACTTTTCTAGGAGGTCATGAAAAAGATGTTTGACATGTGACCGGTGAGTTAAAAGTCCAATCTGAGGGAACAGCTCCTTCTTACATTTGTGTTTATAGATTCAGAGAGACTAAAAGAGATGAGGGTGTTATCTGTGTACGCGAACAATGAAAATTATGTAAGAAAGTCAAAATAATGGCTGAAACAAAGGCATTGGTAACGCACTGTTGGATCCTTGTTTCCCCTTGTTACCGGCTGTATTTTTCCTCTTAGTTTCTTTCTGACAGCTTTAATCAACACAATAAGGCTTGCTGAGATTTCATTATGGAGCTTTCGCCGCGAGGGCTTTTGAGGAAAAGGATAGATGGATGGATAGTTTCTAAGTGATGGTGAGATCAGGGTGGAGGCAAGGCAGAAGTTGGTGGTGGAGAATGAAATGAGCGTTAAGAAGGGAGGAAGCGGAGAGGGTAAAGAAAGGCAGGAGATAGACGGGGGGGGGGGGGGGGTGGGGGGGGGGGGGGGGGGGATGTATATGTCTTGTGAGTGGATTAAAGAGGGGAGAGATCGATGGTTTGATTCTGACATCTCAGCAGAGGAGGAGGCTGAGATAATGGTGTTTTGTGGCCTCTTGATTGGCCCGAGCAGCAAAGGGGGCTACATGGGGGCAGATCAGTCTCACACTACCTGCATGAAGGGGTCAAAGGGTGTCCAGGTAAGAGAAACATCTCTTTTCCTGCTTCTTAATAGAGATGGAGGAGGAACAAAAACTCAGCAGTACTCGTACTTAAAGCTAGAAATATCCATCCTTCCATTTACACTTTACCGCCGTATCTTCACATGGGCATGGGGGGGGGTGCCTATCAACAGCTGTCTCTGGGCAAGCAGGCCGGGTACATCCTGGACAGGCTGCCAGTCCATTGCAGGGCAACACAGAAACACTCAGGACAAACAACTAAAGCACATGAGGACAATTTAGAAAGACCAATTAACCCGACAGTGATGCTTTTGGGGTAGAGGAACCCGGAGTACCCAGAGAGAACCCACACATGCACATGGAGAACATGCCCAGGCCGGGATGTGAACCAAGGAACTACTTGCTGCAAGGCAACAGTGCTAACCACTGCTCCACTGTGCAGCCCAGCTACAAATATATATTAGCGCCTTTTCTGAACATAATTACAGTTATAAGAGACTGAATTAACTTTAACCTGAAAGTATTTTTGTAAAAAGTCAGTAATGTGGAAGTAAACGTTACAGAGAATTATTGAGAAGTTATTTTTTCCCTAAACAAATAAAACATATTCTTATAGTTGAAACATTTTTGATGAAGAACTATAAAATGCCGAATATCTGCTTTGAAAACACCAACCATTACAGAGCATATGTTTTTTTCTGTACTTGAGTGTGTGTGTGTGTGTGTGTGTGTGTGTGTGTGTGTGTGTGTGTGTGTGTGTGTGTGTGTGTGTGTGTGTGTGTGTGTGTGTGTGTGTGTGTGTGTTCATGTGAAGGAGTTAGAAGTCTGCAAGTACAAGAAAACAAGTCGGAACAATATCCTCCAATAAGAGGATGGAATTCAGACCATATTTAATTGGATTCTTTCCTAATAATTCAAAAATACTTTATTAATCCCAGAGGGAAATTGACTGAACAACACAAATCAAATTATAAACAGGAATTTTTGATTCAGGACCCAGACTCCGACCTCTCTGACCTCCCGGTGTAGACGAAATCACCCACTTTTACAAAATGACACTGTAATCTTGCGTGTAATTAGTTTTGCGTCTGAGGAAAAAAAAAAAGATTGTTTTAAGACGTGACTTCTTGGATTCATGTTGTAATAATGCACAAACTGGTAGATTTTCTTGTCTCTTCTCTCTGATCTGGCCGCCTCATTTGTGTTGCAGAGGTGTGTTTCCTGCTTCTATCACCAGGACTTCTGCAAGTTATTTCCACTGGATATTTCTGAATCCTTTCTGGTCTGGTTGAGAGCATCTGCCTGATTTTTCACTGCGATAGATGAAAGATGAGAACTTAGACATTTAGTTCAGAACTGCGGGCTGCAGAGAGACTGCTTTATGGTAGTAACAACTACTGGAGGCCTCTCACTTAAAAATACATTGTGCACTTTTTACTGTTGATCTCTGGAAATATCCGTCGAAATGCTTTTGAAAGTGAATTCAGTGATGCCCAGTTGTTGAAAAATATTGGCGGCGTTGTAACCATAAAAATCAGATCTAAAATACATGGTAGCGCGTCTAAGTTTCTAGGCGACACCATGTTTCCTTCTACGGGAGCCCGTGAGGACAAAACGCATTTACTGATTTGTAACAAGCAGTTACAAAACTTTCACCATTCATAAATGTTGTTTTACACACTTACCTCTTCACTTGTTGCCAGTGATGAAAGGGAGCCTGATGTGCTTGTCATTTTTGACCCTAATTGCCACCTGTTGGGAGGGTCTTACTTGAGCACAAAAATAGTGTTTGCTTGCTATGATTTAGGTATGTACTGCCCCCCATTGACAGGGAGAATGCACATAATCACTTTAACTAATTCTCCAATAAGTTGGGCGTCTCAGGCTGAATAAACATATTTCCTTGGTGACGCCTCCAGAACCTGACCTGACTGGACTCACCCTTCAGAGAATGGTTCCTGGAAAAAGATAAAATTCTGACCACATTGCCATATTTGCATCCATGAGAACTCAGGTTGGCCTTCTGCCTGGCCAAAACAACTCGCATGGTGACTCAAAAGACTACCATAACCCTCCCTGTAGGATTGTTCAGTGACGTATAATCATTACTTTCTAAAGTCTGGTTGCATTTTCCAAACCACGGTTGCCCTGGCTTAGACACATCAGAACCTACACCAACGTTCCATCTTGTGAACATATCTGGGATCATACTGAATGATGTTTGTTACCAATGTAAGGCCCTCTAGAGAGAGGGAGAGGGGTGACAGGTCTGGCAGTCTTTGAGCTACTGAGGGCCTTTGCTGAATGTCTTCCCATGGCTGACCATCTGAATGATGATAAAGTATGATGCTCCCTGTTTTTGTTCAGTTCTGTGATTAATGATCAACAAGAGGGGGGAGGATTGCTCCCGGGTTATCATGGGTGAGCTCTTTCAGCTCTCACTGTGACGAGCAGCTTTGTAAAGTTTCTCAGTTTTGTTTTTGTGACCAAGAGGAAACGGAAACATTCGAGTACTGAGTTGATTTTCATGCCTTAGGTATCGACTCTGTTAGCTTTTGGCCCTGCATGGTAAAATGAGATCCACTCCAATTTTGATTAGTTTGCTGAAGCTGCCAAATTAGCAGTCTGGAAAACGACCTGGCTGCAGTTCACTCAAAGCCTGAGCCTGATTTCTTTACACTGGCCTGTAATTTGAAATCTTCCAAATCTTTGTAAGATATTAAGTTAGTCTTTTGTTCCATGGCTGAAGGTGGTGATATAGCCCAGAGTAAAACTTGCTCATTTAAAAGGTTTTAAAAAGTAAACTCAGCAGCTTAAAGTGTTCCAACAACATTTGCATGTCTCTGTTAAAAAACAATATTCAGACAAGTTTGTGTTCAGTTCACAGCTATGTGTGGTCACAACCAAGCACCAGATGTTTGTCCTGATGAGCTTCCGCACATGTGACTGTTTGATCTGCTGAAACATTCCTGTTCGTCAGCTTCCGTCCAACACTGGTACCAGATCATCCCGTTTCCCCGTCCCATCTTTGCTGATGGATCTGTAACACTATAGATTATTAGGCATGATGGATCTGTAACACTATGGATTATTGGTCATGATGGATCTGTAACACTTTGCATTATTGGGCATGATGGATCTGTAACACTATAGATTATTGGTCATGATGGATCTGTAACACTTTGGATTATTGGGCATGATGGATCTGTAACACTTTAGATTATTGGGCATGATGGATCTGTAACACTATAGATTATTGGTCATGATGGATCTGTAACACTTTTGATTATTGGGCATGATGGATCTGTAACACTATAGATTATTGGTCATGATGGATCTGTAACACTATAGATTATTGGTCATGATGGATCTGTAACACTATGGATTATTGGTCATGATGGATCTGTAACACTATGGATTATTGGTCATGATGGATCTGTAACACTATAGATTATTGGTCATGATGGATCTGTAACACTATAGATTATTGGTCATGATGGATCTGTAACACTATAGATTATTGGTCATGATGGATCTGTAACACTATGGATTATTGGGCATGATGGATCTGTAACACTGGATTATTGGTCATGATGGATCTGTAACACTATGGATTATTGTTCATGATGGATCTGTAACACTATAGATTATTGGTCATGATGGATCTGTAACACTATGGATTATTGGTCATGATGGATCTGTAACACTATGGATTATTGGGCATGATGGATCTGTAACACTGGATTATTGGTCATGATGGATCTGTAACACTATGGATTATTGGTCATGATGGATCTGTAACACTATGGATTATTGGTCATGATGGATCTGTAACACTATGGATTATTGGGCATGATGGATCTGTAACACTATGGATTATTGGTCATGATGGATCTGTAACACAATAGATTATTGGTCATGATGGATCTGTAACACTATAGATTATTGGTCATGATGGATCTGTAACACTATAGATTATTGGGCATGATGGATCTGTAACACTGGATTATTGGTCATGATGGATCTGTAACACTATGGATTATTGGGCATGATGGATCTGTAACACTATGGATTATTGGGCATGATGGATCTGTAACACTATGGATTATTGGGCATGCTTACTTTAGTTGCTTGTTTTGCAAGTAAAACAACTGTTTTATTTACGGCAGCACTTTCAATTTTATTTGATCAGTTTTTTCACAGCTGACATCATCATCATCATCATCATCATCATCATCATCATGCTTAATTTACATAGAGCTTTCCACCACCCTCAAAGGGGGCTCAAGGTGCAGAACAGGAAAAGTACATAGAAAAGAACATAGACATTACTGAGAACAATAAAATGCAATTTAGATCAAACTTAGAAAAAAAAATAACATTAAGTAGTTAAAAGAAATCCAAACTAAGAATAAAAACCAGAAGTATTGGGAGAAAGCCAGCCTGTAAAAATTACATAAAATCTCTAACTTTTAATGAGTTGTAAAATATTCATTCACTAAAAAATAAATGTAGATTTTTTTTTACTTTTCCAAGTTTTCTGATCCAAAAAGAGTTTTTGTGAGGTGTCAAGGGTTCACTTAAAAAAGGTACCACCTTTTAACATTCTTATTCAACTAAAGTAAGATTCATACCTGTTGGACGGGAAGTAGGATCCATCAAATATAAATGTACCCTCTCTGGATTAGAATGAACCCAGTGGCTAAATGTGGAACGGGTGTTAAACTGTAAAAAGTGTAAAGGGTTTATTTTCAGATATGATGCAACACTTTTTTGTGTGATGATCTCAGTTTTATGTGACTCAACTATCACTGACACCTTCAGTCTGGCAGCGAAACACACACGTGTGTTTTTAGAGCACTCTTGTGTTTACAACATCCATTGAGCAGAGGACCCATGTGTGTGTGTGTGTGTGTGTGTGTGTGTGTGTGAGCGTGTGTTCAACCAGAGTGTATTTACATCCTCTGTCCCTGTTTGTCTGTGACACACTCACCTTATTAAGGACTTAGTAAATGCCAATGGACTCATGCCTCTCTAACCTTTTCCAACAGGCTCTACCGTCCTTCACAATTCAGTGCCACAGGCTCTCGCACAAACACTAAAACCAAAACCCTCTGAGCAGGGGAAAACTGCAAATGACAGGCTGCGACCTCACACTCTAAATGTGTTTTTTCTTTGATTTATTAGCTTGTTTCTGTTTATTTTCAGCTTTCTATCGTGTTTCCACAAGCTTACCCAGTGTTAGGTCAATGCCAAGAGCAACCTGCTGCCTCTCTCTTAAACTAATAGAGATGAAATAAACAGCAAACTGCATGCTACTGTTCTCATCAAAGACAAAAACATCACTCTCTCAGAGTGGAGAGTACAGAAACACAGCGGGAGCAGAGACTTAGACAATTAAGCGACTTAGGTGGAGGGAAATGACTCATTCTGCTAAAGTGTCGAGTGAAGAAGAGGAGTCACGATTTGGAACTGATTGCAAATAGGATGAAAAATAAAAGGATATCTGGAAGAAGAGATGTGCATCCTGCTGCTGGAGGTGCAATGGGAAATCTGAGCTACCGTATATAATAAATAAATAGAGAAAGGAAATGCTTAAGAACAATCTGAAACTACGCTGAGTTTTATCTTCGTTTTCATAAGCAGTTTAAAATAGTTGGTCTGGGTAATTGCTGAAACCACAAATAACCATAATCCCTAACACTAGCACTGCTCTATTTCCGCCTGCCACACGCACGCACGCACGCACACACACACACACACACACACACACACACACACACACGCACACACACACACCGAATGTCTCCATCTGCTTAAGTGAAGCCAAGTTCAGTCCAAGTCGCCAACATATCAAACACTTGCTGTCAAGAGCAGAACCTCAGAGTACTGTTGAAAATGTCACGTTAGCGCTGCAAAGCTCTTCTGAGCCCTGTGTAGCATTTACAAATTGATTATTTTTATCTGTTATGACCATGAAGATGTAATATCCCATACAAATATAAAATGTTAACCTGCGAGGTCTTTATTGTAATTATTCAGAATATTCTTGCATTTAATTCAGAAGATCTAGGTTCTTTGCTGTTTCAGTGATCAACCAAGCTTTGTCTTAGGTGTGTTCTTGCTGTGTCTTTCTAAATCCATTCTTTCGTTCTTTTTTAAACACAGAAACAGCTACAAACAGGTAAACAAAACTGTTTCTGTGTTTAAAAAAGAACGAAAGAATGAACCAAGCTTCGTGTTACTTCAAGAAAGAGTCAAGTTTTGTGAAAGTAAGAATTTTATTTTACAATCCATTTAAAACTTGACTACTGAATTAAACATTTAAGGTGAGTGAGTGGAGCTACGATGCTGAAGTAACCAAGGTGTAGAAAATAAAGAAATAAAAACCTAGCACTACATGTGCCTACATGTTTTATGTGAAGCAATTATGTGAACCCTGTATGTGCTATGTGAAGCAAATTATGTGACCGGAGGTCAGGTGATAGAAATGGATGCAGTAAACGACGTGTACTGAAAAATTGTTGCAAAAAAGAACAAAATCAACACAACCCTATAATACAAGTAAGGGAAAATCAACGCTTGGAGCAAAATGTTATCAAAATGGAAGGGCAAAATAAACTGTAGCCCATAACCGGTAAAAATCAAAATAAAATTGATTATAATAGAAATGACTAAAAGAAATCAGCTGTCATGAAATAATGCAGAAATATATCTGTTTAAAGAATCAGTAACTGAGCTACTAGTAGAGGATAAAACACTTAAATGTATATCAGTGTTGTTAGTAATAAAACCTATATGTGAATATACCACAGTAGGAATTAAAGATTAGTAAGTAAAAAGAAGCATAATAACAAAATTGGACTAATCAGTCCTTCAGTGTTCAAAAATGGTAAAAATGATCAAAATCACTAGGAATTGAAAAATAAAAATTGATTTTGGATCAAGCATAACAGTTAGTGGATTTGCTCACTTTTAACTGTCATGACATGACAGAACCACAACAGTGTCATCCAAGTCCGTGTGCTACGTTTAGACATGAATTCTATCCACGCACACACATACACCCAACAGAACTTGTGATACCCGAAACAGAGAACCGAGGGAGAGTGGACGGAAAATCCACCCCCCTTTTGAGTCGATTCGATTTTGGTCAGCAGATCCATGGGTTGTAGCGTCATCCAAAACTTTATAGTCAAATAAATGCAAGTTATCATTTATTTTTCCTCTGGGAAACGAGTTGATTAACATGATTTAGAGGAAGAACAATTTCCGTTTTTCCTGCTGCTTTTCATCTTTTCACTAAAGAAAACCGAGTCCAAGTTTCCTAAAACACGAACCGACACAAGCGTGAACAGCTAGTTCTGATGA
>SSNQ01034399.1:498373-514936 GCA_006942095.1 Nothobranchius kuhntae
AACTATCACTGACACCTTCAGTCTGGCAGCGAAACACACACGTGTGTTTTTAGAGCACTCTTGTGTTTACAACATCCATTGAGCAGAGGACCCATGTGTGTGTGTGTGTGTGTGTGTGTGTGTGTGTGAGCGTGTGTTCAACCAGAGTGTATTTACATCCTCTGTCCCTGTTTGTCTGTGACACACTCACCTTATTAAGGACTTAGTAAATGCCAATGGACTCATGCCTCTCTAACCTTTTCCAACAGGCTCTACCGTCCTTCACAATTCAGTGCCACAGGCTCTCGCACAAACACTAAAACCAAAACCCTCTGAGCAGGGGAAAACTGCAAATGACAGGCTGCGACCTCACACTCTAAATGTGTTTTTTCTTTGATTTATTAGCTTGTTTCTGTTTATTTTCAGCTTTCTATCGTGTTTCCACAAGCTTACCCAGTGTTAGGTCAATGCCAAGAGCAACCTGCTGCCTCTCTCTTAAACTAATAGAGATGAAATAAACAGCAAACTGCATGCTACTGTTCTCATCAAAGACAAAAACATCACTCTCTCAGAGTGGAGAGTACAGAAACACAGCGGGAGCAGAGACTTAGACAATTAAGCGACTTAGGTGGAGGGAAATGACTCATTCTGCTAAAGTGTCGAGTGAAGAAGAGGAGTCACGATTTGGAACTGATTGCAAATAGGATGAAAAATAAAAGGATATCTGGAAGAAGAGATGTGCATCCTGCTGCTGGAGGTGCAATGGGAAATCTGAGCTACCGTATATAATAAATAATTAGAGAAAGGAAATGCTTAAGAACAATCTGAAACTACGCTGAGTTTTATCTTCGTTTTCATAAGCAGTTTAAAATAGTTGGTCTGGGTAATTGCTGAAACCACAAATAACCATAATCCCTAACACTAGCACTGCTCTGTTTCCGCCTGCCACACGCACGCACGCACGCACGCACGCACGCACACACGCACACACACACACACACACACACACACCGAATGTCTCCATCTGCTTAAGTGAAGCCAAGTTCATTCCAAGTCGCCAAAATATCAAACACTTGCTGTCAAGAGCAGAACCTCAGAGTACTGTTGAAAATGTCACTTTAGAGCTGCAAAGCTCTTCTGAGCCCTGTGTAGCATTTACAAATTGATTATTTTTATCTGTTATGACCACGAAGATGTAATATCCCATACAAATATAAAATGTTAACCTGCGAGGTCTTTATTGTAATTATTCGGAATAATCTAGGATTTAATTCAGAAGATCTAGGTTCTTTGCTGTTTCAGTGATCAACCAAGCTTCGTGTTACTTCAAGAAAGAGTCAAGTTTTGTGAAAGTAAGAATTTTATTTTACAATCCATTTAAAACTTGACTACTGAATTAAACATTTAAGGTGAGTGAGTGGAGCTAAGATGCTGAAGTGACCAAGGTGTAGATGTGATATGGACCAGAGCTTCCTTATCAATTAAGCTGATTTCTGGTGGAATGACTTTGGAGTGCATTAAGCTTATGGAATCATTATTATTATTAAAATGCACCCAGACGCAATCTCTCTGTGTGTTCTTCTTGCCCTTTTGATGACCCTTGTCAGGATCCGGAGGTCGAAGGAGGTCGAATGACCTCGAGGACCCAGGTCCAGGAGACCACAAGGTAGTGACTTTCCCTGGTCCAAAATATGTCGATCAGGCAGTGCAGGACGGAACCAAATTGCATCAGGAATAACTCTTAAGGAGTGAACAGTTCAGCTTTGTTCTGCAGGAAGTTTTTCTCACCAGCTTTGCGGATGCAACAAGGTTCTTTCTCGACGTGTGAAAATCTGGGATGTTTATGGAGTATTTGCAACAGGTGGCCAGTCTCAGCTATCTCCAGAACTTTCCAGTTCTCTCCAGGACTGTTCAGCACTGAGTATCTCTCAGTCTGCTTTAGTTTTATAAGTTGTTCGTTATGGTTTGGTCAGCCAGTCAGAAGCTGACAGGAACGTAGAGGTTACCAAGGCAACAGAAACACGCCTTCTTAATACGGAGACTCTGATCTGGTGGAAGGTCTAGCTATGTGAAATGAATTTAACGTAGCCGTACTTGCTATGGTTTTAGCGCAGTGTGAGCAGGTGTGAAGACCTTGTCGTCAAAACATGGTGAACACAGTCTATTAGATAAACATAACATCCACTCAGTGATTTAGATTAACGAAGCATTTCATTTCATTAAATATTTCCAAAAGTAAGAATAAGCAAATGTTTATTTAATGATTTAATAGATTAAAATCATTAAAGGAGTTCTTAATTATTTATTATAATATTCTTGAGTTTAGCAACTTATTTGAGCTGGTCTTCTTTCTTCTGGAGGCGCAGATAAAACCTTGGGGCAAAAGTTAGTTATTGTTTTGGATCAGACAAGTGTAGTCTGACGCCCAGCTGGTGTGAAGGTAGACGTTGTTTAAAGGAACACAAGTACAACTGTGTCTCCTTTCTGACCAGACGTTGAATAGATGGTGGAAGGTCAGCTGTACCTAAACTGACCATTGCTGGACGCTAGAGACCCCCCTTTCCAAGGGCACAGGGTCCTGGCAGAAACCACGGGCCGTTGGAACTAGTCAGAGGCCCTAGGGACTCAGTTGAGGAAGCACAGGTTAGTTTCCAGACAAAGGCCCCTGGAGTGAGGAAAGCAAACACCCACACCAGAGAATAGTCAGTGTAGCTCCTTAAACAAAAACAAAAAGTAATCCACTTATCAGGATCCTCAGGAATGTAAACAGATGACCAGAGGCCGGTCCAGGCCCCAGGCGAACCGCAGAGCTCCTGTAAGTACGGCAGGAACCGCAGGACGTCCAGACCCACACGAACCAAACCCTTAGTCAGCAGGCAGCCACATCAGGCGAGGGTGTAGAGAGACCCTCCCAGGAAGCGACAAGCACAGGCGGACCCAGAGGAGAAGAGCAGACACAGGGCATTTCAATGTAGACACACATGGATGGCATCTGATGCAAAATAACAAAGAAATAAAAACCTAGCACTACATGTGCCTACATGTTTTATGTGAAGCAATTATGTGAACCCTGTATGTGCTATGTGAAGCAAATTATGTGACTGGAGGTCAGGTGATAGAAATGGATGCAGTAAACGACGTGTACTGAAAAATTGTTGCAAAAAAGAACAAAATCAACACAACCCTATAATACAAGTAAGGGAAAATCAACGCTTGGAGCAAAATGTTATCAAAATGGAAGGGCAAAATAAACTGTAGCCCATAACCGGTAAAAATCAAAATAAAATTGATTATAATAGAAATGACGAAAATAAATCAGCTGTCATGAAACAATGCAGAAATATATCTGTCAATATCTGTTTAAAGAATCGGTAACCGAGCTACTAGTAGAGGATAAAACACTTAAATGTAAATCAGTGTTGTTAGTAATAAAACCTAAATGTGAATATACCACAGTAGGAATTAGAGATTAGTAAGTAAAAAGAAGCATAATAACAAAATTGGACTAATCAGTCCTTCAGTGTTCAAAAATGGTAAAAATGATCAAAATCACTAGGAATTGAAAAATAAAAATTGATTTAGGATCAAACATAACAGTTAGTGGATTTGCTCACTTTTAACTGTCATGACACAACAGAACCACAACAGTGGCATCCAAGTCCGTGTGCTACGTTTAGACATGAATTCTATCCACGCACACACATACACCCAACAGAACTTGTGATACCCGAAACAGAGAACCGAGGGAGAGTGGACGGAAAATCCACCCCCCTTTTGAGTCGATTCGATTTTGGTCAGCAGATCCATGGGTTGTAGCTTCATCCAAAACTTTATAGTCAAATAAATGCAAGTTATCATTTATTTTTCCTCTGGGAAACGAGTTGATTAACATGATTTAGAGGAAGAACAATTTCCGTTTTTCCTGCTGCTTTTCATCTTTTCACTAAAGAAAACCGAGTCCAAGTTTCCTAAAACACGAACCGACACAAGCATGAACAGCTAGTTCTGATGACATGATATGAAGATTGTTCATAAGATTTAACTCTCAGACCTTGACAGTTAAACTCACAATGCTTAGAAGAGGTGTTTTGAAATAGCTGTTGGATCACTTTATCATCTCAAAGGCGTTCACATTAAATAAACAATAATGCGTTCTGCTGCACTTCCATTTCTACTTTCAAAACTCAAAATAAATAAATAAATAAATAAATAAAACCAACCATCCACAAAAAATGATCCCGCTATAAAAAATGCATTGCCTCTTTATTGCCTTTCTGCAGGCAGATTTGTTGGATTCACACAACAGCCTCTAACGGCGCCAAATGGAAGGAAGGGCCTGTTGAATGAGAGAAACGCACTCGGAGGCATGCTCATAGATAATCCAAGGCATATGCAAAACCCCTAATGTATTCACAGAGAGACGAGCTCATTCTTCTCGCTGCCTTTCAGGCATCATGTTTCCCACACAGATGCTATCAGCGGCAATAAGCCTGTGTGGCTACTGTTATTCAAAAACCATAATGCCTCTATATATTCCGCTCGTCTTCCAGAAGCAAATTAGCGGCTGAAGTGGCCGTAGGTCGACCGGTTTGGGTAAATCTTTTCTCCTTGTTGGTGTTCAGACGAGCAGCTAATGAAAGTCAGAGTTTATATTTAGTAAACGCTCTAATGTCCACTTACAAATAACTCATTTTACATTTGGTTTGTGTCTGTGCTTGTCTGCCTCACTGATTCTGATGATTTATTAGAGATGTTTGATGAACTTTGAATAGGAACTCTGCCACAAGTCATTTATTTGTGGCCTTTTAGAGGTTATATTCTGTTGCTGATGGCTACGGCTGAGATGATGTTGCAGCCTGGTGCCATGGGAAATGTTGGGATCACTTTTGTCTGCAAAATCATGACTAATGGGGAGTGCATGCTCCATTAGGTGCTGCATGAAGCACCCTTCATTAAAAAAGCAACAGCCGGTTGTTGTTTTGAGCTGACTGCATTCTAACATTAGTGTAAAGCTATAAGTACATATAGGTTACTGTCATGCTCTAGAGGACAACAGCATCCTGATTTTAGGCCACTTAGCTCATTTTATTTCCTGTTTCAGGCCAAACCGCCCATATGAAACAGGAAATCTATATTTTAACAGAAACCCTTCATTAATTTTTAAGTTGCCCTTTGGGGGGGGAGACCCCTCACTGTTTTTTAAATTAATCATCAAAAATACAGAGTTTGCTGATAAGTCTCCTCATGAGTGGGGAAAAATGAAAACTATCATGTCCTGAGAGCTATTTTCTGGTCATGTGTTGACAAGTTTTTCCTGAAAATGAGTTATACAGTAAGACTCGATGCAAGAACAATGAACCAAAATGCAACATCGTCAACTTGTTTTCACTTTGATTGATTTTCTGCTTGTTTCTGATCAGAATCAGAGGGAGCTGGTAGAGGTCATTAGGTCAAAGAGGCGGCTGCACTATAGAAACTAACATTCACACCTAAAGAGAATTTGGAGTTACCATACCACTTTAATTGTAGAGCGCTAAAACGGCAATACGACCAACCAAAGCAGTGCACATTAATAAAACAACACAGGCAGAATCAGTCCCATAGGTCCTAAAACGATTAAAAAGAACAAGGAAGTAAAACCAAACCAACAGGGTGGAACCACACGATACCGGTCCACAGACCAAAAATTGAATGATGATGGTTGTACCCAATGTGCAGCAGTACCGGGGCCAGAGTGAATAGGGTGTGTATGGGGAGCATGAGTGGGTGTCCGGCGTGCATTTTTGTAAGTCTTGGGTTGTATGTGCATGTGTGAGCATGAGGGAGGGAGCGTGTGACTGTGTTTGTGTATGACTGTATATGTCAGGTGGGGCCTTTGACTCCTCCCCTCTCCTGGAACTTCTCTTGATGATATAGATCTTCGTCCCCCCTCCCCCTGCCACACCTGGTGTGAGGGGTTGTGCCTTGGTCTGCCTGAGTGTTCGTGGCAACCGGGTCGGGGGGTTTAAGATTTTGGCATCTGCCTGTTAGATCCCGGTGGCTGCCTGGTGGGGTCTGGGTCCCTGGGCTCTGCTGGGTCCCCGGCGGGGGTGGTCGCCCCTGGGTCCCGGGTCGCTGGGTCCCGGGCTCGGCCGGCTAGGGGGTGGGAGGCTGCGGGCGGGCCTGTGGGCTTGCCGCTGATGTCTCCCGGGACTCTGCCGGCTGCTGGTTGAGGCCCCCCGGGGCGATCCTCTGTGCCTCTCGAGGGGGGCGGGGGCCTTTCTGGTTGCAGTCTCCTTGGGGTTCCTGTGTTCTGGGGCAGCGCCTGGATCTCTGAGACTTGGAGCTCCCCCCTTCTCCTGCGCATCTTTGGGGGGCGGATCTGTGGTCCCTCACACTCTCTGTTGGACGCTCCTATAGAGAAACCTTAAATAAACAAGTGCGTGTACACACACAGGTGCTCACATGGTGCTCTCAAAAGTATGGGCTTGGGCACGTTAAGCACAGGTCTTAAGACTATGGTGGGCACTTAATGCACTGTGATTTTTTATCGTGATTCTTCAGTTAAGCAATGTTGATTATATATTTCTTCATCAAGTTGACGCAGTGATAGCTTGATCTTGTTGTATTGTTGTTGTGTCCCATTTTTTTTGTCCTTTTGCTTTTTTTGTCTTTTTCTGCAGGTCTAGAAGCAGACTCTTGTTCATTATTGTTTATTTTTGTGGAACCCCCCCCCCTCTCTCCCCACCTTTTCTTTTCCTTTCTCTTTCACCTCTGTCTCCGTGTCTGGTCGAAATTACAAAGCATTCAAAAACACTAACAATAAAGTTTTAAGTATCAGGCGTGACATTAAAAGCAGACGCTTTGATGCTCCACCTGAGAGTAAATCTGTAAGGCTTGTCACCAGCATTCAGACATCAATTCTGCTTGCTTCACAGCCAGACAGGACACGGTAAAAAAGAAAAAAAAAAAAGAATTTAAAATTTTAAATTCCGGCTGAGGTGGAAAAGAGGAAGACTAAGTATGACTTGATGCAGAAGCCTGGTTTACGAGTTAAAAGCCGGGGAGAAATGGTGTGTTTTTAGGTGTGATTTAAAAATAGCGATAGAGGCAATGGTGCCCCCGAGGGGTGGCCATAGCCACTCCTAGAAATTTTATCTCATCAGAACACATGTGGAATTCCATATTTGGTTCTTTTTAAAACACAGGAAAGGTTTCTCTTTACCTTGCTGACTGTTTCGTTTGCCAACTGCAAATCTTCCTCAGAGCTGACGCTGATGGTGGCGTCACTTCCTACTCTATTTATCCGTGGGCAGCAGAGGACGTTGTCGCCCTCTGCTGCCCGCTCTCGGCAAACACAACTATCAGCAAGGTCAAGAGAAACCTTTCCTGTGTTTTAAAAAGAACCAAAAATGGAATTAGAAACTAGACACAGTAAGAACATACCAAACGTGGAATTTCCTGGCCAAAATATTGGCTTGGGCATACAAATCGCGACATTGCCGGTAAATGTCGTCATCGTCACAGAGCTGATCTGTGATGGTGACCCAAATATTTAGCTTTGTCACTGACACATCATCTTTTCGACCAAGTAGAAGTCTGGGAAACAGAGATCCTTATCCCCTTTGGTTCGACAAGTCAGCACAACAACTGGGGCAGCAGTAGCTCAACAGGTTGAGCGGGTTGTCCAGTAATCGGAAGGTTGCTGGTTCCGGCTCCGGACAGAGAATTCTGCTGTTGTGTCCTTGGGCAAGACAGTTAACCCACCTTGCCTGCTGGTGGTGATCGGAGGGACCGGTGGCGCCTGTGCTCGGCAGCCTCGCCTCTGTCAGTGCGCCCCAGGGCAGCTGTGGCTACATCGTGGCTCATCACCATCAGTGTGTGAATGTGTGTCTGAATGGATGAATGATACACTGTAGTATAAAGCGCTTTGGAGTCCTTACTCTGAGAGGCGCTATACAAGTGCGGGTCATCTATCATTTATCATAACACTCATTTTTGCATTAAACTGCACATCATACTTCAGCCCATAATCAGAACATGTGTTTAGCAGCCGCTGAAAACCAGCACTGCTGGGCGAAATGATGGCCTAGTCATCAGCATACATGAAATGATTAATCAGATTGTTACCAATCATACATCCGGTTTTACAGTTCTTGAGTTTATTTGACAAATCATCCATGTAAAGGTTGAATAGAGCAGGTGACAGTAGCCCTCCCTGATGCATCCCGTTGCTAACATCAAAGGACGCTGATGTGGTATTGCCCCATTTGACTTGCATTGTCTGATTAGAATACCAGTATGCCAAAATCCTCACAATGCTATCAAGGACGCCTCTTTCACTTAATTTACAAAAAAGCTTAGAGTGGTTGACCCAATTAAATGCCTAAGGTGCATCAGTAAACCCCATCATCACTGAGGAGTTCTGTTTCAAATAAAGATGAGCTGCTTCCTTCAGGCCATAGATACACAGATCTGTTCCCAGCTTGGATGTAAAACCCAAGTGGTGGTGTATCGTTGTCATATAGTGAGAAAGTCGATCAAGTAATCTCTTTTCCAGTACCTTAGAAATAACACTAGCTAAGGCTATTGGCCTGTAGTTATCCAGGCTTCCAACTTTACCAGCTTTGTTTTTAATGACAGGCACTAACGTAGCAGACAGGAAAGAGTCAGGCAGCAGACCATGGGTCATAAACCCAGAGAAGCAAAGGGCCAAGAGTACAGCTGTCCTGGAGCTTGCAAAATTCAGATGTTATCTGAGCCTCTTGCCTTGTTGTTAGACAAGTATGCTATGGCTTGTCGCACCGTACAAGGATAATCACGGTGTCCCTGCTAGTAACATTTCCTACCTTGTATGGCTCACCTTTGACAGTTATACAAGTCAAAGTAGTGTTGTCTCCATAACTCTGCTATATCATCAGCCCCAGAGACTCCCTCTCTGGCACTGGGCAGTGCAGTATTAGTCCTTTTCAGAGTCTTCACCTCATTCCTGAAGCCCATCACATAATTAGATAAAAACTTTTCAGCCATAGAGTCTGCCCTCAACTTCTGTTCATGTTTTACAGTGTAGCGAATGGCATATTTATACCTCGCTCTGGTTAGCTTTTTATATTCCAGGATCGACCCTGCTCTGGGTCTTCCTGCTTGGACCCATGCCTGATGTACTAGCTTAGCTTCTGCTTCATGTTTTTAGCCATCACACATGTAAGGTATGGGCTACTGCAGCCATAAATTGCATCAATAATACCTTCGTACATTTAAGAGAGGTCCTTATAGTGAGCGGTATCGTTACAGTTGAGATCTGTACACATAATTACATGTCTGGGTATATAAACATTACTCAAAGCAGTATCAGATTTCAAGCAATATGCCTCAAGATCCTTTCGTGAGAGTTTGGACCACTCCATCTTAACTTTGTAGCCCTTGTTTACTTTTGTAATTACCTCTTGAAGACCACCGACTTCCAGCTGCATAACAAGCGGCACATGATGGGACACGGCGTAGTTGTACGTGATCTGCATGGATTTCAATCCAGCATGGGCTTCAGCAGTACTGATGCAATGATCCAGCCATGACGTAGTGTTCCATGCTTCACTTATATAAGTAAAGCTGTCAGGTGGTAATAATAGCTGGCTAGACAAAATAAGATTGCTATCCTCACAGAACATATGCTTAGCAAACACAGACCGACTATCAGTGATGTCAGCATTCAAGTCACCTACCACAAATATAAATGTGGATTGGTGCTTCTGGATTAAAGAGTTAATAAAAGCACATCTATTCAAGTATAAGTCTTCATTCTGCAGAGACTTATATGGTGTATAGATATCCAAGATGACAACCTCCTTATTTCCTACTTTTAAGAACAGCTATACACCAATCAGCTCCAGTCCTGACAACATTTATTACTGAATCTAGCCTTTTATGCCATAAGATTGCCACACCCCCAGCTATCCATCCTTTAACAATCCCTGAAGTCAGATCCACGGTAGACTCCCCAGCTCCATTGAAATGGTCATTAACAGAATTCAGCTGTCCCAGGTCCTGTCTAGACAAGAATGTTTCCTGAAGGTAAAGTATATCACTTTTCTCCAGCAAGCTATCCACAACCAGACGCCGAGCTCTGTCTGCAGCAGTGTTTCCAACACGCAGACCATGACATGTTGTAGGAGATAACCTGCATTAATGAGATGATGCAGATGCTACTACAGTGGACTCCGCTGCAGCCTGTTTCACTGTGATGTCGGCAGGCCCTAAAATCTTCCTAGGCTCATTGTATCGCTGCACCAGCGATCCTTCCGGCCACAGCTCCGGGTTGTACACCTCAGAAACATCCTCGCATTCCACACTGATTTTAAAAGAACTAAATCTGGTGTTCCCAGTGACAATACGTTAACAGCGAACATCACGGCCAAGTTTTTCTTACTAAGTGTGTCAGCGTCAAGATCAGGAAGGAATTTGGTGGCAACAACATGAACAAGCTTGGTCCAAACTGCTCATATTTTACTTAGCACACCGGTGCCATAAATTGGCTCTGGTCTCCTGCACGCAGCTTTATTGGTGCGCTGCTTTAAACCTGCAGCGTTGCTCTCATCTCTCTTACTCCGACCTTTTTTAACCACCTCACTCCATTTAGAAGTAAGGGGAGAGACAGTACCTTCTGCATTATTATTCTCAGCAGCAGAGGCGGTTTTACCATTAGGCATAGGTAGGCGGCCGCCTGGGGCCCTCTTGTGTTGGGGGGCCCCCTAGCCCTGACCGCCGGCACCCCTCTGTTAATGCCTCAAAATTCTTATTACCAACCTGTGGCCGCAGACGGGATTGGACATGCGCACTTCTCATTACCATAATTCCTGAACCGTTCAAGATATCATTAAAATTCCAAAAGTGCTGAAAAGATCAAAAATGGCACGGTTCTTGCATTTACAATACATTACGGTATCCACCGGGATTCCCTGTCTTGAGCGCAACGAATCACAACACAGATTCAGAGACGTTCTGAGTTTGTCATCCAAAATGGTCCGTTTTATAACTTTTGAATGGCTGATCAGGTTCAAATAATTCCAACGGTTCCTAAAAGTACATAAAAGCAACTTTCCAACGACCTATAGCATGAAGCAATCAGAGTTATGGAAAATATTGCTACGAGGGGAAATCCTGCTGTACAGCCTCATTGAAACGGAGCACAGCGCCGCGGTGAAAGCGGATAACGGAACGGGGAAGCTAATCAGCATAAAAACCAGCATGAAATTATGGAAATGCCTCAGAGAAAATCAACACGATCTATTGGGTGTCCCAGAAGGCTTATATCTGAAGACAGTGACCACAAAGGAGGACAGATCTCCGGTGAACCAGGGTATGAATGATTGTTCCGTCTTTATATTTAATTTTTTTATTTGAACAACCCTCAACTATTTGCTAGGGGTAAGATTCAGCTTCATTCCAGCATTATTTATCTTTTTACCATCAATAATTATTTTTGCTAAAACAAAAGTTTTTGATATAGCAGTGCACGGTGTGCAAGAGAAGCACCCCATGTCAGTGTGAGGTGTGCAGGACTCGTCCTGCAGCTGGAGAGAGAGAGAAACTGCTTCAAGGTCTACCACATCAAATAAAAATGTCAAAGTTTACAAAAGTAAATGGTCTTAAAAACTGCTAAAAATGATACCAAGGTTCACACTTTTTTAAGAATAGATGCATTTCAGTTCAAAGTTTAAATTGTTTGCCCATTAATTTTGAAGTTCCTGTTCAGTAATAAATGTAAAAAATTCAAATCCGTTTTTTGCTTTTTTCACTTTTAAGCTGATTTTTTAAAGGCTTTAATAGAAATAAATTCTAAATACAAACCATACACTGAAAGCTGAGGTTGTTCTGAAAAAAGGAGAGAGTTACACACACGTTTCACTTTTTATTACAATTTTACAGCCATAAGATTAAAAAAATACCAGGCGGCCCTGTTATAATTATGGTCATAAGAGGGTTATTAAGACGGCGATGCACAAACTGTAAGTGATTGGTAGTCATTCCACTCCAATCCAGTTGGTGGCAGTAATGCACCAAATTATTGTTTGCCAAGTGCCATAAGACCACAAATAAGAAGAAGAGAGGTAGGGGCGTTCATAACAAACGCAAAGCGATAGTCAAAACATTAAGCATGAAATGGAGTTATCCTAGTGGCTCCAATGAGAGAAAGAAGCAGCTTGCTTCATAAAAGCTTTTATTTTCACTTCTGAAAGTGACGTCGTTTTTCGCTGTAAACATCAAAAGGAAGCAGAATGGAAAGACAATGGAAAATGTTTCAAGGGAGGAAAACAGACCAAAATGGAAAATAGAAAAAAAAAACTAAGGCTAAAGCACAGGAGCACTGACAGGAAGAAGAAAGCAGAACAAATATTGAAGGCACTCAAAGAGAGGGAAAAACAGGAAAAAAGAGGAGGACTAATAAAAAGTGAAAATAACTCATGTCAGAAGAGGGGAGAATTTTGCAAATCCAGTTAAAGGTCAGATTGTCGAAAATTTAGTGTAAGGGGCCCCATGTCTGTGTTCGCCTTGGGCCCCCAAATTGCTAAATCCGCCCCTGCTCGGCAGCAGACCCAACGCCCCCCGGGCAGTCGTCTTTTTTCACTGCATCAATGAGCGACTTCAAGCTCTCAGTAACCTGGAAACCTGCCAAATCTCCGGATGTTTTCTCAATTGTAGCTATGTTGGCCGTGTGTGCACCAGCGCTGGGGATCCCCCCTGCTGAGCTGTCCCCCTCCATAGTGCAAAATATGTTGTTCCATCACAGCAACTCTGCGATCAATGGTGGAAATGACAGCACACAGATCCTCACCAACATCAGCTTGGAGTTTAGCTGCCTGTCCAAGAGCTCAGATCTTGCTGTGCAGCCGTTCCATCCTGCACAGAAGACTAGAGATGTCCAAGCTGTTGAATGTCACCGGCGGCAGCTCATCCAGGAAGTGGGAGACAAAAAGTGGTATGGCCTCACCACTCTCATTCAAGACGTTCAAACAGCTTTTGATGTTATTTACGTCTTTTTGGTTACCCTTGAAGGCCACATAGCGTTGCTTTGTGTTAGGACACAGCTCAAGCAGCACTTTCCTTGAATATTCAATCCACTGAGAGTTGAAATGATTTGAAGCAAGAAGAAGAAGCTCATCCTGGCACAGTGTTTTTTTCTTGATAGATAAGAAATTGAGAAACTCATCCTGCACAGTGAGATTGCCGTCGACAGTCTTATAAATTTGCGGTTTCATGCGAGGCCGATTAGAACTCAGAGCAGATGCACCTTGCTCCACACCTTGCTTGGTACTGTTTTATTTTTTTTTTTTTTTCAAACAATACAGGAGCAATGCAATACATCACCACAGACTAAAATCTCCCAGAGTTACCACAAGGACCAATTTGGTGTGCCACCCCAAAAATGTCTTTGGCCCCGTCTGGCCACCCCTATCAAAATTTTCTGGAGGCACCCCTGGATAGAGGGCGCTTGTCTGCCCTGGAGAGGTAGTGAGTTCCAGAGTTTTGGGACGCAGACAGAAAAAGCCCTTTCCCCACGTGCTTAGATGGTGAGGAGGAGCTGAGCTGATTTAAGAGCACGAGAAGGGTGCACAAGAAGAACATGCAAATTCATCTGCTGGAAGTCAAACCCAAGACTCTTCATCCAACCATCATCTGCTGAAGGAAAAGTGTCTGACCTTTCCACTTCCTCTATTATTCTATGTTCCTGTGTATTTAATTCCCTCGCTACAGTCTTCCTCCATTTATTACCTGATAAGCAACCAGTTTCCTCACTCACTGATGGGATTTGGTGGTTTCTTCCAGAACTTCTAACAGCTTCCCTTTAGCTCAGTATAGCCCTGCTTTGATGCTTTCTTTGTTACATGAATATAATTCCCGTTGCAGCTTGTTGAAGTCTGCAAAAAATTCTTTAATCATGCTTGTGCAGATATTTGTCTCAAAAATAAAAATGGCAATAAGATCATAGTTTGAGTAAATTCTATTTAAACTTCAAATTCATATTTTTAAAATTTGACGATTTTTATCGACGGTGGCACAGGAGTTAAGTAGTCGCCCCGCAATCGAAAGGTTGCAGGTTCAGGCCCCACTCAGTCTGTTGCTTTTGTTGTGTCCTTGGGCAAGACACTTAACCCCCCTTGCCTGCTGGTGGTGGTCGGAGGGACTGGTGGCACCTGTGTGCAGCAGACTCTGTCAGTGCGCCCCAGGGCAGCTGTGGCTACAATGTAGCTCATCCCCACCAGTGAATGAATGGGTGAATTGTGTTGACTGACTGCGTTGTAAACCACCAGGACTCTAGAAGGCGCTATAACAAATACAAGCCATTTACCTTTTTTCTCATTCTTATAATGAATGCTGAATTTTAGCTATAGGAGTTTGTTTGTTTGTTTTACACTGGTTTGTGTACACAACAGTGTTCGTGTTTGTGATGTTAACAGGAATAAACATGGATCTGACGAGGCTTTTTACCTGTGTGCAGCTCTCTCTCTCTGTCTCTCTTTCTCTCACACACACACACACACACGCGCGCGCACACGGTCTTAGGGTACTGCTGTGATTGGATGTCTGATTATTGTAGGATACTGTGTGCAGGAGGGAAAGAGGTGGCTGTCTGGTAAAATTGAAAAGAAAAACCCGATTCTTTGAGGAAGAGACTTGCAACAGCAAAGTTGGAGAAAAGAGGCTGACTGAGAAGTCACAGCAAGCACAGCGGGAATAGCGAGTACCAGGCAGAGAAGTGGCCATGTTCTCACTTTGTGATCTCTGAGCTTAACGTTGACCTTGTGCTTTTTATCTGTGGGCTGACATCCAATCATCCTTTGCTTATCTCTCCCCTACCTCACCTTATACATCTTTTCATCTTTCCATCCCTTTCCATTTCCCTTTCCCATCTTCTGATTCATCTCCGTCTCCCCTTATCAGTCCCCCTCTACATCTCATCCTTCAGCCCAGCTTTTTGTCGCTGCAAGTTCCCGTCACACATTCCCTCCTGTCTGCCACACTCGGTTCCTCCCTCAATCTCCCGTCATCCACCAGGAAGCCAGTGGGATTGATCTGATTGATTGGAAGTATTGGTGATTGGAAGAGCTCATCGTTCCCAGTTTGGCTGGCAAGTGAAGGAAGGAGTTTTCAGTCTCTGTGCACGCAGATTAGAGAGAAGCTAGGTCGTATTTTTTACTTCTGTGCAGCCTGCAAATAAACAGTTCCAAACTTTTATATTTTACTTGTAATAATTATCTTAAATGATATGATTATCAGATATGTTAGTCAATTTTTCTAATTGGTACAGGTGCAAATATTACTCATTAGAATGCAGTCTGTTCATGGGACAAAAGTCCTTTTTACAGCCTGTGAGAATTAAACTGACTAATTTATAATTACAACTTTTTAAATGTAAACATTTCTGTTACGGGAAAACTCAAATGTCAGTTCTCTCTCCTAGATCCATTCTTCCATCTAGTAGGCATTTTCATTAGCAATCCAGGTAATCAATTACTCCTATGTATAGAAAATGATCAGATTTAGAGTTTCTATTACACACACACACACACACACACACACACACACACACACACACACACACACACCATGTCTCCCCTCAGACTAAAGCAGGTGCTGACTTCAGCTAGATTCCCTGACTCCTGTGGTGAGAACAGACCTGCAGCCTACACACACATACACACATACAGGCGCACGCACACACGCATGCACACACACACACATTTGTGTTTTTTCTGAGATGAAAGACAACGCCAGGTGTTAAAAAGCCAGCATTCTTGGTCTCCTCTTTCTGTTCACGTTTCGAACATTTCTGCATAATTAACAGCGGCACAGCCTGTCCTTTATGTTTAGAACAGAGATGGAAAAGGGATGAATTCTTAATGATTCACCCTCAGCATGGTGTTTCTGCCCTGCTTAACTTCAGTAAATTATAGTTGTTGAAGTTTATACAACACGGCCAAAGATGGAGGCTACAATGTCGAGGCCTCCTTAATAAAATATCAAGAAAAATGTGAACACTGGTGAATTTGATAGATTTTTGGTAATGTTTTGCAGATGAAATCATTAAGACTATTCTGGTTTGGTAAATGGATACCTGTTTGTCAGTTAGACTTGTTTTTTGCATTATGATTAGAAATCCCTTTCGTGTTGAACAAGTAAAATATAAATAACCTGAATTTTTGAAGAGAAAAGCCTTTAGTTCTGAATTTTATTAACAAACACCAGAGTTAGATTTCATCCATCTGCTTGGCCTTACAGGTGTCCGTGCTCGATGCCGTCCACTGTCATGGGTTTGTTGAATTTTAACTACACAACAGAGGGAAGTCTTCTCGCTGTAGAGTAAATCTGCTCTGACATTATAAAGTCATTCAGAACCAGTTATGGCTAAATCATCACAAAAGAACAAAACAGCATAAAAAAATTATTAAAGACATTTTAGTTTATTTGACACGTGACATCACAACCACACCCCCACCTTTGAGTTTTTCACATGGAGTATCAACATTTCTCTCTCTCTCTCTGCTTTTGTGTGTGTGTGTGTGTGTGTGCTCTCTCTTATACACCTCTATATGTGTATAAGAGAGC
>SSNQ01034399.1:517242-532342 GCA_006942095.1 Nothobranchius kuhntae
GACTTCCGTTTGGTTTATAGCCGCGGTTTGTGACGTAGGTGCGACGTGGAGGGAATCCCCGCGAGGGGCATGCTGGGAGTCCCTACTTCGCGGATTTTCACCTATCGCGGCCAGGTCTGGAACGCATCTACCGCGATAAACGAGGGATTACTGTAGTTCATACACCCCCTACTGCTGCTCTCCAGAGTGTTCTGCAGCATAATCAGCACGTTCTCTTTGAACTTGATAGTGTAATGACCTGGCTGGGGTTGTAAGCCAGGTGCATTGTGGGTATTGTGTTATATGTGTTTCCTATCGTTCTGCTAGTTCCTATGTGCTGATTTGCGTGTTGTGTGAGTGTTATGTAAGCCACAGGGAAGGTGATGTGTGTTCTGTGGAGCGGGTTGAATTAGCATGGTTAACTGACACCGTGACTCTGTGTGGTAGGTGCGTGATAGAGGATCATGTCTGTAGCGTTACAAAGCGTTGAATAAAAGCCTAATAAAAGTCTGCATGAACCCCTACTGCCTCCTGCTGGTTGATTTGGGAACTATAACCCTGCCGCTGGGACCTCGTACTTGCTTGTTACCACATTCCATCCGGCCACAATAAGAGACCGGCCATTATTTACCTCCGAGACCGGCCATTATTTACCTCCGCTGACTCTGACACCGGCCAAAATTGGAGACCCGGCCTTTAATTGAATACCGGCCTGTATTAGAGGATTTACGGTAACTTTTAGTTTATGAAAAAGGACTGCAGTAACAAAATTTGACCACATGATGTCACTCTTGCTTCATTCTTACATATTACACCTTTTTACATATTTTTCTGGAAGTTATGACGGATGGCTCTGGGATTTTGCGATCTAGTTTAACTTTTATCCCGTTGAATGCAGCTATAAATTCCATAGAACAGCTCTGCTGATAAAGCCGATTACAGGATGAGGATCTCTGTGGGATGCAAGATTAAAATAATAAGCCAAAGATGTTTTATGCAGAGAGTGATAACACCCACAGCTTTAATATTAAATTTCACTCATTATGCATTTCAATTAGATTTGTTCTTCATATATATAACAACACATGAGCTTCACCTGAAACCGTTTATTGCATGCTATGTAGAACAATTCTAATTTCCAATATCCACCCACTCATGCAAACTGGTCCATCCATTTCCACCTTAAATCAACTTCACGAACAAGTTTGTTACAATTGTGCTCACAATTTTTGCACAGCAGGCCTTCTCCCATGGATAATTAAGCATGCATCATTTCCGCAAACTTACACAACCCTTGTTCTTTCTCCCGTGTGCTTATCAGTGTTTTATTGTGAGCAAATTAAAAGCAATTTCAAGCTTGACTCCATTATGTGTTCTGAGAAGCTTCTCCACCTCGGGCTGGCTTCAGGACTTAGCAGCAGTTTGGAGGGTTCAGGTTAGCGCCATCCTACATTTTCTAGCCAATTTGATGCTTGAGAATCCTTTAAGGGATATTTTAATGGGAGGATGTAAATTTTACTTGGGACAGCTGTTTTGTGGGTGTTGTCAATGATTCATTAGCACGCCCAGGGAGAAGCTTAAACTCAGAGCCTGAAAAAAGAAAACCTGAACAGAAGTATTTATCGCAGCACTTAATCCACACAAGGAAAGACAAATGCCAGCATAGTTGCACAAATTCACACAATTGCACACAAGAGCCGACATTCACTGGTGAGCTTCCAAAAGCACGTCTGCACACACTTTAAGTCAGTGACTTCAAAGGGCTGAACTGCAGCGCTGCAAGCCACGAACAAAGCATAGTGAAGCAGAGGACAACTTTAATTTTAAAGCATGTGCTAATGAGGTTTAGAGGGCTTGAAAGAGTATTTGTCTGTATAGGAGTGTGTGTGTGTGTGTGTGCGTGCTTAAATGATGTAGTGTTGTAAGGATTTTTTTTCTCTTGGTAACAAATTACCTGCAGATATTTATGAGGGGTTGAAAGCAGAGGAAGGTTTTACCTATGAAATGCTCTCTAAGCTGTAAAATCAAATTAAGTTCTTACCGTGGATGTGTTCGGCTCAGTAAACCTTACATATGGTCAAAACCGGGCTGTAAACTGGGCTACGAGCAATAATTGACATGAAGTGTGTTGCAGAGACACGCTTAACACCGTCGGGAAGTGACAGAGCTGTATTGTAAAATGAGGAATCATTCCAGCGCGAGGCTGTGATTTCACCAGCTTTTATTCTTTTTGTTACAAGCTCTTATTTAATTCAGAAGTATGAATAAGAATACACACGCTTTCTTGTGCCGATGGTGTAAAAACGTCTTGATTTAATGCTACCATTATTACTCAGTGGGCTCAGCGGGAGGCCGCATTAGCATTTGTGTGTGTTCAAGCCTTAGTGCCATAAATGCATTACAAAACACAAATGTGTGTGTGCGTGTGGTGGTGGTGGTGGGGGGGGGGGTATTTCTGCTGTGCTTAGTAAAAGTTTTTCATGCTGAATCACAGGCTTTATAGATATAGAGGCTAATTAGGGTACTGATAGATTGGTTTGCTGAAGGTATTCAGTCACAGCTTTAAAAATATGCATAAAAAGTTTGGTTTTAATAGCATCTAAAAGCCATCAGCCACAATGGTGAATGTGTGATACGCATAAGTATGGTCCACATTTCAGCCAGGATATCATCAGTAATAGAATGTAACACCTTGGTGCAACTAAATGATCTAACTGGGACAAAAGCAGCCTTAAAGTGGTAGTGTGTAGTTTTCTGGCGCTAGGGTGCAGGACACACTTTTCAGCGTAGTTTTACGCCATATCTCCATGACTGTCACTAGTTTAAAAAGCATTACAGTAAATGTTGTGACCTGTGGAGCAGAAAGCATGCAACCTCGGCGTGACTTCTTAGAGTTTGATGGTCCTTCAGTTAATTCCATTGGGAGAATGCAATGCTGATGCAAGTTTTCTGGCACTGTAGTTCCCGATCTGCTCGGGTTCCTGCGCCTGCCGATGACATCAACAAACTACGGCTTTACCACTTGGTCAAAATACATTGCGTCTCTTTATCGATTCTGTTCTTTCACAAATGTTTAGGACAGAGTTTAGTGGTTTTGTTCTCAAATTTTTGTTTCTTACTGTGTAGATGTTTTTAAACGTGATAACGTAACTTCTGTAAGTCGTATGTTCAGCCAATCATCTAATGTGACGTCATCGACAGGCACAGGACCCCGAGTTGGTCAGAAGGAAACGTGGTATGCCCCCAAAGATGAGCACTATGTACTTTAGAACTGATTTTATGGTTATATGTTATGAAGCCGCCAATACTTTTCAACAACTGGACATGGTTCTATTTATTCTCAACAATGTTTTGATGGATATTTCCAGAGATTAAAGGTAAAAATACACGTGGTCTCTTTAAATAACCTAGCCAGCACATGTAAGTGGGCCCCATATTGGAGAAAATAAATAAATAAATAAATAAATAAATAATGATATATATGCTGCTGCTGTTGCCATTATTCTAGATATTGTTTTCTTCATATCTGCTTATTTATGGAACAGTGCTTTTCAAAAGCAAGACAATTATTGTAAAATTGTTTTTCAACCTTTGGATGTTTGTATAGTATCTGTAGTTTTTAAAACTGATCTAGGGATTTTTGGGACTTTTATTTTAGTCTTTTTTTATTTACTTATTCTGAACAAAAATAAGAAATATTACAACTATACCAAAAAAAAATTGTAACACTAAAAAACTACATACATATTTTATTTTAAAAAATTCCAAAAAGTGTTAACTAAAATTATACACATTATAATTCTTTCAAAAAGGTGTAGGATGAGGCTTTGCTTATACCTTAAAACCTTTTTGTCAAAATGTATGCTATAAGAAACTGGTCATTTTTTCACTTTTGAAACATGTGTGGGCTCACGCCTAATGTAGAAAAATGTCATGCTGAATGATTGAGAATTTTCCATTCATAAAAATCCCATGAATTGTGTAGTTTAAGGAAACCACCTCTGATGTTACTGAGCTCTAGCTGATGAAAATATTGAATTGAATAGCCCTGCTCTAGACGACCACATGTTGCTTTTTGTTTTCTTGTGTTGTTTTGGAAGCAATGTGGAGACTCACTGAGTAGTTATGTTACGGCTGTTCATTATTACTGTGTGCTGTAACATGTAGGCCCTTTTGCATTTCTCATAAAATAATGTTCCAATAAAATGTAAACACTTGAGGTTTTGTGATTTGATAAAGTGAAAATGAGAATAGAGCAACACATAGTGGTAAAACTATAATATATATATATATATATATATATATATATATATATATATATATATATATATATATATATANATATATATGTGTGTGTGTGTGTGTGTGTGTGTGTGTGTGTGTGTGTGTGTGTGTAATGGGCTCAAACAGACATTGAGGATCTAAGCATCACTGGTACAGTTTGTGGCTTTTGTTTGTGACGGATTCTAGGATCCAACGCGGCTCCTGCATGTCCGGAGCAAATGAAGATTTTTTTAATGATCCCGCATTAGCGCGCCCAGCGTGTGATGTTATGCCATTAGACAATAATAAATGATTCTGTTTGAACACAATCAGCCACAGCAGGGGGCTTTATCATTTTGTGAAAAGGCAACATTTACTTTAGGTTAAAAGAAAAAAAATCAATTCAGCCTTTCTCACTAAATGATTGCTCTAAACATTGTGAAATTGTGACTGATTCAGATTTAATCCAATAACCAGCAACATCATGGCTGACAAATAGGTGCACTTAATGTTCTGTTGATTCATTTGAGCCGCTGATGGTCATAACTAGTTTTTTTCATCTGAAATAAAAAGTTTGGTTTGGAGAAAGTTTAGAAACAAGGAGCAAACGGAAATGTTATTTCATTTATTGAAGTTATGTATTTTACTTGTATTTTACATGCATCTAAATATGTCTTCATTTAACCATCAAACTTATAAAATTAATAGACAATCTAACTGGACTTCAGTGGTGGGACCCCTAGTGGCTGGTTCCAGGACAGGTTTTAAGCCCTGCCCTGTCAGTCAGACAAAATATCCCAAACATTCTACAGTTGTCTTTTAAACTGTCTCCACACTAAAAATACTTTTCAATGATGCATACATGATACATTATCAAATGCGTTGAAAATGACCATCAACCTATACATGAACAACCTGCTGTTTGTATTTCAACTGATGTAGAAGCTAAAATTCAAGCTTGGTGATGAGGGATTTCAGGGTCTGACTCTGCTCCACGCCTGTTTTTAAGTAAATAAGATTGTCTCACCACTTGAAACAAAACACAACCACAACCTTATTATTATGTAGGTACTGATAAGCCTCTAAGCTTTTAATATTGTTTATTGCCTCGCCCTCAGAAAAAAACAGTTAGGAAAGTAGCTAAAATGCTACTGTGATGCCACTTACACACTAGCACCAGTTTCACTCCGCGCGGCCCACCCCAGCCTGGTCCACACTGCCTAACCCCCAAATTCCACTACCTCCGCTCCGCTCCAACACGAACGCCGGAGCAAAATCGGTCCCGTTGTAGTCAATCAGAGCAATTCCACTACTGCGGCCGTGCACCGGCAGTGCGGCGCCGTGCGCCGCCTTCTGTTTCGGCGTCCGGCAAAAATAGAATCGATCCTATTTTCGCCGGACGCCGGAACACCTCCGCAGTCAATGGACAGAAATCACAATGGCCCAACAGGAAAAGGAGCAAGCACAATTTCCGTTTTTCACAATAAATCGATAAACAAAAGGCGTTTCTTGTTTCATATGAACAGGTTTAACAACTTTTAACAACTATCAATGGCGGCTGAAGTTTAAATGCACAAAAATAAGCCATAAATACAGTTTCCACTATAAAAGTAGTCACACTTTGTTGATCCAAACACTGCTGATCTCTCAACACAAATGATGGGCAGATTAAACAGCTCATGCCGATGCTTCTCCCACACAACGGGTGTTTGGATCTAACTTCCGCGTTTATTGCTCGGACTGTATCGCAAGATCTCGAAAATCCCGCGCATGCTTGTTTGCCCACCTCAGGTCTCGGCACCGGAGCGGAGCCGTTGTAGAGCGGGTACCAGTAAAAATTGAGTTCGGAAGCGAGCGGCGGCGGAAGGCGGGGGCGGACCGGAGCGGAGCGCAGGTAGTGGAATTTGGGGGTTAGTAGTATGGTACATGCTAGAGCACATGGGCATTCTCCAAAACTGCCGCGAAAAATAGGTGTTAGTGATGTCACGATTGCATACCCGAGCACAAGTGGCGGGGCAAAAGAGCGCAGAGAAGTCAGTAGTGTCTCCACCATTAAACAAAAGTGGTTTGAGCATTTGGAGACTCTTTGTGTGTCCGAATCCACAGGAAGGATTCTTGTAAGAGCGCATTTTGAGGTCGATGACATCACAGCGCAGCGACGAGTACTGTCCGAATTCCAAGAATACTCATTCTCGCGTCCTCAAATCAAACGCTTCCTCGCTCCGCCCACATTTCGAGGACGGATCTGTTGTATCCTCACAGAACGAGGCTATCCTAGCATGCTTTGCGCGCCGGCTGTGGATTTTCAACAGGAAGAGAAAATGGGGAGAGCTACAAAGTTTTAAATGTAAGTTTGTTAAAAACTAGCCGTAGAAACCTAAAAAGCTTAAAGCGGTTCTGTTTATAGGCATTTTTCGTTTGTATATTTGTTTTTTAAAGAGCAAGTCAACCCCTACCAGAGTCTAACTCCACTCCCACTTCATGTTTAAAAAATGCAACACATGTTGTTGCCTGGCAGACCGAGGGGGCGGAGCCGCTAACAAATACACACACACTCAGGCTCACGGCAGCATTGTGACATCATAATGTACCAGTTTGCATCATAGCATACTTCTTAGCCAATAGCGGTGGCAGATTTTAATTAAAATACAGTGCAGAGTTTTTACCTGACAACAGCACAACACTGCCGGTTTTAGGCAGAATATTTAAATTTTAACTAAGATGCACTGAAGTGCCAAATTATTGACGACACGTGTCTGCAGCACGATTAGACACTCATTTATTTAGTTTATCAGCAAAAAAAAGTTTATTTGGGGGTGACTTGCTCTTTAAATTACATTTTAGGCAGAAATCAGCCAGAACGAGTTAGTATCGCGGGTCCCATTTGTGTGTGTGTGTACTTTATATATTTAAGTGGACAAATTTGACGTGAACCTGTAACATGTGGTTTCCACATTGTGAGGACATTTTGTTGGTCCACACAATGTGGAGCACCTTAAGATTTGGATTTCGAGGTTTGATGTGAATGACCTTGTAGTTTAGGCTAGGGTGAGGAATAGAACTGTATTGGTTATAAGTAAGTACATTTTATTTATAAAGCACTCATCACAGACAGAAAAGCACTAAGTGCTTTGCATTGATCAAAACAAAATAAAACATAAAGTCATAAAACCATTATGAGCTTAAAACAGAAATCAATTAAAGTCAGAACAGCAAAGTCATAAAATTAAAACAAATGAAAGGTGATTACAATGAAAATAAAATAAAAGATTTAGGTGAATGCAGCTTTAAAAGGAACCCAGGTTACAAAACTTTGTGGTTGAGATTGGTTAAGATAAATGTTAGTATCAGTTATATTAAAGTGGTGTAAAAAACCTTCTTAATGTCTTCATTTTAATCAAATTTGTAAAAATACTTTAACTCGTAGGTCGCCATTATTGTTAGCGTCGCAATGCACTCTGGNGTGACGTCATATGGTTGTACCTCGGTTGCACCGGCCGGCTTTGGGACCCTGTAGGGACTTTTCAGCGACATTAACATGTCGTCTGTTCAGCCTTTTCAGTTTGAACCAGAGTGAAACATTAATGAGGACATCACTGATGATGTTTCACAAAACGAGCATCAAAATGAAGAGCAAGAAGGGCGGGATGAAGCGAGAGCAGGACTAAACTGGTGGTGCGTGTGCGACAAATGCGTCTCCGTGGTAACAGAGAGGGAGAGTGCACACATTTTTGTCAGCAGAAGTTAACGGTAAACTATCATGTGATCAAACTTCTTCAACTATAAATGATTTTGGAGAATTTTAGCATCCAGAGCTGTCGTGTGCTTTATAGATGATTAGGATATTCAGGGGAACGACTTTAATCATTTTTGCAGATATTAAATATTTGGAGAACACTGTATTGCTACACTTCCTGCTTGTTTTACTGACGGGAGAGGTGAATGTTCAGCTTCATTTGTGATGAGTGGCGTGTCTGATGGTTTGCTGAACTTGACAGAAGCGGCAGCTGCAGGAGTGGGTTGTCAGCTCATGAGCGTCCGGCGTCTCTTGTCTCTCCGAGGACATTTAGGCTCCTTGTGTGGGAAAATGGTCAGTAAAGCATTTAGTTTCCTCCTTCTCTTATACCTAGCCGCTCTGGTGAGCTCTTAGTTGTGGTCAGCTATGAGCCTCAAACGCATCGTGAGAAAAATGTTGGGAACACAGCTGCGGATCTGTGGGAAGTTGTGTCCGTCCACAGGCATCTTCCCACTGTTTTCTCCTCTTCTTGTCAGTGGGAAAGCTGTGTACTCTCATATCACTCCCCTTGTTGCCCTCTGACTGGAAATCACATCCAAAAGCAGCACAATATGGCCTTTTACTTAATTATTAATATGGGGAGCGCGTAAACAAACACAAGAGTCAATAAATATTCTTCCAAGAGCAACCAATATACGTCATCACCCCCAGAATGCATTGCGTACAGAAAACATGGCATCTACGTATGTCAAAAAATGTACTAAATATTATAGATTCATAAATAAACAGCAATATTTTGTGTGTTTCTAACAACATATGTTGGTACAACAGAAAACTTGTGGCTTATTAGGGCATCCACGTCCTCATAGGTGGAGTTCCTTTTAAATAAAAGGGTCTTCAGCTGTTTTTTTAAGTGTCCAGACTGTCAATGCTGCATAAGGATAAAGGAAGATCATTCCAAAGTCGGGGTGCAACAGTAAGGAAGGAACGATCACCTCATCTTTTATATCTGGTCTTTGGAACTTCTAGAAGGTTCTGGTGGGTGGACCTGAGGTCTCGGGGTGGAGCAGAAGGCTTTAACAGTTCAGTAATATGGGGAGGAGCTTGACCATGTAGAGCCCTGAAAGTTATAGTCAGAATTCTTAAATGGATTCTAAAGCTAATGGGTAACCAGTGCAGAGACGTTAGAATAGGAGTGATGTGAGCTAGTATGGTTAGGGTTAAGGTCTGGGTCAGGCACTAAAACGAATGGAAGTCAACGCAGGTCCACACCATCCATCCATCCATTTTCATCCACTTGGGATGAAAATGTTTGTGTGGAGGTCCACACAGACATATCAATACAAGAGTGTGTGTTTTGCATTAAGTCACTTAGTTTCCGTGTGGTAATGACAGCAGCATCCTGGTATTCTTACGTCAATGTTTCAACCAAAGTGTTGAACACAGAAGATATGGAGTCTGCCTCGTAGTCTGTCTATTGTTTTAACAGGTAACAGCACAAACAAACTGCCAAGAAAACACAGACATGTCTTCAGTAAAACGTAGCTAAAACCTGGAGTGGAGCCCAGATAAACATTTGTGCAGAGGACTTAAAACAGCTGTCCACTGATACCTCCTCCAAAATGGTTGAGCCTGAACCTTCCTGCCAAAGGTGGTAGAAACATCCATAAGAAGCATCTGCCAAGCTGGTGGGATCATTTCCAAGAGACTAAATCTACCGTTAGAGCTAAAGGTGCTTTAATTAACAGATGCTGCTGACAAACTAAACGTCAGATGAAACATGTTTCATCACAGCTTCTTTGGGGTATGTTGGACTGAATCTAGTTTTTACTGTACATCACATGAACTCTGAAAACACTGCATTAGCAATGAAATGAGAGCTGATGACTCTAAATCAAAGAAAACCTAAAACAATGCTTCTGAANAAACTGGTGGTGCGTGTGCGGCAAATGCGTCTCCGTGGTAAGAGAGGGAGAGTGCACACATTTTTGTCAGCAGAAGTTAACGGTAAACTATCATGTGATCAAACTTCTTCAACTATGAATGATTTTGGAGAATTTTAGCATCCAGAGCTGTCGTGTGCTTTATAGATGATTAGGATATTCAGGGGAACGACTTAAATCATTTTTGCAGATATTAAATATTTGGAGAACTCTGTATTGCTACACTTCCTGCTTGTTTTACTGATGTGAGAGGTGAATGTTCAGCTTCATACGTGATCAGTGGCGTGTCTGATGGTTTGCTGAACGTGACAGAAGCGGCAGCTGCAGGAGTGGGTTGTCGGCTCATGAGCGTCCGGCGTCTCTTGTCTCTCCGAGGACATTTAGGCTCCTTGTGTGGGAAAATGGTCAGTAAAGCATTTAGTTTCCTCCTTCTCTTATACCCAGCCGCTCTGGTGAGCTCTTAGTTGTGGTCGACTATGAGCTTCAAACGCATCAGGAGAAAAATGTTGGGAACACAGCTGCGGATCTTTGGGAAGTTGTGTCCGTCCACAGGCATCTTCCCACTGTTTTCTCCTCTTCTTGTCAGTGGGAAAGCTGTGTAAACTCATATCACTCTCCTTGTTGCCCTCTGACTGGAAATCACATCCAAAAGCAGCACAATATGGCCTTTTACTTAATTATTAATATGGGGAGCGCTTAAACAAACACAAGAGTCAATAAATATTCTTCCAAGAGCAACCAATATACGTCATCACCCCCAGAATGCATTGCGTGCAGAAAACATGGCATCTACGTATGTCAAAAAATGTACTAAATATTATAGATTCATAAATAAACAGCAATATTTTGTGTGTTTCTAACAACATATGTTGGTACAACAGAAAACTTGTGGCTTATTAGGGCATCCACGTCCTCATAGGTGGAGTTCCTTTTAAATAAAAGGGTCTTCAGCTGTTTTTTTAAGTGTCCAGACTGTCAATGCTACATAAGGGTAAAGGAAGATCATTCCAACGTCAGGGTGCAACAGTAAGGAAGGAACGATCACCTCATCTTTTATATCTGGTCTTTGGAACTTCTAGAAGGTTCTGGTGGGTGGACCTGAGGTCTCGGGGTGGAGCATAAGGCTTTAACAGTTCAGTAATATGGGGAGGAGCTTGACCATGTAGAGCCCTGAAAGTTATAGTCAGAATTCTTAAATGGATTCTAAAGCTAATGGGTAACCAGTGCAGAGACGTTAGAATAGGAGTGATGTGAGCTAGTATGGTTAGGGTAAAGGTTTGGGTCAGGCACTAAAACGAATGGAAGTCAACGCAGGTCCACACCATCCATCCATCCATTTTCATCCACTTTGGATGAAAATGTTTGTGTGGAGGTCCACACAGACATATCAATACAAGAGTGTGTGTGTTGCATTAAGTCACTTAGTTTCCGTGTGGTAATGACAGCAGCATCCTGGTATTCTTACGTCAATGTTTCAACCAAAGTGTTGAACACAGAAGATATGGAGTCTGCCTCGTAGTCTGTCTATTGTTTTAACAGGTAACAGCACAAACAAACTGCCAAGAAAACACAGACATGTCTTCAGTAAAACGTAGCTAAAACCTGGAGTGGAGCCCAGATAAACATTTGTGCAGAGGACTTAAAACAGCTGTCCACTGATACCTCCTCCAAAATGGTTGAGCCTGAACCTTCCTGCCAAAGGTGGTAGAAACATCCATAAGAAGCATCTGCCAAGCTGGTGGGATCATTTCCAAGAAACTTTAAATCTACCGTTAGAGCTAAAGGTGCTTTAATTAACAGATGCTGCTGACAAACTAAATGTCAGATGAAACATGTTTCATCACAGCTTCTTTGGGGTATGTTGGACTGAATCTAGTTTTTACTGTACATCACATGAACTCTGAAAACACTGCATTAGCAATGAAATGAGAGCTGATGAATCTAAATCAAAGAAAACCTAAAACAATGCTTCTGAACTGTTGGGTGTTTGTATTCGTGGGAGGGGTGGGGTGATAGGGTGTCTGTGCAGCTTTTGTCGCTGTAGTAATTAGCCTTGAGAGGCTTTTAATTTGAGGCTAATGAGAATTTGTTTTAGCAGTCATGCTCTCTCTCTCTCTCTCTCTCTCTCTCTCTCTCTCTCTCTCTCTCTCTGTGTGTGTGTGTCTTCAGTATGAATGTGACTGCATGTTGATTGAGGATTGTGATGTAGTGAAAGCGACAGACTGTACAGATGTTCAATAAATGGGCTGGAACAGGCAGGGAGATATCATTCACTCCCTCTCTGCTACACACACACACACACACACACACACACACACACACACTACAAATAAAACATGCAAGTGTCACACATGCATGGATTTTATGTCGTTGTGAATTCTTGGACTTAAAATAAACTTACTTTGATTTGGGCTGAAGATGAAATACAGGAAAACCAATTACCAGCTCAGAGCAGAAACATAAAGTCTGGATTAGTGCTAAAAAGGCTGTTTAGGAGAAAGAAGAGAAAATTAATATGGTAAAAAAACTCAGTTTAGCACGCTGTGAATGAACTAATTACTGCAGACACACAGTGAATATTGAATGAGGTGTGACTGTGCAGACAAATCCTTTTTTGCACACCAAGACAGAGAAGTTTCTTGTTTCTTGCAATGCAATCAACACCTTAACCTCCTGAGACTGGAAGTAATCTGTGGTGTGCATTCATAATTCCACTTATCTAATAAACAAATAAATTAAACACAAATACAAAAGAACAAATAAAACACGTTTTTTTAACAGTAAGTACTTCATTTTTTTACTTAACTCGAAGTTTAACATGCAGGCATAACGTGAACATTTTCTACCCTTATTTCCTGCATCAGTGTCTCATTAGAAATAGACAGAATAACAATCAGTTCAGAAGAGGCAGACAGAGTGTCAGAGTCGCATTGCTGTTAGCCAATCAGAGGCGAGATGTTCAAATATCAGGAAATAATACTCCAAATCCTGTTGTCTGAAGCTACTTTTCCCTCCAGCTGATTTCTGAGAAGACCAGAGAAGGCATTCGTTCCCACCACTGCAAATGTAGTAGAACTAGGAGTACAGTTGATCTTTAAAGGGAAACTAGGTAGTTTAGTTTGCTTTTAAGAACCCCTAGTGTCCGATATTAATTCACTGTGGTTAAACCAAAAATAAAACCTATTTCCTCGCTGTGAGTTTGTCTTTTTAACACCTTAGTCATCCATCCATTTTCTGAACCCGCTTGTCCATATGGGGTCGTGGGGGGTGGCTGGTGCCTATCTCCAGCGGTCAATGGGCAATCAGGCGGGGTACACCCTGGACAGAGAGCCAGTCCATCGCAGGGCAACACAGAGACTCACAGGACAAACAATCATGCACACACACACACACACACTCACACCTAAGGACAGACCAGTTAACCTAACAGTCATGTTTTTGGACTGTGGGAGGAAGCCAGAGTACCCGGAGAGAACCCACGCATGCACAGGGAGAACATGCAAACTCCATGCAGAAAGATCCCAGACCGGGAAGCGAACCCAGGACCTTCTTGCTGCAAGGCAACAGCTCTAACCACTGTGTCACTGCATAGCCCCACCTTAATCTAACAACTGAAATGCCTTAGCCTTCATTCCTGTCTACAGGATCAGCTCATCCCTAAATGAAATAAATCAGGTTTGTTCACAAACTAAAACATGCAAAAAATGGGCTGGAAGCAGACTGCAGCTCCACCATGTCACCTCCACTCGACTCCACAGCTCCCTCCAGCTGCAGGGAGTGGCCCGCCAGCTCTGAAGATGCAAGTGTGGTGTTCTGGCCACAGGAGGCAGTGGGATCTGAGTAACATTTCATAAAGGGTCATTTTAGCACATACTGGCTCAAGAAAATGATTAAAAATAAGAAAAGGTTGCATGATATGGCTTTAAATTAATTATTAGGAGTAAGTTTTATAAATGCAAAATTAAATCCAAGTTTTGGTGAATAATGGCAAATTGACCAGAATAAAACTTTCTGCTGCAAGAAAGCATTATCATAGGAAGCAAGTTTCAAGTCACTTTTTGCTCTTTTTCTAATATATTCTTTAAAATGTTCATATTTTTACAATTCTTCCCATCTCTCTTGGCTTGTATTGCCTTTACTGCACCCATTATCCCGTTACACTTTTTAGCAGTTTTTCTGTCCCCTCACTTATCTTTTTCATATTGTCATGATTCTTTGATGTGGCATTTCACTGTGTGTGTGATATTTTGGCATTCCTTCAAATGGGTAGAGGCGGCGCTGCTCCCTTCTCTGTTATGGATTTTCTTGAGTGCTTTTGGCCTCTGCCAGGCTCGTCGTCTGCCGTAGAGCCTTCATCAGAGGTCTTGACACCGAGCTCTTTCAACCAACTTACAACTCAGTGGTATGGAATGAGTATATGCTGAATCAAAGGAGATCGGCTACAACCGAGTGATTAAAAAAAGGCAAATCAGTGACTGCGAAATAAAAAAGTGCATTCTGTCTTCTGTTTCTCTCCCAGGTGGTGTGTGTATCGCCCAGTCCTTGAAGATCCCCAGGGAGCCCAGGCCAGGGGAGTTTGACAAGATCATCAAGCGCCTGCTGGAGACCTCCAACGCTAGAGCAGTCATCATGTTCGCTAATGAGGACGACATTCGGTTTGTGCTGTTCTTTTTCACCCCAGCTGCACATTTCCCTAGCTATTTAGGCTGTTTTTTATGCTTTCTCTTCTGTATCATTTTTAGCTAACAATGCAGTGGAAATTGTGACACCTACCTGTCCAGTTTTAGCTGCTCTGGTGCTGATAATATGACAAGACCTAAAATTACAGAGGAAGAGCTTTATAATTACGTATACTTAAGCACATCATCTTCTTACAGCTCTGACATTAAACGGTCAAAAGAGTAGAATCAGCACTTTATTTTTGTTTTAGTGGGAAAGTGCCAGCTTAGATTAAGCGGCATTAAATGGTAACCTATATCAGAGTCATTCTTCTTTTGCTTACAGACACAAGAACAGCCATGGAGTTCCCAAACGAGAGAGAGAGAGAGAGAGAGAGAGAGAGAGAGAGAGAGAGAGAGAGAGAGAGAGAGAGAGAGAGAGAGAGAGAGAGAGAGAGAGAGAGAGAGAGAGAGAGAGAGAGAGAGAGAGAGAGCGAGAGCGCAGACGCATATAGAGGAGG
>SSNQ01034399.1:532350-545318 GCA_006942095.1 Nothobranchius kuhntae
TAGTATCAATAAAAGTAAAATGTAATTCTCTATTTTTCCTTCCTAACAGACGTGTTCTTGATGCAGCTAAAAGAAACAACCAAACTGGGCACTTCCTGTGGGTGGGATCAGACAGCTGGGGCTCCAAGATCTCTCCTGTGATTGGTCAAGAGAGGGTGGCAGAGGGCGCCATCACGATTCTTCCTAAACGAGCATCTGTTGATGGTAAGAACTTGTCATTTTAGCTCTGACTAATTTGCAGTTCAATAGACAATAACAATTTTAGGTACTCAAAAGTGTTGATTTAATTTAAGGTGGTAGCTTTTGCTTCATTCCTGCTAATATTTCTTGCTCTACACATCCAGTATTTTACATTTAAAAGGTTGGATATTCCACAAATCCTTTTGTTTTTAAAGGTTACATCATCTATCACAAAGCTTGGCAGCAGGCAAATGGCTAGTAAGTTTTCATCCAACGATAATATGACTGCACTTTGTGTGAGATTTATAACATCAGATAAAACCTCATTAGTAACTTGTGAGGGGAATTAGAACATTCTGGATTTCTGTTTCCCTTTTATTATTTTTTTCTTCTGCAAATCTTCAGATCCAGGTTTACAAGAGTCCTGCAACTTTATTTAGTTATTTATTTAGTGTTTCAAAGAGACAAGCATGGCATCAACATGGCACGCTGGTTCCCATAAATGGGTGAATGACTGGCAGCAGTGGAAAGCATTCTGGAGTCCTTTGACTCAGAAAAGTGCTTTACAAGGGCAGGTCATTCATCATTTGTCATTTATTTACAAACTTATGTTCAAGTTTCTTGAAACTGGTGAAACCCTTGCAAATCCGAGGATCCATCATCTTTTTCACACCTGAGAATTACAGTAAAGATTCACAGAAAAGAGCCTCTCAACACCAAAGTCTGTCTCAGTTCAGAGAAAAATCAGATTCTGACCTCGGTGATCCCAACGACTAACTCGATGTTCGAGGATGACAGCAGAGTCAGGATCATCAGACTACCTCCAAAAATTGGGAATGGGGATGTTGGAATGCCCAGCTCTTTGTCCAGACCCCAAACCCCCAAATCTCACACTTTGAATGATCAAACTAGCAAATTGCATCACTTTTTACTTTTGGAAATTGTAAAGAAAAATCAGTGAGCAGCAGCGTCAGATGTACATTTATTTGGAATTATACAAAAAAAAAAAAAAAAAGTTTCTGGAACACATTGATTGCTAAGAGAGCAAATTTAAGGTGGCCTTTGTAATCAAGAGTCGCGTTTCCTGCGTTAATTGCTTATCTTGTTTTAGTTAACTTTTCATAAAATCTGCTGCTGCATTTCACCGTAGTTCCCAAGTGTATGAGACGATTATTCCGATTAGCTCTACTTTTGGATCTCAGCAGCAGTTAGACTCCCACGTTTTCCTTTGCCCATCTTTGTTAAGTGTCCTTTATGCTAAAGTATCATATTTAGTCCCCAAGTTAAGAGCGGACGTGACAAAGCGCTCTGCTGATTTAAATTAGTTGACTTAGAATGGGTTGTTGTCACTGCAGTTTGTTCATTTTTCTGCAACTAAATGCTGCGCAGCGTGCATCATTTAGCACAGCAGTGAGCGAACACATTGATGCTTGGCACTGATCCTGTCAAAGGAGGAAAAAACTTTCCTGGCTCTCTTATTAGTCCCCCCGCTCCCCACCCGTCTCTACTGTTTACACTTGGTTGTTTTGTATTTCTCACTTTTGGGGGGGATCTCACTTTTCCAGGAAAGCTTACATTTAAGTTTTGGTATATCACACCTGCGATCACAGCGGGGGGCATGTGATCCCACCTGACATGTGCTTCCTGTCGAGTAAACCCAACTGTTCCCAGCAGTCTGTCTATCAGGAGAGCTGCACAGGTACACACCGAACCCGTATCTGTGACAGCAGACACGATCAATCTGAGCAGCTCTTGTCAGCTTTACAGAGAGACAGACATGGCACATGGTGTCTAAGTCGATCTGATAGTTCCTTGCTGCACCGTGTCACTGCTAAACTCCACAGCGTGCTGCTTTGGAGAGTGTGTGCATTAGTTTAGTGCGTACGTGAGGTTCAGAAAAGAATAAGCAATTTTTTCAGTGTCTACTTCTCTTTAAAGGTGCAATATGTAAGAAATAAAGTGAGAATTGCATCCAGTGGTCGAATATGGTTACTGCGCCCCATTTGCCAGTTACGAATCAGTGCCAGAAGATTCTAGATAAGTGAAGGCGAGTTGTAACCAGTCAGCTGATAAGTGGATACATTCATTGTGATGTCTGGTGTTAGCACTCATTGGGTGCTTTATGGTAGAGAGCACCTACTACATTTATTACAGTAGTATCTCACTGAGATTAGAGGAAGTGTTGTTGTTTACCGTCTTGCTGTTAGCTTGCTGTTATAGCCCTGAACAACTCATTAAATGAAGTAAAACGCCACGATTGACTCATTATTCCCTTCACACATACATTTCACTAAAATATCGAGTTTTGGTAACTGAAAAAGTGGCTTTAAATATTTTTGGAGCCGACAATTAGCTTCTAATTCACCGTTAGCCTCTAGCCTTCTTCACCATATGTTAGAGTAAACCAAAAGGATATCGTGGCTTCTTAGAGATAGAAGAAATAACTTCTGAGTCGCTCGTGTTTACTAGCTTCAGTTCTTTAAACAACTGTGTAGCTTTTTGCCTGCCGGTGTAAATTACAAATTCCGGTGGAGCAGCGTTAGCTCGGCGGAGACATGGCAACCTCACAAACCACGTCCCTCTTTTGTTTTTGTGAAAAGAAAAAAAAACACACAACCTCCAAGTCAACTGAGACTGAAATATGTTTCAGTTTAACCTTCCTTCTAACATGATTGGGACATCAAACTGTTTAATTTAGCTGTAGAATTCTTTAATTTCTGCAAGTTTTAATAAATAATTTTATCTGAATGGCTTAATAAATTAGACATCTGACCAATGTCAATGCTTAAAATGTTTGGCTTTATAACTAAAGTTACCCTTAACAAAAAGACTTTTCAGTCATGCAGAAGTCGTTCATATTCAGTTCCTTTGCTTGTCAAAAGTTATTCCACCGCTGTGGACACTTTTTTCCCACTTGAAAGTTCAGTGGAATTATAGTCCTTGCACCCTGAGGCACTAGAATCCTCTTCATACCCACACTGTTAAAAGGATCCAGGTCTTGAAGCCTCATATTTTTGGGAAAAGGAACACTGATTCAGTCTCCTCTACATGAGAAATATATTCCTCGGATGCCCTTCTCTGTTGTTTCTGCACAGCATTTGACCGGTACTTCCGTAGCCGCTCGCTGTCCAACAACAGAAGGAACGTTTGGTTTGCTGAATTCTGGGAAGAAAACTTCAACTGTAAGCTGGGAATGCACGGAAGACGGCCTGGAATTCTGAAAAAGTGCACAGGTAAGACTCGACAAGTCCTACTTTTATTCCAGGGCTGTCAGCTGTAAATGACCAGAGAATGGTGCTGTGTTCAGATTGGATATGTTGGTGTGTACAACCTGTGTAAGTGCTGGTTGATCTAGTTTAGATACTCATATGTGTGCTGCGCAGTATTCCCTGGCTGATGCTGACGCCGTTAGTTCACACAATTAGGTTTGTAGGGTATGTGACTCCCATCGGCCTTCTCTCTAACCACGGCATCTGTGCACATTTGTATTGAGGACCCTTTACTGGTGTGATAGTCCATCAGTTCCAGCTACTTGGACTTTTGACATCCACATGGTCGACACAGAAGCCAGTCAGCAGCCAGCTGCTCAAGGTCGCCGTGGTGACACCAGATGATGGGAATGTGTGGAAGTGGATGTGGTTATTGCGTGCAACTGTGATGACAGAGGCTAAAGGAAATAAGATGGTTTCACCAACACTGATTTTGAGACTATAAACCTGTAATTAATACAAGCAGTAAAAGAAGTTTAATGCAAAAATCCACAACAACTTGGAATGAATCTTACTTTTCAAAACATTCTATCAGATGTTGGACTTTGTGATATCCAGTTATCAGTTTCTTACACCACTGTGGATAAATAGTGTTTTGTTCTGCAGAATAGTTTTATTTCACTACACTGAAGGGTTTTCCATCAGAAACGGCCTGTTTGAGGTCAAAGGTCAGACCTTCTCCAGGATTTTCTGGTAGAGAGCAGAATTATTGGTTCCATCAATTACAGCAATTTGTTAATGTTCTGGAGCAGCAAAGCAGCCTCAAACCATCACACTACCACCACCATGTTTGTTGTATTTTTTACTCCAGGATTCATTCAAACGTTCCACTTTTGTCCCGAAAGTGCACCGAATATTTTTGCAAATATACTGGAGCTCATCGAGATGGTTTTCTTTTTTTTTGGCTTTTGTGGGGGTTTTTTTAAGCTCAGCATAACGCCTTGGAATACTTGAATCATGACCTCTGACCCTAACCTGAATGAAATGAGGCCTTTGGAGCTTCAGATGTTAATCTGGGTTATTATGTTGTTGAATTTCTTTAGGAAATTCTGATTGTTTTGTTGCTTTTTGATATTGTTTAGTCAGTTCACATTATAAGACAGATAGTCAACTTTCCAAATAATCACTGTTAGTTTATGACTTCACACCAGACCACCATGATGATTACAGTGGTTTATTTTCTCTCCATATAAATGAAATCATTTAAAATTAGCATTTTATTTACCTCTGGTTATTTTTGTCTGATATTGAAATGTATTTGCTAATCTTTGCCGATTCATTTTTCCCCCCTAAAATATTAAATCAGGTAGATAAAAAAATTAAGACAAAAAAGTTAAACATACTTGGTACTATTTTCAGAAATTCTCAAATTATTACAGTTCCTGAAGCAGCAAAAAACAAAAAACAAACAAAAAAAAAACAATAAAATTGCATTTTAGAGTTCTTGTTTCATGTTTTTGAAAGTAAATCATCCCCCAGCCAGCATGCATAGTTGGATCCCATATATATATATATATATATATATATATATATATATATATATATATATATATATATATATATATATATATATATATATATATATATATATACACCTTTGTCATTGCACGATTTCCTCGAAGACCGAATATCACTGACACTCACAACAATGCACAGTGCTAATGGCTACTAAACCGGAATAAAAACAGAAAGAAGTTGCCTTGCTTGGACTGATGCAGGATTTAGGAAATCCGTCCACCTCTTTTCTTAACTTGGAAAAAAAAAATTCCAGACAACAGAGTCCGTATCGCGGACATATTTCAGAGATCGTCTCTGCTGCAGCTGCCCGGTGGCACCAGGAACTTTACAAAAGTTGCGGTAAGCTATATTTTTAACATTTACGTAACATCTGTGCAGCGCTGAAAGCTCCAGACAGAATAATTCTCTGCCGTAACAGTAGTTTATGAAAGTAGTCAGACAAACGAGAGGCAGCTGGCTGCCGCTGGGAGAACTCTCCGTGTTCTCACTACTCTGTAAACAATCACAAGCAACGTGTCTTAAAGTTGAAAACAGAAGTTTAAGTTAAAAAGAAACACTCTAAAAATGCAAATAATTTAGATTAATTAATTACAAAGCCTCTAATTAATTAGTTAAAAAATTTTTATCGAGTCACAGTCCTAGTAGATGTTTATGTTTATGTATTTAGCAGACACTTTTGTCCAAAGCGACTTACAAGTGATAACCGGCATGTTGCCCTTGAGGTTAACAACAACAATAACAACAACAACATTGACATCAGTCATGGAGAGTAGGGAACAAGGAGTGGACGGTAGAGAGGGGGGACGGGTGCAGGCAAGGTGCTAGTTTAGAAGATGCTCTCTGAAGAGCAGGGTCTTCAGGAGTTTCTTGAAAATTGAAAAGGAAGCCGCAGTTCTGCAAGTGCTTGGAAGGTCATTCCACATTTGTGGAACGATGCATGAGAAGAGTCTGGATTGTCCTGAGCGTGGTGTAGGCACTGCTAGCCGACGATCCTGTGATAACCGGAGCGGCCGGGCCGAGACGTAAGCCTTTGCAAGAGGATTCAGGTAGATGGGAGCCGTACCATCTCGGACTTTGTATGCTAGTGCTAGCAATTTGAATTTGATGCGTGCTGCTAGCGGTAGCCAGTGGAGCTCAATGAACAGAGGGGTGACGCGTGCTCTTTTTGGCTGATTGAAGACCAGACGCGCCGCTGCGTTCTGGCCCATTTGAAGAGGTCCAGAACGCGCATATATACATAGATTTTAACGACCCTACATGGGTTTTCAGAGGGAGCCAGACACTTGGACTCATACAGGGGCTCATTAAAATCTATGTGGTCAAATCTCTCTGGTATCACCATAGAAACCGTGGATAAACTCTGTTGGCATCCATAAGGTTGGCCCATATTTATCAACATGGGATCCAGCATGCTAGCTGGATTTTACAAAAGTTTTGAAGTAAAATTGTTTAATTTTATTTTGGTGTCAGTCTCAATTAATTTGTTTGAGACTCCCCAAATCTCCTTAAAACACACCCACATTGTTCAGTTTGTAATATTATAGGTGAAATGAATACCCTTGCTGGTCGGGGACAGGTGTTGATAAGTAAAAATAGTGACATTATTTTCCGAGAGCACATTGTTTTTTTCAACTTATATCATCACAACAGCTGAAACAATGAACAACCGTAAGGCGCTGAGACACGGCTCACAGATTGGTCTATTGAGATGCTAGAATAAAAGTTGTTTGAGTGAAAACATCCTGCCAGGTAAGACTGATGCATGATGCGAAGCCAACTGTGGCAGACACCAGATCACAGATAACTCATGCTCACACACACGTTTGTGTTTCCAGTGGCTTCAGATAAACTCCTGAATGAAAGCAGAAGCTTCGCTCTGCTGCAGGAAAAAGCTCATCCACACAATGTTGCCCATTTCCACACATGGACATGTTGATGGATCCAGTGCACCAGTGGACGGCTTTAACGGTGACAGGAGAGGTTAGCCTCAGGTGGAAAGAGGGAATGGATGGGGAAACCATGTTGTTACACTGCTGTCTTTACGTGTGCAGTCTCAGGACAATGATGTTTGTCCCTTTTTGTGCATCTCTGGTTTTTCAATTCATAAAATACTTTAACACGATTGTTTTATCTTCTATTTCTGGAATATAATTGGAAAACATCAACCCAGAAAAGAATTCTGAAAACTGATTTATTTGAACCATTTATTTGCTGATGCATGATACATCATTTAGCACAAAGCCAGTCAACACAGTGCAGGTATGTTGCATTAATATTTTTTAATAAAAATAACTTTTATCACAATCCTGCTAGATCCGAGATTGGTGATTACTCTCAAAAACAGGAGCTTTAAGCTCAGTATCTGTAAAATTGATAGAAGCCTTTATTTTGTCTGCTAAACAGGTTGTTGGTAGCCATCTTGAATTGAGTTGACGCCATAAATAATCAGTTGTAGCCGCACATGTCCAGTGGTTCAAAAGATCTTCTGAAAACAAAACAAAAACACATTAAAGAGCAAGTCAACCCCTGCCAGATTCTTACTCAACTCCAACTTCCTGTTTGAAAAATGCAATAAATGCTGTTGCCTAGCAGACCGAGAGGGCGGAGCCGCTAACAAATACACACACTCACAATATTGTGACATCATAATGTACCATCTAACATCATAGTGTACCTCTTAGCCAATAACGATGGCAGATTTAAATTTGAATGCAGTGCTGAGTTTTTACCTCACGACGGTGCATTGCTGACAGTTTTAGGCAGAAATTTTAAATTTTAACTAAGATGCACTAAAGTTCCGAATTATTGACTACTTTTGTCTGCAGCACGATCAGACACTCATTTATATAGTTTATCAGCAAGAAAATGTTGATTTGGAGTGACTTGCTCTTTAAAACAAGCAACCCCATGATGATTTACCTACAAATGACACAATTATTGTTTTTTTAATAAAACTTCTGAACAATATCATTGGCAAGCTTTTATGTACTAAAATACTACAGAGAGCATCTTGTCATGTTTTCTGTTTTCCAACTGTAAATGCAGATGATGATGATGATGATGATGATGATGATGATGTATCCTTATGAAGAGTCATCATCAGGATTTTTTTTTTTTACTATGCATGTCATTCATGAATGACTAGTTTTGGAGGTTGGGTTAACAGGTCCAGCACTTATTCAGAAGCCATGAAGTTAGAACAGGTTGAATAACATAGATTTTCAACATTTTCTCAAATGAAATTTGGGCTTTGAGGTCATGTGTGTGTGTAGTTCCAACGTCATGGTCGGCCTTCACTCATTATCATTATTCCACTGAGATTCTACATTATTTTTCATCTTTGGGAGTTTTTCCTGTAACTTATTTCCTCATAGCCAAACAGTCTTATGAAATGTCTGCCAACGCACACACACACACACACACACACACACACACACACACACACACACACACACACACACACACACACACACACACACACACACACACACACACACACACACACACACTTGAAAAGAGCTCTACATTTCCCTAGTTTCACATAAATAATTGAAACCACACAGAGTGTTATTAATGATGAATTTGTCTTCTAAAGGCTACTAAGTGATCGTTTGATGCCCTTGCTGTCTGGACGTGCCAGAGCTTTTCTTACTCAGCAAAAATTATGGGTTTGATGTTGCAAAGCATTCCTCAATAACTTGTGATTTGGTGTGTCTCGGCGAAATGTGCACCACCAGTCAATGTGTTGATCACGTCCTGTCTTAGTCCAGTTCACACACATTTACTGCAGTGCACAGGCACAAGGCTTCACGTGTTCTCAGGAGGCAGACAGGGGAGGCCAGCAGGGTGACTAAACTGCTTCTGTCACTGGGAAAAGGACGTCAGATGGATGCAAATATGTAGAAGCCACTGAAGGTAGTGGTGGATACTCAGAGACAAAAATACTTGTTTTTCTGCGGGAAGTAGATAAAGTGCTAAACGTTTACCTGCAGTGAAGTGGTTTTATTCTTGCTAAGATGACCTCTGATTGTGTGCAGATGTGTGGGTGTTGGTTCAGGGTGGCAGTTGTGACTTTGAGACTTTTATAAAGTTGTTTTCTGTAGACAGCTTGACTGGGTGTGATCTGAAACCACTGGTTAGCATCACAGACACAGATGCTGAGTTAAACACACACCAATTCATACTGGTTAAATAAACATCCTCTGAGGCTCTTAAATCATTACAAAAAGAAACCAGCCACACTGCACTGATTAACTGTTATGTTATTAAGAAGGTTCAAAAAGCTGATTTTTGACACTTTTTGCCTGCTAGGAGTAGATAACGCTGCACTCACACCTGGGGTCACCCAGAGCAACAGGACTATTTACTTAGAGCAATATTTCTGGCTACTTAAAGCTAGTTTAAATTCTTTTTTAAACATATTTAGTTTTTCTATCATCTTCTGCAGAAAACCAGTTCTAATTACCTGGTAAACCCTCCTCCTCCGTGTTCTCCAGATACCTGCCATCGTTGTGTCTGTGCTCAGCAGTGAATCATTTTAGATGTAATTTGGCTGAGAAATGGTGCTAAATGAAATCTGTCTCATGCAAAGTGACATGTATTTTTTTAAAGCTCACATGTAGATAACTTTATACTTTATTAGAAAGATTTGCCATTAAACGATGAGTTTGCTGTTTTAAATGGGAAACAGCCTGTATTTGATATAGCGTTTAAAGCTGTTAACTGTAAGCTTGATCTAAATGTGTTGCCGTATATGTGCATGCCGTGGTTACATGCACATACATATGAACATTTGAGTGTGTTCCCACATGTTCATAAATTTGCCCTAAGAGGTAAAGTGTCAAAACCTTATTTCTTCTAGTTCCATTTCTATTTTTCAGGCTGCTGGATCCAATTTTGACTCTCTCTTCCCCACCACCTTTATCATTTCCTTTTGTTGCCTTTTATCAGCGTCTGTTTGTTCCTTATCCATCTCTGGGAGTGTGTTTGCTCAAGAATAGTGAGATGGAAGTTATGCTGACTAAAAGTAAATATTTCTTCAGTGACATATAAAAAGTTCACCAGCAGTAGGAAGGAGGAGGGGTGGATTAATGAAAATAAATGAAGAACTATCAGATCAAAGCAGGGAAGTGATCCAGCAGAAGATGAATAATGACGAATAAATAATTTACATTTGCTGAGAACTACCAGGAGTGATATGCATCAGTAATAATTCAGAGATATTGTAAATTAGCCACATAAGTCAGTGCCCTCACATTATTCATGAAAAGTGGTGTTCTGCAGGAAATCAATCTCTCTAATGCAGGAAACATTCGGGCTGCTGGACGGCTAAGTGAGGAGTACCGAGGCCGCGGTGTGACCTGACCTCACTGGGAGAATATTTATATAGTTTATAAAAATTCATAACGTTCCAGGGAAAAGACAACACAATATTTAATCTATACTGATATTCTTGTGTGTGATCGGGGGAAATTTCTGTTTGTTACATTGACCCTTTAACCAATGATTACCGTTTACAGTCAATGACCGTGAAGCAGCAAGCTAGCGGGAGCCAGGCATGCTTGTTAACTCTTAAAATTGAGTGGTTGCTTATTTATATCACTATAAACTTGTCTTGTTTGAAAACATGCCAATATTATAGAGTACCCCTTTTACATCCCCGTCAATCCTGTTGTTATGTTAGAGAAATCCCAGAAACAACCCCAACTTTTGGGACTAAGCATCAGCAGTACCTGTGTGGTTGGAACGTGGGATGGTCATTACTAGCGGCTTTGTGATTCAGCTTGATAAAAGGTCCAAATGATCAAGAATGCCTAAATTTACCTGTCATGAATGGTAAATGGCCTGTTTGGGATATTGTGCCTTTTAGGGTTCCCCAACTCCTCAAGGTGCTTTCCAGCACATCCAGCCATTCACCCAAGCACACACATTCACATGCTGGTGGTGATGAGCTACATTTTAGCCACAGCTGCCCTGGGGCACACTGACGAGGCTGCTGTGCACAAGCACCACCGGTCCCTCTGACCCTGTCCAACAGGCGAGGAGTGTTAAAAGTGTGCCTCACTTATTACATTTGCAGTGGTCTCTAGTAGGAATGGATGCCTTGCAAGTCATACTCAGGGGGAAAATAGCTCACATGCACTTGTTTCAGGAACTAGCTGCCACATCAGAGGGGAGCGTTACACGGAAGGATTTGAAGTCTTATTTTCTGATATTTGGACATCTCGCCTCGAATTCGATAACAGCAACACGACCACCACTGACTCAGTTTGCTCTGCAACGTTGATGCTTTATCTCCACAAATAAGTCAAGCCTGGAGGAGTTCTACTGTGTGGCTAACAGTTAACTTTTACTGGTCGAGACATTCTCTGCTGTTTCCTGGACACTGAAACAGCCTTGGCCTGGCAGCCTTCCTCATCGTGAGTGAAGATGGGTGAGTCCATGAATCTTAAGGGACAGTGTGACGTAGATCTGTCAGGCTTTTCAAATCCTAGAGTTTCACTGTCTATTTTCTATCAGAAGCTAATGTTGGAGATAGGTGTAGGAGACTATTTTCATATTCAGCCTGTGTTACACCCTGGTACCAAACTGGACTCAACAACGACTGGAACTAGAACCGTAACTGGAACCAGGACATATCAAGAAAAACCGTCAGACGCCATGCTTCTTTTGCAGCAGAGCTAGCAAAACAGTATTAGATTTTCTCTAAATGATTTACAGATTTCACAATTACCTGTGTAAAACATTTTGCAGTATAAACCAGGGTTAGGGGACCCTGACCTGGAGAACCACTATCCAGCACGTTTTAGAGGTGTCCCTGCTTCACCACACCTGATTTTAATCAGCAGGTGATTAACATGCCTCTGCAGAGCTTGATGAGCTGCTGAACAGATGAATCAAGTGTGCTGAAGCAGGGAAACATCTAAAACGTGCTGGATAGCGGCTCTCCAGTTCCAGGGTTCCCTACCCCTCCTATAAACGAATGTTTATTTTCCTGTAACAAATAATAATCATCTTCCACATGCTTTGAAATAAACCAAACTTTAGTGTTTCATTAAACACTTTAGCATCCGCTTGGTTAAAACAGAATAACCTGGTGGACATTTTCAGAAAGATTCAGAACAAACACACATTTCCTACCTGGAACCGGGAGATATTAAAAAAACAGTCAGACACTGTTGCTTCTTTTGTCCAAAGACATGGTGGAGATGAAACATTTGCACCAACATCAACAGTCTCTTGAGGATGCTGCCATCATCGGTGATCATTAAAGCTCTCAGCTGGTTTCAGTAGTAAAACTGTAAAGAGCCTTTAATGAATCAGCATTAAAAGGAACACAGGAAAATCTTTAGGCTGTCTTGCTCTTAAGCTCTGAGGACACCATTACTAGAGGTTTTACTGACTTGCAACTCTATTTATTATTAGGAAAGCAGAGTTAGGAAATGATTCATCTTTTTGTTTTTGGTTGAACAAAATCCAACATGGTAGAGGAAATCTCACAAATAATGAAGTAGAGTGAAATGTATTAAGTGTTGGGATTATTGACCTGTAGACTTTAAAGCATTTAAAGAGCAAGTCATCCCCAAATAAACATTTTTTTTGCTGATAAACTAAATAAACGAGTGTCTAATCATGTTGCAGACACGTGTCGTCAATAATTTGGCACTTCAGTGCATCTTAGTTAACCCTTTGATGCATAATGGTCACTACAGTGGACAGGTACTCAAAATTGTTATGTATTTGTTTTTGCTATTAAGCACAGCTGTTGAAGACTTTATTGCATGTGAGCCCCTCCATTTGGACTTCAGTAAGCCAAGTCAACATATTTCATGTTCATAATGCACGCTGTCCACTGAGGTGGACATGTAATAAATTATTTGTAAATTATCAAATTTTACAAAAAAAATTTGTTGAAATTTGTTTCATTCACACCTAAAGATGAATGAAAAAAATTCTTAAAAAAATCATAGTTGAAGATTTCATAATTCATGCATCAAAGGG
>SSNQ01034399.1:545364-577673 GCA_006942095.1 Nothobranchius kuhntae
CAGACACGTGTCGTCAATAATTTGGCACTTCAGTGCATCTTAGTTAACCCTTTGATGCATAATGGTCACTACAGTGGACAGGTACTCAAAATTGTTATGTATTTGTTTTTGCTATTAAGCACAGCTGTTGAAGACTTTATTGCATTTGAGCCCCTCCATTTGGACTTCAGTAAGCCAAGTCAACATATTTCATGTTCAGAATGCACGCTGTCCACTGAGGTGGACATGTAATAAATTATTTGTAAATTATCAAATTTTACAAAAAAATATTTGTTGAAATTTGTTTCATTCACACCTAAAGATGAATGAAAAAAATTGTTAAAAAAAATCATAGTTGAAGATTTCATAATTCATGCATCAAAGGGTTAAAATTTAAATATTCTGCCTAAAACCGGCAGTGTTGTGCCGTTGTCAGGTAAAAACTCTGCGCTGTATTTTAATTTAAATCTGCCACCGCTATTGGCTAAGAAGTATGCTATGATGTAAACTGGTACATTATGATGTCACAATGCTGTCGTGAGCCTGAGTGTGTGTGTATTTGTTAGCGGCTCCGCCCTCTCGGTCTGCCAGGCAACAGCATGTGTTGCATTTTTCAAACATGAAGTGGGAGTGGAGTTAGACTCTGGTAAGGGTTGACTTGCTCTTTAAATTGCTACCAAAAACCTTTTTTTACATATTTTTTTTGCCTCCAACATTTTGAGGATTGAAGCTTTTTTCGAGGTTTTGCTGCCAAACTTTTCTACAGACTTGTAGTTATTAAAAAACTATTTTTAAATATGCAACCAAAGAGAAATCAGCTTGAATGCATTTATTTCTAAAAAGTTTGAAAACCTGCACTTTGACTGGAGGGTTGCCAGTCTTTCTGACGAGGTTTTTAGTCGTCCGCATCACTGCTGCAGTTAAGTTTTGTTATAAACATACATGTTCTTCATTTTAAGAAAAATCAACCAGTTTGGAGGAAAAAAAGAATTGAATCCCTTCCACGTATGGAAAAACATTTCTGTTATTGTTTTATGATGTGGTCAGCTGTGTTTAAAGTGACAATGTATAGTTTTACCAGTGTCTGTACCAGATCTGCTCGGGCAGACAGATCAACTCGGGGTCCTGCGTCTGCAAATTATGTCACAGTAGATGATTGGCTGAAGACTTGGGGAAGTTACGATACCACGTTCGTAAAAGTTACGTTTGCACATTGACAATGAGGATTTTGATTGGTCAGAATGAATAGACGGTTGTAGTCTTAGCGGTTGTAGTCCTGTAGTCCAAAACTCAACACTTTTCAGAGAAAATATGTTTGAATTTCCAAAGGAAATGTAAAATAAGAGCAAAGATATCAACTGATATCCCTCAAAAGCTCTTGGTTTTGATGAAAACAAGCAACATTTTCAATGAATGAGTGAATGTATTCACATAACAACTAAGGAAATATACAGATGAATTCCACATTAATACAGAGATATATGGCTTCACATATAAGAACTTTTGTCTTTTTCAGCAGTCTGATGTTGGTTTGATGTAGTTTCACATTCTATACAAAACAAAGATAATATGGTGTTTTATTAGCAAATTACAATTATAAAGAAAACATTCAGGTAGTAACGAACACAAATTTATTAACAAAACTGCTGATGTCTTTCCAAAACTTAAGTGTGAAAGCCGAGTGGATTTGCTGGAATGTGACGTCATCAGCAGACCCAGAGCCGATCTGGTACAGACACCGTTAATCTCTGGAAATATCCATCGAAAGTTGTTGAAAATGAAGTGAAAGATGTCCAGTCGTTGAAAAATATTGGCGGGTTCATAAAAGATAACCATAAAAATTGAATCTAAAGTACATAGGGTCTAGCGTCTTTGGGAGGGGACGCCATATTAGACGCCGTGTTTCCTTCTGGCCAGCTCAGGGTCTTGCGCCTGTTGATGACGTCCCACTACATGATTGGCTAGATATATGACTTAGGGAAGGTGTACTTTACCACGTTCAAAAACATTTAAACAGTAAGGAATGCAAATGTAATTACTAGTGTGCTATTGTAGGGGTTGTATAAACTAGTCGACTTCACGGCTCTGTAGTGACTTTTTATGCCTGTCATCGACTAGTCGCTGTCACGTGATAATGACTGCGCGTTGGGAGGCGGAGGCGACGCGCTGTGCCAGAGCATCGATACTGACACCGGCGGTAAAACAGACATTTAACTAAACTGTGACCTTTTCCCTCTTGCAATTTTACCTTCCCCTCACCCCCATCCTAATCTTAACCAGTTTGCGCATGCAAAGCTCGGATCGTTAACGTGCTCCAGACATCTGCGTCCTGAGCACCGCCAAATCAGGTGTCACCACCTCAAAAACTAATTAAACACGCGATCGTTCATGTCGGCTCATTTCCTTTCATGTTTTCTGTCTGTTATTTGTGCCTGATGCATTTCGCTGCTGCGGAGCGAGGCGCATCACCTGTTTTGTCCTCCGGTGACGTACCCCGCTCCGGCACGAACTCCGCAGCAAAACCGGTCCCGTTGTAGTCGGCCGGCGAGCAGCGGCACTCCGCTGTTTTTGTGGTCGGTAGATCTTTTAGAACTGCAGTTCAAAGGTAACTCATGAGGTGAATATATATGAACCCAGGTAGCAGTTTTTCTTAGGATTGAGAGGAGATGCAGGAAGATAATAAACAGGCAGGACAGAAAAATAGTCAAGTAAAAACAAGTTAGTTTTTGTACCTGGTGGTTGCAACAAACAGACACCATTGAAGGTAATCAGAAGTGAGGAACAGAAAATGAAATAATTATTTTAATGTTTAGAGCAGCAGGAAAGGCTGCATGCACATCAGTGAGTTTGCAGCCGCTGCACAGGGGGAGGGGGGAGAGGGCTGAAGTAGGATGCAGAAACTATCGTTGTTAAAAGAGATGTGTTAACTTAGAAAATGTGGGCGCAGTTTTAATTGTCAAAAACTCCAGCTAACCTACCGACCCCCCCCCNCCCCCCCCCCCCCCCCCTCCCCGTGCCGCTTCAGGTGTATGACGTCATTAACGACTAGTCAAAGCCGACTAGATTTTCATTACTTGACTGTCGACTTTAAAAAAAATTAAGTCATGCAACCCCTAGTGTATTGGTGGCTTACCTTTTGGTTAATCCTAAAGCACATCAAGTGAAGATGTGTCAATTCAAATAGACAAAAAAGATTTGTAAACCTGGGTTGAATTGAGATGTATAATGGTGAGCAATGTCCTTCAGCTGTCTCCAACTAATGAGGTAAAATCTAATTAAAGAGCTGCTATAAAAATGCTCATCAAAAATGATTTTCTATTAATCTGAGGTTTATGAATCTGTTTCTTATAAATAAGTTTTAATTTAAGAAAGGACAAAAAGGGCTTTGCCTTTGGTGTCGGGTGGGGGGGAACAAATGAGCTCTAAATCTCTGTTTAATTAGGGGAACTTGTAGAAATCATTAGTCCGTCTGTCATCTCTGGTGCCATAAATCACCGTATATGTAAACTCTGTCGGACACATCGGACCATGAAGGCATCCATCAAAGCACTTAGCCGTTCAGCATTCGTAATATTAGTCTTACCTCACTGCCTCGGTGTATTGGTTTGTGTATGTATTAGATACAGCAGTGCAGGCAGTCTTAGTGAAGCGTGAGCTTTCATTGGTTTTGTTTGGCACCAAGCTCATCGTGGATCCTTCTGGTAAATGAGCCAGCAGATTCGAGCCACGTTCTGCAGGTGTGTAAGTGTTGCTTGTCTGCATCAGTGAAGCAGGATTAAAGACACAGACTTTAGTTAGGAAACATATTAGAATCTTGGTGTGAAGCAGAACATTTTAGTTAACGCAATTAAAAGTTTAAATGAGGGAATCCAATTTAACTTATAACGGGGCGCTCAAAAGACATATCAGGTCTTTTTGCTTACATGAACTTCTTACATGAATAACTCAGTGTGCTCAAATAAAGAGAGAATGAAAGTCTGACGTTAGTTTTCTATGGCTTGGGTGTCCAAAGACAAAATGACAATAGAATGAAATCCATGACTACAGATAACTCAACCCTAGATGCTGTTATCTCTGCAAATCAAGTCAATGTTTATTTCAATAGGAAATCTTAAATCATTCATGGTTGACCAAATTTTTTCATGACGTTTGTTTATTTGTTTATTTCAAACATTAAACACTTAAAGTAAATAAAATAATGTGCAACAATCAATATTGTTTTAAATGGAGGCAGGTTGAAGTGTGCACGTTTTACACAGTTTTTGTTTCAAGAAAACAAAAATCAAATGCAATCTAAAATGTATCATTTACTTAGCTTTACCTAATTTACACTTTTTTTTTTCAAATAATAAACATGGAAAGGGAAAAAAGAAATACAAAAAATCCATCCATGGGTACATCCATCCACAGCATTTTCTTCTATTCAAAGTTCTATTGAGGCAGTACAACCAAGAGGGTAACCCAGACATCCCTGTTCCCTGTAAATGCCTCCAGTTTCTACTGGGGTATTCTGAAGAATATATCATAGCATAATCTGTGTATAATTAAAGCCCTTTTAGGTCCGAGTCTGCCCTGGTGTGGCCTAAACATTCAAATGAGGAACAAGGAGACCTAGTCAGAGTCCAGCCGCCCTATGGAAACTAATTTCAGCCACTTTTAGTCTTGAGCCACCTCTCATGACCATAGGTCAGGGGTGGGGAACGCTGGTCCATCAAGGGCCGCTATCCAGCATATTTTAGTTTCAACGCTGCATCATCACACCTGATTTAAATCAGCAGGTGATTAACAAGCTTCTGTAGAGCTTAATGAGCTGCAAAACAGGTGAACCAACCACTGAATCAGAAGTGTTGGAGCAGAGCCATGCAGGATACCGGCCCTCGAGGACCAGGGTTCCCCACTCCCGCCATAGGTGAAGGTTCAACCAGTGAAACAAGGACCATCTTTACCACAACAGTCCAGAACAAAACCCTCAACAATATCCTCTTCTTCTCTGCCTAATGGAGAGTACAGACACTTCTCTTTTCTCCTCCATTGTCTTTTTCCAAAGGCTTTTGTCCTGTCTGCCTACATAGAGCTTCTCCGCTTCTCCTCTGAAAACAAAATTTTTATTAAATCTTGGATTTGGTCACCTGGTCATTGAACACTATTGACAAGATTTTTTCAACATTGAGAACGGAACAGGGGGCTCAAACTTGTCCGGATGGAACGCACCCAGTGGGGTATATTCTGGATTCCTGGAAGGAGTGGAATATTATATGCCTTTCCCAGCTATCTGTGGAGGACATCAAAGACACTTGGATTTTCGGCCTGATAGTTGCTGGATTTCATCCATTTGGTGTGGGAGGATTTCTGTTGTTTTGGAAAATTGGGAAGTCAGGGGCGATTGGAGTGCCACCTGTACCCATGGAAAGTCTCAGCCATGTGGAGACTGCTCATACTAGGACTGCTCAAGGTGAATCGCAACCTAGAGGTTCTAGCTGCGATCCCGGTGTTAACGTGCAAAATGGGATCTTGGAGAAAGTCATTGCACGGCAGCTTAAACTTATCTCTGCCTGCCCCAAAACGGTTCTCATCTGAATCTGGCGCCCTGGTAGCCTCTAGCTGGGAGATATGTTGTGCTTTTGTGTAGAGGTGTTTTTTGCATACAAAAGCTACCTCCTCGGGAGTAAAGCCTGATTCATGTTTCTCCATCTGCGTCAGTGCGGACACACACAACGCCATTGTCTGTCCTTGCGGGCCTGCTGGAGAGCTCCACAAGGACGGACGGAGTCGAGCTCTCTTTTTCTAAACATCCGTCCATCGAGACGGACAACGCAAGCTTGTGATTGGTCAGGACGCCGCTGTCATCTACACCACCGCCATTGCGTCCTCAAAAACACAAAGAGAGCCGAGGATAACTAGCAGCAGACACGGAGCAGCTTGAAGAATACCTCGCGAAAAAACTCTAAAAACATGAACGTTTAATTCCCCAGGACTGGAGGAGTGAAAAGATGCGCAGCAAGAGTTTTATTTGTGGACGGAAATGACAGGAAATGTGGGTTTAGAGGTGGCGAGCGCATGAAGAGGTGGAGGAGGATGAGAGACAAATTTGTCTCTTAAAAAGTCTCTTTTATATAAAAAGACAATATAAACACACTATCTTGGACCGATACATGACAGGATACCACAGAACAGCGCTACGCCCTCAGCTTGCTTCCCACACCAAACCTTCCGTCAGGAATCTTGGCGTGACCTTTGACCCAGCTCTCACGCTGGATTCTCATGTCAGTTCTCTTGTTCGCTCTTCCTTCTTCCATCTCAGGAACATTGCTAAGCTGAGTCCCATTCTGTCTCGCTCTGAACTTGAGACAGTTCTCCACTCCTTCATCTCCTCACGCTTAGACTACTGCAACTCTCTTTTCACGTGTCTGAGCAGAACCTCCCTGAACCGTCTACAGGTGGTTCAGAATGCCTGTGCTCGGCTTCTGACCAAGTCCTCCAAACACACCCACATCACCCCGCTTCTCCTCCAGCTTCACTGGCTGCCAGTCAACTTCAGGGTTCATTTCAAGATCCTGGTTCTGGTCTATAGGGCCTTACATGGACAAGCACCATCTTACATTGGTGATCTTCTTAGTCCCTACACCCCCAGCAGGTCCCTGAGGTCCAGTGATCAAAGCCTACTGGTTGTGCAGCACCAGGCTAAAGACCAAAGGTGACAGATCATTTGCTGCTGTGGCCCCCAGACTCTGGAACTCTCTCCCCCTGAGCCTGAGATCAGTGAACTCAGTGGACTCCTTTAAAAAGCAGCTGAAGACTCACTTGTTCAAGCTGGCTTTTGTATGACCTTCTTCACCACTCTCTCGTTATTCTACTCTCCCCACCTATTCCACCTTCCTCAGGATCCACTGATTTCCCTCTTTCATATTAACTCTCTCTCTTAACATTTTTTCTTTTAAATCCCAGTTGCCTATTTTTGCTCATTTGAAATATATTTTTAAACATTTTCTAAATGCTCTTTTATATTTTAACATTTGCTTTGTTTTTGTGAAGCGCCTCGTGATTTTTTTCTTGAGAGGCGCTATAGAAATGATATTTTCTTCTTCTTTCTTCTATTGTCCTGGCGGGGAATTGCTTTGCAACACTCCCCAGGAGACAGAGAAGTATGAGGGCAAAACATCTCCGTCCGTGTGTGCGTGTCTCTCCCTGTTGGAGTTGACAGAGAAGCATGAATCAGGTTTTACTCTGAAATGCTTATCCCCCCCCCCCCCCCCCTCTCTTATCCTCATGTAACCCTTTTCTATCTAACTGCGAATGAGTGCCTTTAACGGCTGCTCTTGTGGTCTGCCTGTATCTGTTGTTGTTCTACATGTTTTGTGTGTTTAACCTTGGTCAGGCTGTACTGCAGACAACATTTCCATGCTTCAGGATGCTGTGGTATTGACAATAAAGCGGATTCTGATTACATCAAATGAAGCCCTTATTCAGTGAAGATGATCCACACAAGAATTCCACCTCTCCAGGCAAGAACTGTGGCCTTAGATCTGGACAAACATGCTCACATTACATAAAAATAAATAAAAGAAAAGCCATTGGTTAAAGATAATCATTAGTCTGATTAGCAGTAATTTTAAACAGTAGGCTGTGTGACTGATTGTTCCACAGATTTTGTTATGTATCTTGATTTAGGAATTTCCAGTTGCAAATATTTTTGCACTGGTAAATAAAATAAGTTTACATCCAAAAAGGGGAAAAGGGGAATTTTCTTTCTTGTTATTCTAATTTGTTTGCCAGAGTGAGTCATGGCGTTGCCACCTCTGCAGCAGTGCAGAAGTGTAAGTCAGAAGATTCATGAGGGTCGCAATGCAGTATAAATTATATTTGAACAACTGTTTCAAAAGGACGTTTTAATGTTTGAAATGTTTAGACATATCACAAAACAGTATGTATCCATCATTATTACTTCATGCTGCTGTATATCATTTAGAATGACAGATATCAGAATGGGAAACCAGGCGATTATTTAAATTTCAATCAAAACTTTGATCGTGTCACAAGTTTCTCCACCCCTGTGGCTTTTCCCGTACAGAACCAGGATGTGTAATGCATTTAGAACCAGATCACAGCACCCAGCCTGCACTCCTTTGCAACAAGAACAAGTAATCAACCACAAAATGTGAAAATGACTTGGAGGCAGATATGGAGATGATCGCCTCCTCATGCAGATTTTGGTTTGCAGGACTTTTTTGACACATGAAAGCCACTTTTCATCTCATTCTTGGAGTTTGCCAGCTGCTCTATCTCTCTCTCTTTTTATTTTTCACTCAGATTTCTCGTACAAGTTCCTTCTTACTAAGCAACCGACCCACCACGCTGCCTGTGGTTTCTGATGTCATTAACAGAAAGCTGAAAGGCTGAATTTCATTTAGCAGCTGCTGGCTCGGAAAAGGATTAGAGTGCAATGCACATACATCCCAAAGTGTGCATATTAACAACTAAACAATTTGTTCATCTCGGTAACTCTGCCTGAATTTTTCATAGTCTTTCGTATCTACGTCTGTGACGACACTATAATTAAGACTGAATGTTAGTTTTTTTGTAACAAAGCCAAAGCTATATTTTTTGGCTCATCTATAAAAACTCGTGTTAATGGTACTACAGAGTGAAGACGGGGGGCACAAACAGCTCAAACAAAAGCTGAGTTGTAGTGAACTCTTCACACAACCAAATGCACTCTTTGCTCCAATTTCACCACCTGATGCAATCTCAGGAAACCGATCTAGTGTGTTTCGCCAGTTAGCACCACTCGTACCAGTCGTTTAGCTGTCTACAGGCTGGATTGCATTTTCTTGCGATATGCTGATTAATGATGCATCATGTCATTTCACATCTCATAAGAACCGCTGAGAGAAATTCTCATTATCGCACACCAGTTTGATCTATGGCTGACTGTTCTCCGCTCTGTACTGTCTGCTTTTCCGCTGAATGGGACCAACGTTGAATGCAAACAAGTGTCAGCATGTCTCATACATCAGAAAAGACACCTTCAAATTCAGTAAGATAAAAGAATACACATTATATGTGATGGGGTTACAAATCTGGTTCAAATAATAGAAAAAGTTTTATCCATTATTTTAACACTAGAACTCTGAGAGAGCAGCCATATTGACCATTTGCTCCTACGTCACCTAATCACGTGGGTCCACCATATTGGAGGGCGAAAGCATAGTAAGCGGCGAGCGACATGAGTATTAAACAGGTTCCCATGAGTATTAAACAGGTTCCCAAAGTCAGACTCTCTTGGTCAGCTTGCTTCTCACACCAAACCTTCTGTCAGGAATCTTGGCGTGACCTTTGACCCAGCTCTTACCCTGGATTCTCATATCAGTTCTCTTGTTCGCTCTTCCTTCTTCCATCTCAGGAACATTGCTAAGCTGAGTCCCATTCTGTCCCACTCTGAACTTGAGACAGTTATCCACACCTTCACCTCCTCACGCTTAGACTACTGTAACTCTCTTTTCACGTGTCTGAGCAGAACCTCCCAGAACCGTCTACAGGTGGTTCAGAATGCCTGTGCTCGGCTTCTGACCAAGTCCTCCAAACACACCCACATCACCCCGCTTCTCCTCCAGCTTCACTGGCTGCCAGTCAACTTCAGGGTTCATTTCAAGATCCTGGTTCTGGTCTATAGGGCCTTACATGGACAAGCACCATCTTACATTGGTGATCTTCTTAGTCCCTACACCCCCAGCAAGTCCCTGAGGTCCAGTGATCAAAGCCTACTGGTTGTGCTGCGCACCAGGCTAAAGACCAAAGGTGAAAGATCATTTGCTGCTGTGGCCCCCAGACTCTGGAACTCTCTCACCCTGAGCCTGAGATCAGTGGACTCAGTGGTCTCCTTTTAAAAGCAGCTGAAAACTCACTTGTTCAGGCTGCTTTTGTGTGACTTTCATCAGCACCCTCTCCTCAATGCCATATTGTCCAATGGACATTATGAGCTGCTTAGTTCAAAAGTAGCTCATGAGGTGGAAAAAGTCATAAAGCCTGGAAGCAGTTTTTCTAGAGCAGGGGTCACCAACTCCCATCCTTGAGGGCGAAGATCCGGTGCATGTTAGCAGTTTCTTTGCTCCTACACACCTGATTGAAATTAATGAGTAATTAGCAGGCCTGCGCAAAGTTAACGTTTGTAGGCCTGTTAACATTAACGTTTGAAATAATTAATGGCTTCCTAGTGTTACCCCAAAAGTAATACAAGGTAGCAATAAAAATGAAGGGGCTGAGCCTTGATTTACATGTTTTACCAAATACCCCAATCATCTTTTCCAGTGTTTATTTAATTTTTATGTTGCATTTCCAGCAGATTCTATGGTCCTGTACCAGTCCAAGAAACTTTGTTAATACAATAAACAGAGGAATCTCAAATGACTACTTTTACAGGTAGTTGTGGTAATATTTATATTATTGAAATTAATTTATTTCTTATGTAGAAGGAAAACATTTTCACATGGTGTTTACTTCCCATTTAGTGTCTGATGCTTTAAGGACTCAGTTCACGCGTGGGCATAGGGGGTGGGGAGGGGATGACGAGGAAGGTGGTGGGCATTGTGCACTTTGTTGGCACTTACAATCACAATACGGCCCTGCTTCTCCTTATGCAGCACCTTTCCTGGGATCCACTGATTACCCATTTCTTATTCATTTTCTCCTTTGCTTTCTTTACATTTTTCAATGGCATATTTGTATTTTTCTCATTTTTATGATATTTGTTATCATTTTTTAAATCATTAAAAAATGTTTTTGTCATTCTTAAAGCTCGTCGTGATTTTTATCATGAGAGGCGCAGTGTAAAAGATTAGCTTTCTTTCTTTCTTAAACAAGGGGAAAATTAGCACCTAAGATTGTTTTTTTTGTTGTTGTTGTGTTGCAATCGTTAGCACACCTTCAACTAGCCCTGTTCAGCTATCAGAAGAAATAGCACAGGAGGATTATAGGAGGATTGAACAGAGAGGAAGTGTGGTGACTGAAGTTGTTTTTAATTAATTCTTCTGGAAGCTCCTGATCCTGACGACACCAGCAGAGACCAGCTGCAGACACCAGAGGATCACCTACAACCAAGAGAGCAGCTAGTATCAGTAAATAATGAAATGAGGGCAGTTTTAGTGGGCTGAACACATTACAGAATAATTTTCTCATGGGGTAGTTTAATAACTTTCTATGCAGCAGACTGTAACTTGAGCCCAGGGCTCCCGGAGAGCTGCTAACCAGCACGTTTCAGTGGTTTTCCTGCTTTAACAGGTTAGATTAGCTGTTAAGCAGCTTAGCTTTGCTGATTAAAACCAGGTGTGTTGAAGCAGATAAATCTAAAACATGCTGAATACTAGCTCTCTAGGGCCGTGGAGCCAAACCCTGCAGCTAATTAAAGCTATGGCTAACGGCTACTTACCATTCAGAGCTGGTTCTGTTGGGTCGGTTCCGGTGGTTTCAGGCAACTCACAAGCTCAAAACAATAAGGCTCAGGTCCGCTTGTCTCCTCCAAAAAGACTTGGTCCCTTTCTTCTCGAGTGTCTGGGTAAGGAGGGGGAGAAACGTCCTCCACTTCTAATAACTGCTCAGAGTGAAGGGAGCTAGTATCGTCTAGTTAGCCATCGTCTTCGTCACTGCCGCGGCTCCGCCCTCTCGGTCCTCCAGGCAATGCCTACTAATGTTGCAGTTTTTAAAATTGATACGTGGGTGGAGTAAGACTCTGAGGGGGACATTACCACTTCTTTAAAAAATCAAACATATATAGGAGGGCTGGAATTTTTTCATGAAACAGACACAATCTTCAGAAACACGTTTATAGATCACTAATGAAATTACTGGCACTCTATTTGTTTTTGATTCCAGTTCAGCTTTTTGGGGGATTGGGCGAGATATGTTCCGATCCGCCGCTGATTCTAACCTTACATCCCGTTCCACATTTTGTGAACTTGACAAATCAGCCCAAAGGCAGCGCAGGCTGACATTAGCTAAAGGAAGTGAACCACGTCTCTCAAACTTTGCATTTAGGTAGGGAATTGCCTTTGGAAGATGTTAAAACTTTTATTTAGCTTACTCACCTCAGACTGGAGGTCACCATGATGGGGGAGCAGAGTCGGTGGGCTGCATGTAAATCGCGGAAGAGCCACGGTGGGCACAGCCTCCCTCTTCAAACGGAGATGTGCAGAATCGCGGTAAAATGCTGGTTGCAAACTACAGCACCAGGCGGGAGCTGAATGTTTTCCAGACACCGATTGCGCGCAATCACTGGCGCCTAATTTCTAAGTCCAGCGGAAAGGAGTGCAACCCCACAGAGCCACCGAACCCACTACACTACACCTTCTCACCACACTAACACGATATGGAGCACTTAACCCGAACTACTTTCCTAACAACACTAACATCCAAACACTAACTAAACTACAACATCCAACAGCCAAGCTAACACTAAATAAGTATGTATAACACTAAAAGCTATGCTAAAGATTAGGATATGCTAATGCTATATGCTAATGCTGAACTACCGCTAACCGTCCTACACTCGCTTGCAAATCCAACTCCCAACTCGCCACAAGGCGTGGCCGAGACTCTCGATGCTATTATAACTTTGACACAGAGTTGCTACGTAGTACTCTACTGGTTTACGTAGTATCTTTCTCTTTAGCCATTGGCTAAATTTTATTCAAAATGACTCAAATTCTATGTTTTAAGCTGAAGGTGGCGCTATACTGTGGTATTTAGGCAGAATTTTTAATTTTTAAAGAAAATGCACCAAAATGCTAAAATAATTAATACACACATTTAAAACACTATTAGACACTCATTTATACATTTCATCAGCAAAAAAAAGTTAATTTAGACGTTACTTGCTCTTTAAATAATTTTTCCCTTCCAGCATCTTTAATCCTAGCTGAGGTTCTTGCTCCAGTGCCAGTTTCCCCCTCTGCTCTCTCACTTGCTGACCTCTGTTTGAATGCTTTTGTTTATTGCTTTGTAGCTGCAAAATCCTGCTGATGCTCTGTTGCTGACGTTTGGTGCCTGGTTTTATCGATTCCACTGATGCCTGTGCAGCTCAGGCTGCTGCTCTTCTCCCAAGGTGTACTCTTTCTCCTGATTTTCTTACTTTTAAATTGTGGATTTCCCAGCCCTACATTCGGGAGTAGCCCATATCTGTCTGGCTGTCTGAAGTAAGTCATGACATGAGAGGTTGTAGGTTTGTAATATCCTCAGGGCAAGACAGGAGCTTGGAGAGTTTGCTGATTCTAAATCTACTTCATCCTGAGTAGGAAGAGGTTTTACAACGTTTTTGCATGTGGGGCTGAGTTACAGCAGGACTCAAAAAAATGAGTCCCAACCTCCAGGCATCCAATCACTGCAACAACCCTCAGACTGATCAGTTTAGATCTTAAAACAGAATATTTCAGAATCTATAAATCCAACATTGTACAGTAAAGCATCCAAGATGTTTAACGGTGTCACAAATAGAGGAACCGCAACTACAGTAGTTTATCACATCAGCTCTGCACGTGACCCTAATTGAAAAAAATGAAATAATATAAATGCAATAATCATGACATCAAAACGCACCACAGAATGCAGAAAATGTAATTGTTGCATACTTTCTCCTATTTTACACGTCTCCCCAAAAAGTACTTCTGATAAAAGTTGTTCAAACAGATTCAGATTGAGAGAACAAGGAGGTAACTGGGGTTGGGCATCGGGCATCGATTGGAACCTGGACCAACTGTTAGTTTTCACGCAGTCGTTCAAAGTTTTTTTTTTCAATTCCTAGTCCCAATTCCTAGAATTCCGACCGGAAGAGGAATCCGTGGCCGATCTCCGTGAGAAATAAACGTGATCTGCAAATTGTTATCAACACTATTCAGAGCTGATCACACCAGCTGTCTATGTGCAGCACCAAGTCCCCCCTCCCCCCACCCCCCACCCAGATATAAACAAATGTGTCTGCTGAACTTTTACTCCCGTAATGTAAACTTTAACTCCTGCAGCGTAGAGGAAACTTGTTAAAATACGTCAACACGGTGGATTTAATAGAAGCTTTTAAGAACAAACTCTGGACGATGTGAGGTGAGTTTGTCTCACTGCAGAAATAAAAACACACACGGAGCGTCAGCAGTCTGCGTTACTTCAAGTAACGCATGTTGAATAATCGGTGGAGATCTGCCAAACCTCACATTAAATTCTCCTTTTGTTCTGTTTAACTGGTTCTCTGGTTTGAAGATTTAGGTGATTTAGGTGTTGGAGTACATTGGAAACAGACGTGCATAAACTTGATTCAAGTTGAAATCTACATTCACCAGACTGGGCTGCGATTGCTTTGAGATTAGCCACAAAAGCAGTAAATTGGATCTCATTTAGATCCTTCACAACTCTCAGGCACTTGGCTATATTAACTTCACAGCACTGCTCTTCTCTAATGCTGTTTGTTCCCCAAAACAAAGCACTTTCCACCTCACGATGCTGGGAAAACGAGTTTAACCTGACTCGGCATCATCAATCACATTATTGAGAGTGTTGCCATGGTAATGCCAAGGTGTGATATGAATGTAGGGCCTTTGGAAACTTTTGGACATTTATTATGGACAAACCACAGTTTCTGCAATTTGGAAAATGTTAAATTAGCATTGCAATCAGGCTACTCAGACAAAGGCACTTGATTTTTCAGGAAAGGTTGTCTTAAACATAGCATACCTCGCATATCAGAACCAACCTAGAGCATGACAACCATTCATTTTCATGCCATCAGCAACCTCAATGTTCATTCTCATCTTTGGCTCATAAGAAGAATTCATCAGGTATGTGTCTCTGAATCTGAGATGGTTTTGTGTGGAGCTGATGTGGCTTTTTTTCATTTTTGAATGCAGATGCTACATGTGCTGGTTGGATGAAGGTGGTTTTGAAATATTTACTAGACAGCCACCTGGGACCTGAATATTGAAGCCAATCAAAACAACAGTCCCCCTAGTGACTATATCTGGTATAGGACTAAACAACCTGCCCATCTATGTAAATCTCATCGTCCCGACTGAGAAAAGGTAGTTAAATTACACTTTCCCCAGCGTTTCACTCTTTAATTCACACAGTTCTTATGTTAGAAGTGCAACTATTATTTAATAAAATATTGCTATTTCTAGTTGGTTATTTGATGCTTAATGAAGTGTAGCATGGTAAGGAGGTTGAGTAGCACTGTTGCCTCCAAGCAGCGAGGTTACAGGTTCAAATCCTAGCTTTGATCTTTCTGCATTAAGTTAGCATGTTCTCCACTTACATTCATGGGTTTCCTCCCACAGACCAAAAACATGCATGTTAGATTAATTAGTGACTAAATTGTCACTAGGTGACTGATTGCTTGTCTCGTTTGACACTATGTGTACCTGTGATGGATGGATGGCCTGCCCAGGGTGTCACCACTCGCCTGGTGACTGCCAGAGATAGGCACCAGATCCCTGTGACCTTACTCAGTTTTAGGTGGGTCTGATGAATAAATGGATGAATGGATGTTTAAAGAAATGCCATGATTGTGTTGATGGATTAGGTGGAACTTTCTGCCCTTCATCTTTGATGTGCAGGCTTTGGCTTCAGTTTTCAACAAAGGGAAAAGTAAAAGATGTCTTGTCTTTTATTTGTCTATGGTTGTTGCTGGTTTTTAAAAAATAAAAAAATGTGTTCATGTTAATGTTTATTCGCTTAGCAGACGCTTTTTTCCAAAGCGACTTACAATTTATAACCTATAGGGCATGTTGGGATCTGTGGGGAAACCGGAGTACCCGGAGGAAACCCACGCATGCATGGGGAAAACACGCAACTCCACGCAGAAAGGCCGCAGCCGAGTTTCGAACCTGCGACCTATGTGCTGCGAGGCAACAGTGCTAACCACTGCGCCACCATGCAGCCCTGAAAAGAAGACAAAAGATAAAACTCACGAGGTGCTGCACTAAAACAAAAAGATTTCACAAATGATTAAAAGAGATGTTTAAAAGAAGAATAAATGTAATGAAAGGGAGAGAGAAAATGATTAAGGAAGAGGGAAATCAGTGGATCATGGGAAAGGCGGAATAAGAACAGAATAAGGAGAAGGTGATAAAGGTCATTCAAAGCCAGCCTGAACAGGTGAGTTTCCATCTGCTTTTTAAAGGAGACCACTGAGTCCACTGATCTCAGGCTCAGGGGGAGAGAGGTCCAGAGTCTGGGGGTCAGAGCAGCAAATGATCTGTCACCTTTGGTCTTTAGCCTGGTGCTGCACAAATGGCTCTATGGGGTCTGGCACAAAATGGTGATCATTCACCTATCCTTTCATGAAAAGGTCAATCATTTCTGTTTCCATCCTAATGTTGCCATTTGACCTGTCCAAATAAAGCTGTAGGTCAGAACCTTTTCTAATAAATGTAAAGTAAGTCAAGTAAAGATTACTTTCTTCTCTGCTTGCCATTGGCAAGAATGGAGACAGCTGAACACATGATTTCAGTGTGAGTTCAAACATTGGGCTTGTGGCCAAAATGTAGGTACTAATGAGAAAAGCTGAAAAGCTGCTGAGCTGTGGACGTGCATGAATCTAAATAATGACGAGGTTGGTGATAAAAATAGAGAAGTTTTTGAGCCAAAATAAAGGTTAATGTCCTTTATGTTGCAGGTTTTTTAACAAGACAGCAGAGTGATGGTTGAACAGCTTGGATGATTATATACATATATATATATATATGCAACTTTTCATATTTTCAAATTATTTTCTTGAGCCTAAATGTGCTAAAATGACCCTTTGCAGGGTGATTGAAATGCCATTCAGACCTCCACCGTCCTCTGTGGCCAGAATACCGCACTTGCAACTTCAGTGTGGTAGGCCGCCATCTGTTGGACTTAAAAAAAATGAGCTTACGTACCTGGCTCTGCAGTCTGCTTCCAGCACATTTTCTACATGATTTAGATGATGAACACAGCTGATTTGTTTGATTTAGTGATGAATCACTCCTGTAGACGCTAATGAATGCCGAGGAGACATTTCAGCTGTTAGATCAAGGTGTTAAAAAGACAAACGCACAGCGAAGAGACGGTTTTCATTTTCAGTTTGTCCACAGATAATTAATAATGAACACTAGGGGGTACTAAAATAAAATAAAAAAAACTGCTAAGTATCCCTTTAAAGTTTTACTTTTTCTCTGTATGATGAAAAATATTAATTACCGTACCTTGGTAGATAGTCCTGTTTATGTTCATTTTTAGGTCTAGGGACCATGGTCCTGCCTATGCTGCCTAGAATGAATTGTATTTAGTCAGTAATAAGTGCAAATAGTTTACAGATTTTAGTTGTGATGGAAGAGAGTCCGAATAGCCTCAAACGTGTTGCTTCCCAAAACGTGCTTCCCACTTTGCAAGACCAATCACAGCACAACGAAAATGTCAGCAAAAGTTTTCACCTGAAACAGTTCCTCCTGAACGCTTTGACGTAGGCTTTAGTTTTCCTTCCTGACACGCGTTCTGCTCTTCATCAAATGTAAGGGCCAGCTTCCTGTTCTCTGAAATCCTCGCTGTCACAAACAAACAGGAAAATGGCCGTGCATATGAAGCGCCAGGCAGCTGCCTATAACAGGGGATTGCATTTCGTCCATGGGACCTCATTAATTCCTTATGGGTGCTCATATCGATTCAGGGTGCCTCTGGTCCTGTTAATTCAGCTCCAGCCAGATGGGTTTAGATGCAGTTTGTGTCGCCCAAAGGTGACTGCCGCTTTGTAAGAAATGGGTGAATAGAAGCAAGAAAGATACAGAAGAGGAGAAAGAGATGAAGAGGCCACGCTAGAGAATGACACAGAAATAAAACAGACTATATCGGTGACTCCAGACAGAAAATAAATGCTACACTTTTACTGATTTCCATCTAAACACAGTAGAGGTTTTCTTTTCACTCTTTTTAATAACACTCAAATCCCGCTTTAGAAATTGTAATTGAAGGTTTTTGGCATGCATCACGTTGTGCTGGTGCTTGCAAAGCCTTCGTCGCAGAAGCATAAAACCAAGTATAAATGTGTAAATGTTCATTACCCTTGAACAAATAAATAATTTCTCTAATTGGGCTGTAGCAAGAAGATGAGCTAACTTTTCTCCTTGTTTCTGGCAAAATGCAACCCGCCCTAGACCTGAAAGAGTAAGGAGTGTTCGTGTCCCCTCCAGACATCTTCTGACCATTCCCTCAGACACAGAAATGCCATTATCAGCAGTTCAGAAGATGTTAAAAAGGAACATGTTGTTCTTTCTCGTGTAACTTTGCTACCAGGGCGAGAATGGACTGAGAGGAGTTATTTGTCATCATCAGGCTGAGTGCCTCGCTGGTGTCTGCCGGTCAAACTGTCTTGAACATTTTCATCTCTTTCTTTGCCCATAAAGTATTTTCTCTTCAGTTCTTTTTCATTTTCACGTCTTTCTCCTCCTCTTTCTTCTCAGTAGTGCCCATTCTGATTAAAGTTCCTGACACTGATCGTCCCTCATTATAAATATAAACACAATCAATGCTTTTATGTTTTACAGTGGCCATGCAATGGAAAAAACACTTTCTGGCACGTTTTACTATGTGATATTATTTCCTCATGACAACAAAACAACCCTTTTTAATACTGCATTAAAGAATATTTCTGTTTCAGCTGCAAATTTTGAGTTTTACTTTGAAAATCCTGTAAAAGCTCAATGGAAACTAATCCCGTCATCAGCAGCCAGCACAGGATATGCGAGTTAGGCGACTAATACCATGTAGCAGACTTGGTAGTGCAGTGGTTAGTGCTTAGGCAGACACCTTAACCACGGGACTACCATAGCCAATACAGAAATTGACTTGCCTAAAACACTGCTGTAAGCATGTGTTGTCATAGCGGACGTGGGCGGAGTTACGGATATATTTGCTCGTATTTAAGACAACTGACATCTCAAAAGTGCCAACTGTAATATTTGATCCTATATTCTGCATTAAACATAGCATGATATGTAACCTTTAACATCCTTTTCTTCTTTTACAGGTTTAGAAAAAGTTGGCAGAGACTCCAGCTACGAACAGGAAGGGAAGGTCCAGTTTGTGATGGATGCCGTGTATGCAATGGCGCATGCGTTGCACCGCATGCACCGGGAGCTGTGCTACGGATACCCGGGACTCTGCCCACGCATGGCCAACAACATAGATGGCAAAGAACTGCTTGGACACATCCGCGCTGTCAAATTCAATGGTAAGTTGTGTTCACTCCCTAGCTCCCTGAGACTGTTAGTTTGAATGGAATTAAATGCCAGCTGGAAGTGTCAGGGAAATGGATAACATACATTATTCTTACATCCATTTGACTTTTGAGAGCTTCAATTCATTCAGTGCATTTCAATAAGTCTAAGCTGAAATGACTTGAACTCACTTTTACAATAAAGCTAGCATATATTCAGTAATGTCTCAAATGCTTGCTGTGTTAATTTGCAGAGAAGAATGGACTTTTCAGATAAATAACAGTGCCACATAAAGCAAAGACTTGGAGGATAAATCTTAGACCTTAAAGTTGGAGAGATGCTTGTTTAAAGTAATTTTTGATCAATTTGTCATTGAATCATTTTAGTTCATATTTATTAAATGAACTAAACTTGTGTAACAAGTGAGAGAAAGAGAGAGCAAGGTCGACAGGTGGATCGGTGCTGCGTCTGCAATGGTGTGGGTGTTGTATCGGTCCATGGTGAAGAGAGAGGTAAGCCAGAAGGCAAAGCTCTCGGTTTACTGGTTGATCAACGTTTCTACCCCCACAAGCTTTGGGTAGCGACCAAAAGAACAAGATTGCGTATACAAGCAGCCGAAATGAGTTTTCTCAGGGTGTCTGGGCTGTCCCTTAGAGATGGGGTGAGAAGCTTGGTCATCCGGGAGGGGCTCAGAGTAGATCTGCTGCTCTTCAACATCAAGAGGGGCCATTTGAGGTGGCATCTGGTTAAGATGCCTCCCTGGTGAGGTTTTCCAGGCACATTCAATGGAGAGAAGACCCAAAGGAAGACCCTGGACACGCTGAAGGGACTATGTCTCTCATCTGACCAGGGAATGCCTTAGGATTCCCCCGGAGGAGCTGGCCCCCATTTGATCCCAAAGTGTTCGGGGCCTGGGTGGAAAGGTCTGGCGGTGGCCCGTGGGTCGCCAATTGAGGGTCACTGCTGTAGCATGTGAAGATCTTGCCTTTGGGCATTAAAACAAATTTACTGAGAAAAGTTGTTTTTTAGAGAAAAGATTAATGAATGTTAAACTCCAAAAAGCAGTGGTTTTAACCCCCCCCCCCACCACCACCACCACCATTCTTCCATGTTACTATTTGTTCAGCCGTAGATATGAAACCCTTTTCAATGCTGTAGTGGAATGCACTAAAGAAGCTCACCTGTACAAACGGGCTCTCTTTATGTTTACATGCCATCAGAAAAATGGTTGTGCTGAATTTTCCCTCTGGAGACGGGCAGGGGAGCCGACATACCACTTGTGTGTGATGATGTCACCCTAATGGGTTTGCCAACGTTCACAACGAAACAATGAGTCCTCTGCAAAGGTATTAGAGATTCTCCACCCACATTTCCAAACATTTAAGCTTTAGTTTTGGACAGATCAATGACATCTTTAATACGTCGTTCTGGGCATAGTGGTGGAGAGAGGAATCAGGAACAACGAGTTTGTGTGAAATACGTTCTCCTTTAGAGGGCTATGGCTCAGAGGCTCCCAGCTGCAAATGATGAGGTTAATGATTCATTTTTTCCAAACAGTAACAAGTGTTTGTTTGCTTATTTCTTTAGGGGATGATTCTTAATGCAGTGGCTGCTTGCCAGGCTTATTGTTATAATGGTAAAATGTCAAAGTAAATTACCAGCTGTCCTGCTTTTATGTTGATATATTTATTTCTTAATACCAGTGGTTCCCCAAAGGGGTAGTCAGGGGTGAAACTAGATCGTCCGTAGATTTTCCTGCAAATCCTGCTAATTTCCAACTAGTATCAGCCTCTTTATTTGAAAACACTCTTATTAATCTCTTTTCCCTTCCATGCGCCTGTTCCTTCATTTCATTTCCTGTGTACCTCTGCCCAGTACTGCATGGAATACATAAAATCGGATTAATTACGAAGCCAGGGAGCCTATGGAAAGGTTTTTGCATTGTGTAGATTAGACGAAGACTTGTCTGATTTAGATGTAAGATTAAAACTGCATGAATATGTCTGTGTGGGAACGTATGTGAAATCTGTGTCGGTGTTTGTTGTTTCCCAAGCCGTTCATTCGCCATCGCTTGGAGTGTCAGAAAGCAATTCACAGGCAGACACTGATTGCTCTTTCATACTCCAGAGCAGGTTTATGCTCAGGTGTGTCGCTCAGTTATTGCTGACCTACAGGCGAAATAAATCATCCCATAAACACAAGGTCACAAACTTAATCCCAGGATGAATCTTCAAAACCTCTTCAATCACTGAACGCTCCCAGTATGAGCTGCAAAAGTAAAAACTAGATTAAAGTGGTAAAATAATACAAGAATTCCACTTTTTGGTCACTCTGTCATCTTGTTGCATAAGCTGATGGTTCCTTCTGATAGAAAAATGCATTTTAGTTTATCACATAATCATTTTATACAGCCTGGAATGAAATAATAAAATATTCTTTGAAGAAATTTGTCCTTGAGAGTTAAGTAAGAGTGAGAAAATATAGTTTGAATCGTGCTGGTGTCAAAAAAGGCAATTATGTCATAAAGCATTGACATGATCGATATTCACAAGTTATGTTCAAAGGCACGTTCCTGAACTTTGCAGATATGTGTTCTCTGCCGCCCTCTCCAGGCTTGCTACTCTGTTGTGTTGTTAACAATTTGAATAATTGAACTAAATTTGCAACTGTGACTAAGATTTAAATCACTATCACTTAAATAGGATACTATTAATTAAATCCAAGTTTTACAATCTGAACAGCAGTCCAACATTTTCCACTTGCATAATTTAAAAAACAACAAATGTGTTGTTCCTTGTAAGGACAAAAAAAAACACTGTGTCCTCACATGCCCCAACTCCCCTTGGTGTTTGTTACGACCTGGAGTTGGTAAGATGAAGAAGGGTGGAGGGGTTAAACAAAGAAAAGTATTTTTTAGGTAAAGTTCTTATTCAAAAAGTTACTGAGCTTAACTAAAGCCTACTGCATCAACAGCGACCTCAGAAAAACACAAAACACTAGTACAGACCCAAACTGGGTGTTGACACTCTTACTAAGCTAAAGAAGGAGAGTTTAAAACACCCCTTAACAACTGACAACTTAACCACAAATACGGTCTACTATTAAAGCTCAGGTATTGTCAGCACTGCTCTGTAGCTTGGCAAAATCAGACACAATGAGATTTCCACATTAAGAAGTCAATAAAACCAATGTCATGGCAAAACAAGAACACTACCACCGAAAATGCTCAAAGTGATCCAGGGATCTCAGGGCTCCAATGAGTCCCACTCAGGTTTGATCCTCTGCACCTTTTGAAGACTCTTCAGCTGGTCACTGATTGGGATCAGCTGTGCAAACAACAGCAGGATGGGTGGGGGGTGGGAGGGACAATGTAGACATTGTTACACCACTGTCCATGTTGCTGGAGCAAGTTGAGGAGGAGCGCTGTCCGTGGTGCTGAATATGGAGAGAAGAAGAAAAAGACGATATTTTATGTTAGAGAGCAGAGGCATGTTACAGCGCTGTCCAGGATCGTCTTGCTGGAACTGTAACGGTGTTGCTAGACATTTTCTGGCAGCTCTTCTTAACATTAGAATGATGTCTCTGGTCAGTGAGTGTTTAATAATAATAATAATAATAATAATAATAATAATAATAATAATAATAATAATAATAGCCTTTGTTGTCATTGTACAGGATACAACGAAATTGGAGTGCCACTCCCTTGGTGCACAATACAATAATACTTAGAATATAAAAGGTCCCCTAAAACAAAACAATAGTAAGTACTATATATACAGAATAGCAGCTAAAATATTATGTATAAAATGGCATTAGAATAGCAGCATAATAGTTGACGGTGACCTTGACAAGTCGCTAAGCAGTTTTAGTTGTTTTATGCTTATTTACTATAGAGATCGCCCTGGGAAAAAAGCTATCCCTGAATCTGCTTGACCTGGTTTTATGTGACCTGTACCATCGACCTGATGGTAATAGTTGAAAGACTTGATTGCTGGGGTGAGACTGGTCCTTGATGATATTACTCGCTCTGCTGAGGTAGCGAGAGTTTGCAATGACCTCCAGGCTGGACAGAGAGCAGCCAGTGATCTTCTGGGCTGTGTTGATGACCCTCTGCAGTACTTTCCTGTCTGCAGCTGAGCACCCTGCGTACCATGCTGTTATGCTGTACGTCATGATGTACGTTTATTTACTTCCGCTTGTAATTGCAAATCCCCTCAAGAAGCAGTGGCCAACAGACAGCTAGTTTTCATTGAGCTGGAACAGCTTGATCCCGTGGAATGAAATCGTTAAAAAAAAAAATTCAACAGGAGCAATTTGGCATCAGGCCCGAAATTATCTTGGGCGGTAGTTGGGTCGACCAATCACAGACATGTGCTCTCCATTGCATTCGACAAATAGAAGTAGTCAGAGTGAGTTGCAGGCCTTAATAGATAAAGAACAAAGTCACTTCCAAAATCTAAATTTACACTGAAACTCAAACATTTTAATATGCAGAAGAGACCTAACATTTTGTTTTCAGAGTTGCCCCTCCTTCTCCTTCCTCCTATTTTCCCTTTTTTTTTAAAGTAAACATTAAAAAAAGCTCTTTAGTTTTCAAAAAACGAGCTTGACTCACTAATCTGACTCATGTCCCTAAATTTCAGTTGTTTCTGATCTGTTGTATCTGGATGGATTTTGTTGCTGGAGCATCCTCATATGGGGTCCTCACATGTTAGCCACCATATTCCATGCTGTAGTTCTTTTTTTAAAACACAGAGCAGTTTTGTTTACCTGTTTGCCCGCTACGCTAAAAAAAAAAAAAAAAAAAAGAACTACCGCATGTAATTAGAGATACGACACAGCAAGAACTCACCTAAGACTTTTCACCATACATTTGTGCACAACAGTGTGTATAAAAGCAATATTTTAATCTCTAAAATACTTCAGTTTCAATCGAAAACTGCTTGAACGGTCAAATACAAGAGATTTATGTAACTTTCACACTTAAGGCTATCTGATGTTCACATATGGTGCATATTTTCTGCCACAAGTTTATTCTGAAAAGGTATAATTTGCTGTTAAGTTTATATCAAGTGAAGCAGAGAAAAAACTCTTGAGTTAATGAATTATTTTATGTATGTAGATGCAAATGATTTATCTAAAAAATTTAAACTAATTAGATTTGGATGAATTCATCCCAATAGTTCCAGAACTTAGACTTTTGTTGATACAGATTTTTGCTAGAAGAATTTAATATCTGTAACCCTTTGTTTACCATTAAAACGAGTTTTTGAAGCATAAAAATATTTCATTTTAATGTTCTTGTTCTTAGAGAACTTGGCGCATACTGATTTTTTTCTCCTCAATGTAACTGTTTTTAGGCCTTTAACATAAACATTTGAACCTAATAGATCTCAGATGCTTTATCCCTTTCGTTTTACCAATAGTTAATGTTTCCAAACTGTAACGTCCAGAAATGGTCAGTTTTTAGGTACAGTTTGACCATTCAACATCTGGTCAAAAAGGAGACACAAGACTGCATGTGTTCCCTTTAAATCAGCCTGCCTTCATCCCACTAGCTGGAGCTCAGAGCCTGCAGCTCTGACAGAGTTAGTGAAATCATATCAATAAACATTCTCTCCTCAAGGTCCCGCACAGAGCACCTTCTTATCTAAGTCTCGTTGCTTCAGAAGAAAGAAGATTTTAAAATTAAAGATGAACTTCCACAACTAATAAAGTTAAATAATCATTAAATAAACATTTGTTTATTGCTACTTACAATAATTATAAAATGTGAAATGTTCATTAATATGTGCTCAATAATATATGTTTCAGCATGTTTACTTGACAAGGTCATAACAATTTGCACTCACACAAGGACAAAGTAAAGTTAAACTCATGACACATAAATAACCTTTACCCCAGATCAGAGCATCCGGTATCAAAGAAGGCGTGTGTTTCTGAGATTCTTGGTAATATTCCTCAAACTTGTCAACCTCTGGTTGGCTACACAAATCATAACATGAGAACATTAAAACCAGAGCACTCTGGGATTCCTCCGTTCTTGAGAAAAGCTTCAGACCGGCCATCTGTAGCAAGACCTCTTTAACCATCAAAGCTTTTGACACGTCATCAAAACCTTTTTGCACCTGCAAAGCTGATACAGCAGAACAAGCTGATATTGTTTAGACTCCTTCAGAGTCTCAGATGCACGGTTCCATCCATCTGTCGTGACCCGAGACATCTCTGGACTGAAGAGTCGGTGCCACGGTATTCTACAGCCCTTCGTTGCCAGCGGTCATCTGACCTCTCTGACCTTCAGATCCACAAAGAGGGTCTCTAAAAACGGGTAATGTAGACACACAGATAGCGTCTGATGTGCTTTTTGATAATAATCAACTCATAGCTTAATGCAAACCAAATTCTTTTACATCCAGAACTCAGCTCTCCGAGATACGGAAGTTCTGACTAACATCGCCTTCACACATAGGTTTCATACATCACATCTAGTTCCATCCATCACAGTAGATGCTTAGTTAACTTGTCATGTTTTAATTGTTTGTAAAATAAATTCTTACTTTTATAAACCTGACTGTTTTCTGAATCAAAACAAAGTGTGTACAATCCCCTAATAAATAAAGACTCCTAGAATCTTCTGATTAAACATAATAAGGACCAGGCAGGGTGATATTCTATATTTAGATAAGAGTATCACAGCTTATTGGTCATAAGTAGAGGTAATAAATCTGTTGAGCTCTGAAAGCACTCAATTTACCAAACCCTACATGACCATTAATATTTAAATAGCTTGTGTTGTATTGGTGTAAGTGTCTGAAGAAGCGCTTCGAGGTCTGCTGGATGCTTTTGTTATCGATCTATTTCAGGTTGACATGACATTAATAACTCCAAAGAAGCAAAAGCTAAATATCGAGGGGCGCTCTAACTGCTGGTTTCCCGTGGAGACAGAAAAAAGCAGCAGCCGATGAGAAAATGGTTGTATCTGCAGGTGTGTTGTTTCCTCACGCTGCTGCTCTGGATTCACACCGATTCGGCTGTTTGAGTGAGCTCGACACAGCGAGTGGGAGGGACGGTTCTGAGTTCTTAGGGCAGGGATTGTTCTCTGGCTGGATTTACACCAAGCCAACTTAACTTGCAAAGTCTAACCTAACAGTTCACAGCAGTGACAGGAAAAGAAAGAGGTGCAGGTGCAGGAATGGAAATAAGGAAGAATATATATTGTTGCTGTCAGTTTCAGTGTGAGAGCTGTGTTTGAATGCCTGGCTCTGAGTTTGATCCATTCAGTGTGGGTTTAAAGTTCTCTGAGCCGGTTCCTTGTCAGCTCTTGGTTGGAGTTTTATATTATTTGTATTTCTAGAAGCAGCCATTGTAGTGAAGGCATTATGCATGCAGATTTGAAGGTAAATGTTAAATACATTTATGACACTCAAAGTTGACTCAAAATTGCATTTAACAGCAGAGAATATCCCTCAGTTGTTGTTTTTTTCCTTTCATTTTTGACCCTGACAATTTTAGAACTGTTAAGAACCCTAAAACATATTGCTGCTTCACCTTTCCAACAGTCAAAGTTCAATTTCACACAACTAATAAAGAAGTCCATCACTCATATTTGTAATACATTTGCAGTGATCTCTAGTAGGAATGAATGCCTTGTAAGTCGTACTCTGGGGACCAAAAGCACAGAAAACTCAGCCAGAGGACACATTAGCTTCAGATTACAGGATCTGGTGATTTTTGGAGACCTTCCCTCTGATTGGCTAACAGCAACACAACTCTGCCACTGACCGTTTGCTTTGCAACAGTAACGTTTTATCTCCAAAAATAACACGAGCCTGAAGGAGCTTCTACATCGCTAACGCTAATGGTTAGCTTCTACATGTCGAGAACTTCTCTTGTTTCCTGAATGCTAAAACAGCCTTTCCTGTGGTGAGTCAGGACGGGTGAGTTCATGAATCTTAACTCATTCTCTGCCATTGACAACTAAAGTCGTCATTTGAAATCCAACCGTTCACTGCCAATGACGACTAAAGTTGTCATTTGCATTTTTTTTACTGTGTGGGCATCGGAACAAGCCCCCGCACCGTGAGAACAAACATCTCAGCTCTAAAGCCGATCTTCATCCGCATATGCCACACGTCACGTTATCAGGAAGCAGAAAATCCATGTGTTAGGAGATCGTTTTGGGCTGCTGCTGTAACAAAAGTGAGGCGCGAACCGGAAAAGCTTCTGCCGATCACAATTCAACAACGGATTATGAAAGAACGGATAACGCTCGAAACGCGCTGATTCTTCCTGGTGTAAGAGGTGAGTCTCCACTTTGTTTTGGTTGTTTTGGCGTCGACATCATCCTAGCATGCAACATTCTGTGACTCTTAAAAAAACTGTAAAAATGGTGAGAAACGCTGGCAGCGAAGGGTTTTACTGATCAGGAAACGGCTGGCAGCGAATGAGTTAAGTGACATCATGATGTAGATCTGTCAGGATTTTCAAATCCTAGAGATTCAGCATCTAATTTCTATCAGAAGCAAATGCAGGAGATACAGTAGGTGTAGGAGACAATTTTCAGCCTGCATAAAAAAAACGTTTTGTTAGTGAAGGACCTCTTTAGAGCTTTATTTACAAATACTTCATATCTAATGTCAGCTGGTAGTATCTAATGTCAGCTGGTAGTATCTAATGTCAGCTGGTAGTACCATTAGTTCTCTCTGAAGCCATGCGAGCACATTTCATGGACTATTAGTCTGTACAGCTCTTTAATTTACTTTTTTACTTTCGTATCTGGGACAACACTAGCTCAGGTAGTAGAGCGGGTTGTCCAGTAAACAAGTCTGTTAAGATAATAGCGACATGGTTCTCATCTCTATGACCATATGATGACCATCTATGATCTATAACCATAGATGCTTGGCGACACCAAATTTCAGAAAACTAACCAGATCAGCTGTTTTCTTTGTTGAAGTCATTGTGCCAACATTTCATCTGTTCATATTGTTTATATTTTGAATTTCTTCAGAATAGTGTTTGATTTCACCGTACAGGTGTTGGTGCTAGACAAACAAGCTGCGTTTAGCCAATTGAAAAGACTCGAACAGAGTGCCTGGACGTCGATAAAAACTATTAGACAGAAACAAAATTCTAACTTTTATGCTCAAAAAGTTGCTCAGAGTGCTCAAGTGACCGTTTCTTTGAGCTCATTTCTTACTCATTACATTTTACATACCACCCACCTCTTCCGGCAAAATGTGTAGAACAAATATATACTCATCTCTTCATTCCACATATATTCTGCCACTGCTTTGCTTTTTCTGTCTTTGGCTTGACCTAAGTTGTCGCGGACCTTACCCGGCTTTGGAAAAAGGGTAAAAAACAATGTCCTCTCTAACATCTGGTCATCTAGAGCCAGATTAGCAACAGCGGTTCATTCTCGTTTGAACGTATTTAGGAGCCTAAACTACAACTTTGAGATGAGCAACGCGATTCAGACCCACAGGCATCCCTGCAAAATACACGCTTGCTTGTCTAGGGCTACATCCCACAATGCATTGCAACATTACTTCATTAGCTACTTTAGAATATGCTAATACCTTTAGGCAGTTCTGCAGAAATTACTTTCTACAGTACACTTTGTCATTCTCTTGGGCTCTTCAGATACCACCTCTCAATTAAAAAGATTGTTTATCAACTTTAAAATAATTTATGGAAGAAAACTTAACATTCAGTTAAATTAAAGAAATTAAAGCAGGCTGATAGCTTGGTTGAAATAAAACCAAGTAGCATCCACCGACTGAATACGATCTCATTTTACTGTCAAAAGCAGAATTAAAGGTTGTTTTTCATGCCAAATAGATTTGGCATTTCCCATGGGTCACCTTTGACCCCATGGGCGTAGGGCGATGGAGGGGGTTTGGAATGGGAAGACAACATGAGAGTTTAGAGAGAAAACAAAAGTTCTAGTTTGTCTTTCATGCAGATGGAGGTGTGCGTTATTTTGTCATTCAGTGAAATTGATTTTGTTCACAGCCGGATCGTAACTCCTGCGGAGAAACAAGATGGACATTCCCAGTGGAAGCCGCTCTTGCTAATTAGAGGGGCTTGACTTGGAGATGATGATCTCTACACGCGGCAGAACAGCCCTGGGAGTATGCATAAATGGGGAGGGATTGTAATCATGAGAGGAAAGGACTAACCAGTTGGGGGTGGTAAAGTTCATCTGTTCATAATGACCTCGGGGGAGAAAGTGAAAGGACAAAAGTGTGTGGGGCGTAACTTAAGTCAGAGCTGGTGAACTTTTTTTTCCTGGAGAGAGAAAAAGAGAGCAAAGGTTAGGAGAGGGTCACAGAGAGCAGGGAGTCTATGGATGAGGAGGTGACACAGGTGAACGAGAGAGAAGCAGCGAACTGCAAGGAGAATGTGGACATCTGCTGGAATACAAGACAAATTAAGTTATGCAGCAGGAAAAATAAGCAAGCGTTTGGTCAGATCAAGCCCCCACAATGCGGCTCAAAAATTGGAGCAATCCCGGACGTACCAAAAATTGCAGTTCCACCCTCATCCACTGGGGGCTGGTATCAGAAGCGAGCAAATCCTCATTGACTCCCATGTTAAAAATACCAATTTCACAGCGGAAATAAACATGTTTACAGCCTGGTACCAAAACATGTTTTTGGTTTAAATGATCTAGTTTACACTCATGACAACTCTGAGGGGGGTGAATTTTTTTCTCACTCTTCTGTTTAAGTGTATTACAAGCCTAAAATTCTGTATAATTAATGAGCATCAGACCCACGTGACCACAGAGCTAGCTCCGTGGAAAGGCCTCAGTACAGCCTCGGTCTGGCTTGGAAACTGCTCCGGCATTTTGAGTCTCTGTGTTCTGTTTTGGATATTATTTGTGCAATTGTTGGACAAAATGACTTGCTGTGGTATTAATTGCACTAATAGAGCGTCCAAGGAGTCTCCATTTTTTTCGGTAAGTAAAATTATATTTATGTATTTTAGGTCACTGCCGAGCTGAGCTTAGATTTTAACATGTACTGTTTAACCATGAAATTTAAATATAATAGGGTAAAACCCAGTGCATTTAACATAATGCTGCACTTTAGTAAATGGGTTGAAATATAACATGTTGGTGGAGCTGGGTTCCGACTATCGGCTTGTGGAGCTTTTCTCCCCTCCCCGCAGCTCGGCGCATCTCTGTCTGATCGCGGCTCATGTCTGCGGGCTGCCAACTTGTGGAGCTCTGGGATGGAAACCTTTCCACCCGGTTCTCCCCAGCGGCAGCTCTGCACATCTCAGATCGCAGCGGTGCTTGTCTGCTGTGCGGCTGCCGGCTTGTGGAGCTCTCGGAAGACCTCTGTGTTCCACCCGGTTTTACCCAGCGGTCAGCCCGGCGTATCTCTTAGGCCGGGGACACACTGGCCGCGGAAGCGCCGCGAAGCGCCGCGAAAATGTGACCGCCTTCATTCAGCGCCCTTGTTAAGCTATTCTATAGACCACATGGGCCGCCGAAGCGCCGCGAAGCACCTCGCGCCGGCGCTCCAGCCCGCGCCGTGAAGCGATCATTTCGGCGTTGGCTCTATTTTTTTTGCGAGCCGCGGGTGAATCGCGTCAATTCTGGCAGGAAGTCAAACGTAGACATAAGAGGCAGGCCGGTAAAGTTAACAAAATAAAGCATTTCAAAATAAAATTCCGCAATAGTCAAATGTGTTCGTAAACAGACACTGCAGAAAAACCACACGAACACGCACACACATACACACACATCGAACTTGTGTGCGTGTGTGACCACATGAAGGGGGGTGTGGTTGTGGGTGTCTTTTCACCGGAGCAAACAGGACAGAGAGGCAGAACGTCTGCGGCAAGCAGTTAGGATGGATGACTTTAAATGAATTATGGAAGTTGAGAAACACAAGGAGCTGTACGACCCCTGAAAAACATGATTGTTTACGTACCCGTTTAGGAAGAAACTGCTAGGATACAGCTGCAGAATTGGAGCGGGTTCCAAGAGATTCAACTGGCAGAAACAACTCATACCATAGGTTCACACACACACACACACACACACACACACACACACACACACACACACACACACACACACACACACACACATGCGCGCGCACACACACACACGTAGAGGAAAATAGCTGAGAAAAGGCAGAGAGGAAATTGAGGACACCAAGTGTTTTAAAAGAAAAACTACAGCTGAGCCGAGGCGCGCCTCGACTGGGGCGCGTCTGATCTGAACTGAGGAGCGGCGAGCAGCGGCCGAATTTCGTGAGCGATTCGCTTCTCGGCGCTTCGCGGCGCTTCCGCGGAGCTTCCGCGGCCGGTGTGTCCCCGGCCTTACTCAGAAGCTCTGGTGTTGTGCACAGTTAACTCCGGTTGTAGCTAGGTTGCTACCTCCGTTAGCTTAGCTCCCACCTCCGCGTTAGCTTTGGGTTAGCTTCAGGTTAGCTTGTAGCTAGTTCGACCGGGTGTCGTCAGTAGATCCCAGCTTTACATCCCCACCCTCAGCTCCACCTCTCTTCCCTTTTATGGAATTGTCTGGGCTTGACGGAACCTGTGACACGGTCAAAATGGCGGTGGTGGCCACCTACCATTTTAGCACAAAGACGAATTATTGGAGGCTGTGGAAACCCATTGTCCAATATTTATATGTCGATGGGTCAGATGCACAAGAAAGTTTATTTGGTCTCTTTATTTGACAAAGACCCAAAAACATGAAAACGAGGTACATATGAAGAATGGGATAAACAATCACAGCTGCAGAAACTTTGAAGCTTTTTAACACCACCTTTACTAAATGAATCAGTCCTTTTCTGATAGATCTTCTGATTCATTGTGAAATAAGTATTTTTTCCACTACATTGAAGTATTTGTTTTTCTTCTTTGAGGTTTTTGATTATGACGAGCTCTTTGAACCTCCTGTTGCAGCCTTTTAGTACATTTCTGCTTTGAAGTGACTGTTAAAACTCTTGATTTATTCATTTTCTTTTTCATTCATTCTGCTTTTGGTATCATTGGCTGCAATTTTCCAATCGTTTATTCAGTCATAGAGTCTGGGCGGGTCGCCAGTCCGTCGCCGAGCCAAAACGGAGATGCACCGGACAATTATTCATACTC
>SSNQ01034399.1:585497-614349 GCA_006942095.1 Nothobranchius kuhntae
TATCAGTTTGTATTTCGTTGTTGGTTGTGAGGTTAAAACTTCAAAAGTAATAATGATCGAAGTGTTGGGCAGTTCTCATTTTGACCAGTGTACGGCAGTAGCAGCTGGATTTAATCGTGCCCATTACCCTTTAGGGCAGGGGTGCCTAATCCTGGTCCTGGAGGGACTGCCTGCTAAACACCTGTTGATTATAATCAGGTGTGTTGGAGCAGGGAAACAACTAATGGTAGCACTTTAGAAAAAGGATTCGGCCTGCTTTTGGTTTACAGCTAAAAAAAAACACCAAATATTTCCCGAGCGCAGCCACAGCTACAGCTCACCGCTCCCGACGGGGATGGGGCAAATGCAGAGATGTAATTTCACGAGTGTGTGTGGATGAGTAGGGTACTTTAAAAAACAGATTTATAGAAATGTGCCTTCACGTGAAGATGCTAAATAACGAAGTATAACTGTAGGAGAATGTCATTGACTTTATTTTTACCCAAGCTTCAATCAGCCTTAACATTTAAACCACTGACGGTAAAACTTTCCTTATTTTTGGTCCTTTTTAATATCTTGCTGACTAAACCTGCATCTTTAAATTTTTTATGGGTGTTACAGTGACACTTGCCAGCCATTGGACTTATTTTTAAACAGCATGTGCTTACCATTGCAGCCATAAACCCCAGACGAATGCTTAGAAATGTCTCCCCGAAAAGAAATAAAGGAGGTGTTCACTGTGCTTTAAAATGCCCCAAAAGCCGATGTGATGGGACCTTATTGCAGCTGTATTCTACAGAAATACCTACCCACAATTCTGCAGACCCAGTGGATCTATTGCTAACATCCAAGCAGCAGAAAGTCAATGTCACCCTTATTTGTTGGCAGTCAAGTTCTTTACTTTTCTACCTATTTCTTCAAACAGGCAAATGGTGAACTAGTCCACAGTTACCCTTATATAATTCTGTTGAAGGCGTCCTAAAACTATACCGTCATACATTATTACCATTTGCCTTGGGTTTAGGGCACTTTAATTGGGACACATAACATTTTAAAAATAAGTTATAATTGTTCTTTGGTTAAACAAAACAAATGCATGAAGTCATTGCAAAAAATCCCTCTCACATAAAGTGACCTCACCAGTTTCAGTACTTTTCAGTATAAGCCTCTTCAGGGCACTGTCACTCTTAATCAAATTAGTTGCAGACCACGCCCACCACACCGCTGATTGGCTGCAATGAGGTGAAGAGTTTGGAGATGTAGGAAAGGCTCTAGGTAGAGCTGCTGCTCCTCTATGTCCTCAGTGCAAGCTTTTCGAAGGATTGATGGGTGATGGGGAATGTTATGGTACGTTTTCGTATTGTGATGTCACAATAAGGGAACTTTTGAAATGGCTTGTAGAAACTTATAATTCCTTACACAAACACTGACAGTGTATGAATGTTCAGTTTTGATTCCTGTTTAGGGTGTTTGTAGACACACTGGGGACCTATGTGGCTGCATGAAAATATGCATGTTTTATCCCCTTGAAGCATTGCTAGAAAAGGAAAAATTTGCCAGTACTCCCCTTATAAGTGCTGGTTCACTGAGAGGTGATGATTAAAAGTCCTGGCACTGCATACCAGTGTGTACCAGCTCACTTAAAGTACTGCCTTGAAATAGTTTTTGTTATATAGATTTAGCCTTGATTAAAATTGATCAGCTAAAAGGGCAATAAAAGCAGGGTTGTTAAATTAATTCTAACCAGTAGGGGTCATTGCTCAGAATCTACAGCAGTGAAAATGGTAGCAGAAGAGTTTACAAGAAGTGCGCACAAACGTAACTGAAACATTTACTTTTCTTTCTATCAAAGGTGATAAACATTTTAACAGTGTTTCTAAGGATGGTATTCTAAGACATACTATTGGATTATCATAACACCGGTGTTACGGAGATTTTTATATTTTTGGGTTGGTTTTCAAAATCTTAGTGATCTCTTAACTTAGAAATATATATATATATATATATATATATATATATATATATATATATATATATATACACACACACACACACACATACATACACCCACACTCACACAACCGGTCAAAAGTTTTAGAATGCCCCAGTTTTGCCTGTATTTTATTGGAAAATATGCAGTTTAATGTCACATTGAAAATGAAAGCATAGTACAAATTAACAATTGGAGTTAAAAAAAGAAACCATGGAATCAATTTATAGACCAAAATGTATTCTAAACTTTTGACTCATCAAAGTAGCCACCTTTGGCACATAAACAGCTGAACACTCTCGTGGCATACTTTCTACAATAGAAATCAAATAGTCTTCAGAAAGCTCTTCCCATATCTGTTGCAGAAGTTCCCATAAATGTGTGGCACTTGTAGGTTGCTTTGCTTTCACTCTTCTGTCCAGTTCATCCCAAACCAGCTCGATGGGGTTTAAGTCTGGAGACTGTTCTCGCCGCTCCATGTTTACAAGCTTACCATCTTGTTCTTTATTTCCCGAGGTAGTCCTGGCATAGCTTGGACTTATGTTTTGGGTCATTATCTTGCTGTAGGATGAACCTCTGCAACAAGACGCATGCCAGAGTGTACTGCATGGTGCTGGAGAATGCTACGGTAGTTGTTTTGGTTCAGCGGGCCTCTCACTCTGTACAAGTCACTGACCCTGGATCCAGCAAAACAGCCCCAGACCATCACACTTCCTCCTCCATGTTTGACAGTTGATGCCACACACTGTGGAATCGTCCTTTCACCTACTTGACGGCGTACAAAGATCCTGCTTGATGAACGGAAGATTTCAAATTTGGATTAATCAGTCCATAATACCTTCTTCCAGTCTTCAGTGGGCCAATGGCGGTGTTTCACGACCCAGGCAAGCCTCTTTCTCTCATTCTGATGACTTAGCTGTGACTTTCTTGCTGCAACTCTTCCTGTCAAACCTGCAGCTCTAAGTCTTCTCTTCACAGTTGAAACTGAGACTTGCTTACTACGACCACTATTACGCTGTGCTTGAAGCTGTTGTCATGTGAGCCGCCTGTCACGCAAGCTGTTAACTCTCAGAATGCAGTTGTGGTTTTGGGTCTGCCAGACCTCTTCCTGTCAGTTTGCCCCAGTTTTTGAGTGCCTTTTGATGGTGAAGGAAACTGTACTCACTGACACCTTGACTTTCTTTGCAATTTCTCTGTAGGAAAGACCTACATTTTTAAGCGTTTTGATGGTCTGTCTCTATTCCATTGTTAAGTGCCTTTTTCTCGCCATTTTTGTGGCAACACACTATTATCTGCAGTACAATATTTTTCAACTGATGCTCACGAGGGCATGGTACCACAGTATGTTCCAACACTGCTTTTATGCAGACAGAGGGGGTTGTAAGTAATCTAGAAAAGTTGGTACACCTGTGGGAATTAGTAGCACCAGCTTGATCAACCTCCATTGCTGCAGAACAGCTGTGTTCCCTGAAAAAAGGCCCTTTTGCATAATTCTGAAATGTACATTATTTTTCAGTTTTGAGTAGCCTTACCCCTTCTTTCCACAGGAGCCGTCAGCAGCACGTTACTGCAGCAGCACGTCTTGCTCGCGTAAACTGCTGCTTGGCCCTTCCCACGAGACATGAAGCAGCAGGGGAGCAGCTGTCACCGACCGAGCACGAAGTCACACGAGTGACTTCGTCAGTAAACACAACAACAAGCAGGAGAAAACTACAACATGACTCCATAATGTTTGTGTTTTATGTTCTGTCCGTTTTATAATCGCCAATACGGACCTGAAAAACAAAGGAGACCGCTAGCTAGGTGATAACTTCCCACGGGGCCGCACAGTTAGTAACTGTTTTTAAAAGTAAAGCAACCGGAAGGCTGTATGTTTCTTTATTCTGAAAATCTTGGGAGCTTCTCTCCGTTTCCGCGTCCGATTTCCTGTCTTTCCTTCCCCAAAAATGTCGAACTTGACCCGTTTCAGAGGCGTCACGCGTAGAAAATAGAACCGGCGCGTAAAAGCAGCGACATGCTGCTCCTGAGACGCGGCCGACTCGCGCTGCTGACGGCTCCGGTGGAAAGCCGGGGTTACCTTATTTTTTACCCTCTGGCAGTTCACCACTTAACTTTGTTCCATTTTGAGCTATTCATTGGACTTGAAAGACTTAAACTGCAATAAATAACTGGAAAAATTGGGGCGTTCTAAATCTTTTGACCCGTAGTGTGTATATATATTTTAAAACCATACATAACGGCAGTTGTGGACAAATCAGATCGCTGAACTTACAGTAAAACACCTAGTTTGGTTGGTTTTCTAATAATTGAATGAACCAGAATCTCATCCAAGGTGTAAAAACAGTTGGCTTTGATCAGACGACGTGCAGAACTGGTGTTATTTAAAGATGATGTATTGTTATTTAAAGAGGACTTAACAATGCCTGATGATGTTTTGTGTCCTCCGTCCAACTGGTGATCACTGCTCTGCAGAGAACTGTGTGTTGAAGTGGTGAGGCTAGTTTTCGTAATGAGGAACGAGTTACTCTGTATCGATAATAAAAAAGAAACTTTTAAAGGACTCGTTTTTGTTACTTCCGGCTGAAAGTCTTTTACAGTGCTGCACTTCAAAAAAGGTTTTGAGTGTTATTAGGAATTAATTCATGCAAGACTTGCATAATAAAGGTTAAAGGCACTGCCTGAAGTAGTTCCTTGGGATTAAAGAGGGCCTGTGTGCATAAATGAGCACTGCATCTGAGCACAGGCTCCAGTCTTCCTGTAATCTTTAGGAGTTTGTTGTTCAGTTTAGGAGTCGTATGCTCAGCTGTTGTACAGGAAAAAGAAGTGAACCCTTCACTTTTTAAGACAAATTCTATGTTAAATGTATGCACAGAAATCCCTTAGGCAAGCAAGCATATTTTTGCATATCTTAACTCAAACTGTGCCACAGATGGAAAGTTGTCACTTATGGATTTTTACAACACATTGGCTCAATAATGTAAGCTCCTGTCATTACGTGTGCTGTGTGTGTTTGCTGATATGTCCTGCTGCTTTAAAACGTTCTTTTGTTTAATCCACCTTTCTGTGGGGTGATTGCGTTCAGAGAAAACGGGCTGCTCTTGTTCTGCATAAACTGGTATAGCTCCCATGTGCTGGTATGCGTCTATTCTTTTGGTTCATTCCATTTATGGGCAAAATGATAACATTTCCTAAATTAGAGGGTGTTTTGAATTGTATGGAGACATACTGATGGGTGTGTTTATGGGTTGTTTACCTGATATGTAACCCCATACCATCAATTATTGTGGATCTTAAATTATTGTTGACCTTAAAGGTATCATAGGACTTGAACATAACATAATAAAAATCATTATCGTACTTCATACGTCACCGTGCAAGGGCTGCTGAGGACTGATCTTAACAGCATTCGCTAATTGGCAAAAAACAAAATTCAATTATATTAATTGTACATAAATATATATAAGTACTTTTTTCCTACTTAGGTAATTATTTGTGTTACTACGTTTTATACCAGCCACTTCTGGTGAAAAGCCTTTTTTGTCGTTTGGGTAGGCATGCTGTTTGGCCGAGACGTTCAGCTGGGCCCCTTCGTTTACACCGCTGCCATGGATCAAATTTCCATGCTACCCTCTATCTGCTCCACTCTGCGAAAATCTGTGAAAATGTCCACATGAATACTGCCACCACTTTACTTTAGCTTGGCCTGTTTTGTTTCCAGCTTGCAGGTTTTGGAAAAGAGATACAAAACGACTGGCGGTTGTTTCCTTCTCGTTTGAACATCTTTAGGAGATGAAACTACAACTTTGTGACTGTGTGTGGGAGCGACTCAGACCCATAGACAACCACTCAAAATGCTCGCTTGTTTGTCTAGGGATATCTCCCATAACGCATTGCAAAGTTACGTCACAATCTACTTTTAGCTACTGATTTTTTATAGTCAGTTACTGCTTTTTAAAATGTCGTTTCTTTATTTCTTTGATTTTATTTTGAAGCCATACTTTTTAAAAACAATTTAACCTCTTATTTGTTTTACTAGTATTTTAACCCTTTAAATGTTTCATTTTGCTTAACTTCTTCATGTGTTAGACACATCTGACAAGAAATAAAAACATATAGGTGCCACTTTACTATGAGGCTTCCTTTATAAATGCTTTACAAATGTTATGTTAATTATTCCTTTTCAGAATGAATGGTTAGTTATTCTATACTTTTAAAAATTTTGGATATTTGAGGCAGGCACACCTTATTTTTAGTAAAGCCAATTTTAGGAAAATCACTTTTTTAAACAATTTCCATGCCTATGTATTTTGTTCTAGCATATAGAGTTTAAATAATCTACTAATGTCAATTTAATACATGTTCAGATGTTCACCAAAGTTGGGCTGTCACCACTTTAGTGTAACCAGTCCAAAAGTGATGTTTTTTCTTTGTTTTCAGTTAGTTGTTGACTGATGTGAACGAGTTAAAAACCCAAAAGTAATCATTCAGTGTTGTCTATATGGATTATTTAAGTTGTTAGAGTACAATTTTTTTACTTCTACTATTTGATTTTGGTCATTAACTATGGAAGCTCACAGGCCAAACCTTCACAAACAATAAATACAGACTGAAATGATTATTGTTTTAAAGGTTAAAGGCAAACTAAAATCTTCCAACTGGTTGGGGTCTTATTGGGAGTGTAGAGGATGGATTAAACAACAAACCCACTGGCTCCTCTGACTCACTCACTGACTTTTTCAGTTTTTAGATTTTTATCGGATGTGATTTAGTGTCATGTTTCGTTCATGTGCAACGCCGAAGAATCAACATCATTCTTTATTCATACGTTTAAGGAAGGAATTTAAAGTAGGAGGGGAAATTAACGCACATTTATTACAGAAACATTCCTGATTCATGAGATCATTTAAAACTAGAGACCTCACCATCAACTCTTTCTGCCTTAATTAATCTCAGTAACTCAATAAGCTTCATTATCTTTCCTGCTTATTCTTTTGTAGTCATTATGAGCATATCCCACCATTTTTTCTGAAATTGAGACTTATTTTTGTGTTTCCTTGAGCTTTTCTTCAACTTATGTCTTGCTTATTTCTCATTCCTTATCATATATTCTGCCTCTTACAGTTTCCAGTCCCACACACTTTTTCCACTTTGTTTTCTAACTTTTTGTGTTCCTCATCAGCCAATCATCCAAAGCCTTCTCGCTCCCAAGGAATTTCCATAAAGTTTTGCTTTCTCTTCATGCACACTCCTATTGGATTTCTTTTATGCTATTTTACATTCAGCAATATAATTTGATTGTATCACTACATAAAAGAAAAAGGCAGCCAGTAAGACCGAGAGAACCATAAAGGTTTGTGTTAAGCCTTATTGAAGGTGAGAAAACCAAATCTGAGGTGTAATCTAAATTTGTTGATGCGTGCACACATGCAGCCTGCAGAGGCACAAGCAGGTACAGCCCAGCTCCGAGTGAGGACTAAAGGTGATTATGGTTTGGTTTGCATAGCTCATAAACAAGCTGGCTGTAGAAATATGACCTTAATAAATCGGTATGGACATGCTGTATGTTAGTTTTGCTGTTCTCAGCAGAGCAGGATCAAAATCTCATCTTATTTGTTCTGGTCAATTAAAACGTATCCCACTTGACACCAAATCAATGGATCTCTATTTGAAATATATCTTTTATTTTTTTTTAAAACAGGAAGTGCTAGTACACCTGTGATGTTTAATGAGAATGGAGATGCTCCAGGAAGATATGACATCTTCCAGTACCAGATCACCAACAGATCCGCCGCTGAGTACAGAGTCATCGGCTCCTGGACCAATAAGCTACATCTCAAAGTAAGATTTTTACACACACACACACACACGCACGCACGCACGCACGCACGCACGCACGCACGCGCACACACACACACACACACACTTTGCATTTGCTGGAAAAAAGCCTGACAAAAGCACTAAATGAATTAGTAGTCAGATATTCAGTCAATGAGGTGAATATAAAATACTGTCTGATGAATGATTGTGCATGCTGCATCATTACAATATTCCTCTATTNTGTTTTATCCCCTTGAAGCATTGCTAGAAAAGGAAAAATTTGCCAGTACTCCCCTTATAAGTGCTGGTTCACTGAGAGGTGATGATTAAAAGTCCTGGCACTGCATACCAGTGTGTACCAGCTCACTTAAAGTACTGCCTTGAAATAGTTTTTGTTATATAGATTTAACCTTGATTAAAATTGATCAGCTAAAAGGGCAATAAAAGCAGGGTTAATTAATTAACCAGTAGGGGTCAGTGCTCAGAATCTACAGCAGTGAAAATGGTAGCAGAAGAGTTTACAAGAAGTGCGCACAAACGTAACTGAAACATTTACTTTTCTTTCTATCAAAGGTGATAAACATTTTAACAGTGTTTCTAAGGATGGTATTCTAAGACATACTATTGGATTATCATAACACCGGTGTTACGGAGATTTTTATATTTTTGGGTTGGTTTTCTAAATCTTAGTGATCTCTTAACTTAGGAAATATATATATATATATATATATATATATATATATATATATATATATATATATATATATATATATATATATATATATATATATACACCCACACTCACACACACTACCTGTCAAAAGTTTTAGAATGCCCCAGTTTTGCCTTTATTTTATTGGAAAATATGCAGTTTAATGTCACATTGAAAATGAAAGCATAGTGCAAGTTAACAATTGGAGTTAAAAAAAGAAACCATGGAATCAATTTATAGACCAAAATGTATTCTAAGTCTGGAGACTGTTCTCGCCGCTCCATGTTTACAAGCTTACCATCTTGTTCTTTATTTCCCGAGGTAGTCCTGGCATAGCCTGGACTTATGTTTTGGGTCATTATCTTGCTGTAGGATGAACCTCTGCAACTAGACGCATGCCAGAGTGTACTGCATGGTGCTGGAGAATGCTACGGTAGATGTTTTGGTTCAGCGGGCCTCTCACTCTGTAGTCACTGACCCTGGATCCAGCAAAACAGCCCCAGACCATCACACTTCCTCCTCCATGTTTGACAGTTGATGCCACACACTGTGGAACCGCCCTTTCACCTACTTGACGGCGTACAACAATCCTGCGTGATGAACGGAAGATTTCAAATTTGGATGAATCAGTCCATAATACCTTCTTCCAGTCTTCAGTGGCGGTGTTTCACGACCCAGGCAAGCCTCTTTCTCTCATTCTGATTACTTAGCTGTGACTTTCTTGCTGCAACTCTTCCTGTCAAACCTGCAGCTCTAAGTCTTCTCTTCACAGTTGAAACTGAGACTTGCTTACTACGACCACTATTACGTTGTGCTTGAAGCTGTTGTCATGTGAGCCGCCTGTCACGCAAGCTGTTAACTCTCAGAATGCAGTTGTGGCTTTGGGTCTGCCAGACCACTTCCTGTCAGTTTGCCCCAGTTTTTGAGTGCCTTTTGATGGTGAAGGAAACTGTACTCACTGACACCTTGACTTTCTTTGCAATTTCTCTGTAGGAAAGACCTACATTTTTAAGCGTTTTGATGGTCTGTCTCTATTCCATTGTTAAGTGCCTTTTTCTCGCCATTTTTGTGGCAACACACTATTATCTGCAGTACAATACTTCTCAACTGATGCTCACGAGGGTATGGCACCACAGTATGTTCCAACACTGGTTTTATGCAGACAGAGGGGGTTCTAGAAAAGTTGGTACACCTGTGGGAATTAGTAGCACCAGCTTTCAAGGCTTGATCAACCTCCATTGCTGCAGAACAGCTGTGTTCCCTGAAAAAAGGCCCTTTTGCATAATTCTGAAATGTACATTATTTTTCAGTTTTGAGTAGCCTTACCTTATTTTTTACCCTCTGGCAATTCACCACTTAACTTTGTTCCATTTTGAGCTATTCATTGGACTTGAAAGACTTAAACTGCAATAAATAACTGGAAAAATTGGGGCGTTCTAAATCTTTTGACCCGTAGTGTGTATATATATTTTAAAACCATACATAACGGCAGTTGTGGACAAATCAGATCGCTGAACTTGCAGTAAAACACCTAGTTTGGTTGGTTTTCTAATAATTGAATGAACCAGAATCTCATCCAAGGTGTAAAACAGTTGGCTTTGATCAGACGACGTGCAGAACTGGTGTTATTTAAAGAGGAAGTCAACCCCTACCAGAGTCCAACTCCACTCCCACTTCATGTTTGAAAAATGCAACACATGCTGTTGCCTAGCAGACCGAGAGGGCGGAGCCGCTAACAAATACACACACACTCAGGCTCACGACAGCATTGTGACATCATAATGTACCAGTTTACATCATAGCATACTTCTTAGCCAATAGCGGTGGCAGATTTAAATTAAAATACAGTGAAGAGTGTTTACCTGACAACGGCACAACACTGCCAGTTTTAGGCAGAACATTTAAATTTTAACTAAGATGCACAGAAGTGCCAAATTATTAACGACACGTGTCTGCAGCACGATTAGACACTCATTTATTTAGTTTATCAGCAAAAAAAAGTTTATTTGGGGGTGACTTGCTCTTTAAAGACGATGTATTGTTATTTAAAGAGGACTTAACAATGCCTGATGATGTTTTTGTGTCCTCCGTCCAACTGGTGATCACTGCTCTGCAGAGAACTGCGTGTTGAAGTGGTGAGGCTAGTTTTCTTAATGAGGAACGAGTTACTCTGTATCGATAATAAAAAAGAAACTTTTAAAGGACTCGTTTTTGTTACTTCCGGCTGAAAGTCTTTTACAGTGCTGCACTTCAAAAAAGGTTTTGAGTGTTATTAGGAATTAATTCATGCAAGACTTGCATAATAAAGGTTAAAGGCACTGCCTGAAGTAGTTCCTTGGGATTAAAGAGGGCCTGTGTGCATAAATGAGCACTGCATCTGAGCACAGGCTCCAGTCTTCCTGTAATCTTTAGGAGTTTGTTGTTCAGTTTAGGAGTCGTATGCTCAGCTGTTGTACAGGAAAAAGAAGTGAACCCTTCACTTTTTAAGATAATTCTATGTTAAATGTATGCACAGAAATCCCTTAGGCAAGCAAGCATCTTTTTGCATATCTTAACTCAAACTGTGCCACAGATGGAAAGTTGTCACTTATGGATTTTTACAACACATTGGCTCAATAATGTAAGCTCCTGTCATTACGTGTGCTGTGTGTGTTTGCTGATATGTCCTGCTGCTTTAAAACGTTCTTTTGTTTAATCCACCTTTCTGTGGGGTGATAATATTTTTCCTTCAAAGGGACTGTTGCGTTCAGAGCAAACGGGCTGCTCTTGTTTTGCATAAACTGGTGTAGCTCCCATGTGCTGGTATGCGTCTATTCTTTTGGTTCATTCCATTTATGGGCAAAATGATAACATTTCCTAAATTAGAGGGTGTTTTGAATTGTATGGAGACATACTGATGGGTGTGTTTATGGGTTGTTTACCTGATGTGTAACCCCATACCATCAATTACTGTGGATCTTAAATTATTGTTGACCTTAAAGGTATCATAGGACTTGAACATAACATAATAAAAATCACTAGCGTACTTCATACGTCACCGTGCAAGTGCTGCTGAGGACTGATCTTAACAGCATTCGCTAATTGGCAAAAAACAAAATTCAATTATATTAATTGTACATATATACCGGTATATATATATATATTATATATATATATATATATATATATATATATATATATATATATATATATATATATATATATATATATATATAATATGTATATATATATAATATGTATATATACTGTATATATATATAATATAAGTATTTTTTTCCTACTTAGGTAATTATTTGTGTTACTACGTTTTATACCAGCCACTTCTGGTGAAAAGCCTTTTTTGTCTTTTGGGTAGGCATGCTGTTTGGCCGAGACGTTCAGCTGGGCCCCTTCGTTTACACCGCTGCCATGGATCAAATTTCCATGCTACCCTCTATCTGCTCCACTCTGTGAAAATCTGTGAAAATGTCCACATGAATACTGCCACCACTTTACTTTAGCTTGGCCTGTTTTGTTTCCAGCTTGCAGGTTTTGGAAAAGAGATACAAAACGACTGGCGGTTGTTTCCTTCTCGTTTGAACATCTTTAGGAGATGAAACTACGACTTTGTGACTGTGTGTGGGAGCGACTCAGACCCATTGACAACCACTCAAAATGCTCGCTTGTTTGTAGGGGTATCTCCCATAACGCATTGCAAAGTTATGTCACAATCTAATTTTAGCTACTGATTTTTTATAGTCAGTTACTGCTTTTTAAAATGTCGTTTCTTTATTTCTTTGATTTTATTTTGAAGCCATACTTTTTAAAAACAATTTAACCTCTTATTTGTTTTTCTAGTATTTTAACCCTTTAAATGTTTCATTTTGCTTAACTTCTTCATGTGTTAGACACATCTGACAAGAAATAAAAACATATAGGTGCCACTTTACTATGAGGCTTCCTTTATAAATGCTTTACAAATGTTATGTTAATTATTCCTTTTCAGAATGAATGGTTAATTATTCTATACTTTTAAAAATTTTGGTCATTTGAGGCAGGCGCACCTTATTTTTAAAAGCCAATTTTAGGAAAATCACTTTTTTAAACAATTTCCATGCCTATGTATTTTGTTCTAGCATATAGAGTTTAAATAATCTACTAATCATGTCAATTTAATACATGTTCAGATGTTCACCAAAGTTGGGCTGTCACCGCTTTAGTGTAACCAGTCCAAAAGTGATGTTTTTTCTTTGTTTTCAGTTAGTTGTTGACTGGTGTGAACGAGTTAAAAACCCAAAAGTAATCATTCAGTGTTGTCTATGGATTATTTAAGTTGTTAGAGTACAATTTTTTTACTTCCACTATTTGATTTTGGTCATTAACTATGGAAGCTCACAGGCCAAACCTTCACAAACAATAAATACAGACTGAAATGATTATTGTTTTAAAGGTTAAAGCCAAACTAAAATCTTCCAACTGGTTGGGGTCTTATTGGGAGTGTAGAGGATGGATTAAACAACAAACCCACTGGCTCCTCTGACTCACTCACTGACTTTTTCAGTTTTTAGATTTTTATCGGATGTGATTTAGTGTCATGTTTCGTTCATGTGCAACACCGAAGAATCAACATCATTCTTTATTCATACGTTTAAGGAAGGAATTTAAAGTAGGAGGGGAAATGAACGCACATTTATTACAGAAACATTCCTGATTCATGAGATCATTTAAAACTAGAGACCTCACAATCAACTCTTTCTGCCTTAATTAATCTCAGTAACTCAATAAGCTTCATTATCATTCCTGCTTATTCTTTAGTTATTATGAGCATATCCCACCATTTTCTCTGAAATTGAGACTTATTTTTGTGTTTCCTTGAGCTTTTCTTCAATTTATGTCTTGCTTCTTTCTCATTCCTTATCATATATTCTGCCTCTTACAGTTTCCAGTCCCACACACTTTTTCCACTTTGTTTTCTAACTTTTTGTGTTCCTCATCAGCCAATCATCCAAAGCCTTCTCACTCCCAAGGAATTTCCATAAAGTTTTGCTTTCTCTTCATGCACACTCCTATTGGATTTATTTGATGCTATTTTACATTCAGCAATATAATTTGATTGTATCACTACATAAAAGAAAAAGGCAGCCAGTAAGACCGAGAGAACCATAAAGGTTTGTGTTAAGCCTTATTGAAGGTGAGAAAACCAAATCTGAGGTGTAATCTAAATTTGTTGATGCGTGCACACATGCAGCCTGCAGAGGCACAAGCAGGTACAGCCCAGCTCCGAGTGAGGACTAAAGGCGATTATGGTTTAGTTTCCATAGCTCATAAACAAGCTGGCTGTAGAAATATGACCTTAATAAATCGGTATGGGCATGCTGTATGTTAGTTTTGCTGTTCTCAGCAGAGCAGGATCAAAATCTCATCTTATTTGTTCTGGTCAATTAAAACGTATCCCACTTGACACCAAATCAATGGATCTCTATTTGAAATATATCTTTTATTTTTTTTTAAAACAGGAAGTGCTAGTACACCTGTGATGTTTAATGAGAATGGAGATGCTCCAGGAAGATATGACATCTTCCAGTACCAGATCACCAACAGATCCGCCGCTGAGTACAGAGTCATCGGCTCCTGGACCAATAAGCTACATCTCAAAGTAAGATTTTTACACACACACACACACACACGCACGCACGCACGCACGCACGCACGCGCGCACACACACACACACACACACACACACTTTGCATTTGCTGGAAAAAAGCCTGACAAAAGCACTAAATGAATTAGTAGTCAGATATTCAGTCAATGAGGTGAATATAAAATACTGTCTGATGAATGATTGTGCATGCTGCATCATTACAATATTCCTCTATTTGCTGAGTCACATTTACAAATGATTACTAATAATAAGAAATGAATGACAACACACAAACGAGATGAAATGAGAAGCATTCACGTCAAACTTGTCAGCGAGGTGAATGTTGACATAACTCGTCACCACATCGGCACCTTGTTTCTCAGCTGCTGCAGATCAATGGGGAACTTTTTTCACACAACTGAATTGAAAAACTTTTAATATGGTCTTCTGGTGACCTAGAATCTGGTTATTGCCGAAGCAAAATAATTTAGCTTTGCATGTCGGTCCAGGCATGCTCTACTGGAACCTCCGCAAGCCCGGCCAGTCTGACCAGTCACAGCGTGTTTATGTAGAAAAACAATTTATTATTTTTCCATTCTTCAGTTCTTTTTAAAACACAGAAAAGGTTTATTTACCTGCAACGTTTCGTTTGCGGCTGCAAACATCTTCAGGCTGACGCCGATGGTGGCGTCACTTCCTTCGTTTATCCGCAGGCAGCAGAGGATGTTGTCGCCCTCTGCTGCCCACTCTCCCCTCTCCAATGATGCAGTCCCATGTGTGATCCAACGAGTAAACTCCATCGTCCCTGTTCATGGTCTCACATCCCCGTCTCCTTATCTCGATAGCTTCTTTTATCCATCTTTTGTATTTCTGTTGTTTGGTGTTTACGATCCTTGTGTTGTCCCAGTCCATTATATGGGTTTCTCTTGTGCAGTGATCTGTTACGGCTGACTTCTTTAATGTGCTTTCTGCTTCTTGTTTTGCTGCTCTTGTGTGTAAGAAAGATTACAATAGAAGATAACAACATACTCGTCTCACATGACGTCACATCCCTGTTCACAAAAACACCAACCCAAAAAAACATAGGCATAGTAGTTAAATCAGACAGGATTAAACTTTACACAAAAGAACAAACCTCACAGCAGTTGACATAGCACTACTGATAGGACTGGTAGCTAACTCCACTTACTTCACATACGACAACACAATATACAAACAACTGGAAGGCTTCGCCATGGGTAACCCGTTATCAGCCACCCTGTGCGAATTTTTAATGGAAGACCTAGAGCAAAAAGCCATAGCCACTGCCCCCCCCCCCCCATACCCACACACACACACACACACTGCAAAATAAAATCAAAAATATGGAAATGCTACATAGGTGACGTACTGGAAATCATACAAAAAGGACAAACACAAACACAACACTTCATTGACGACACAGGCAACATAAAATTCACTTATGAGTCAGAAACAGAAGGCTGCATAGCACTTATGGACATGAAAATGACCAGGCAGACCGACGGGACCCTAAACATAAACACATACAGGAAACCAACACACACAGACCAATATCTATTATGGACATCAGAACACCCCACCATACACAAAATGTCAGTAACAGAACATTATATCACCGAGCAAACATGGTAACAGACGAAAGAGACCGTAAACAAGAAGACAAACACATACAACACGCTTTAAAGACCTGTGGATACCCGACATGGGCAATAAACAAAGGAAAACAACAAACAACAACAGAAAGAAAAAACAACCAAAGCAAAGAACCAGAAACACAGAAAGACAAGAACCAAAACCAGCGATAACCCTACCATACATCAGAGGCATAACAGAAAAAATAAGAGCAACAATGAAAAAACACAACATAAACACACCAACAAAACCATACACAACAGTTAGAAACAGACTAGTACACCCAAAAGACAAAATATCAGCTGGACATAAGTGTAGAGTCTTTTACAAAATCACATGCAAACTCTGTAATAAAACATACACAGGAGAAACCGGACGCCAACTCAACACAGGAACAATAGAACATAGAAAGGAGTGCGAGAAAGAAACAAGTCGAAAACACACAATAGCAGCAAAATGAGAAGCAGAAAGCACAATAAAGAAGTCAGCCGTAACAGATCATTGCTTAAGAGAAAACCATATAATGGACTGGGACAACACAAGGATCATAAACACCAAACAACAGAAATACAAAAGATGGATAAAAGAAGCAATCGAGATAAGAAGACGGGGATGTGGGACCATGAACAGGGACGATGGAGTTTACTCGTTGGATCGCACATGGGAGTGCATCATCGGAGAGGGGAGAGTGGGCAGCAGAGGGCGACAATGTCCTCTGCTGCCCACAGATTAACAAAGGAAGTGACGCCACCATCGGCGTCAGCGTGATGATGTTTGCAGCCGCAAGCGAAACGTTGCAGGTAGATAAACCTTTTCTGTGTTTTTAAAAAGAACTGAAAGATGGAATCTGAAACTAAATTCCACACAAAATTAATTATTTTATGTTCCTTTATCTGCTATGAAGTTAATCTGTAGCTGTCCAATCACAGCACACTGTTGGTTTGGTGGACCAATCACAGTGCTCTATCAGTCAGGTGGGCGGGATGTTACTGCAAACCAAGAGGGAGCCTAAGTCACGCCCACCTACTTCCGCACCACAGGTCCCTGGAAGAATGAAAAAATGAATGCCAGTCAATGGGGCTAAAAACGCTATTTTCTAATTCCGTTCGTTTTGTGCCATGAATTTCACATATGACGTCCGTGAATGTTAAAGATGCATTTTGATACCAAGCACGCGCTTATTTTCGAACAGGGGGAAACAATATTTTAGGTTTTGTGTGAAAATAAGTCCAGGACTACAAATGCGCTTTACGAAAGTGACGTCATCGAACCAGACACGGAGAAAACTGAGGGAAAAGGGCTGCAAGTTCAGCAAACTTCCCACAGGAGGAAAGAACCATTATAAATCTGGTCATTTGGTAAGTAGCAGCTTGAAAGACAACCGTAGATCCCGCCCGATGACTGAGAGACGTTTATGGATTGTGGCCAGACCATCTATTCACATATATATGATGGCTTGTCAGGCTAGTCTTTTTCTGTCATACCTGCTACCACATAAGCAGCTATTGAAAAAGTTTGCCTGTTTCTAGATAACAATAATCAGCTGTGGCAAATGTATTTGTTGTGTAATTGTTTTTGCAACACCAAAACCACCACAATACAAATGTGTTGTTACAGCCCTATATAGCTGCTTTGTTTACCGCGATCCTCCAAACCCAACACACCTTCTTGGGGACATTTGTTCAGCTCATTTCAGCATATGCATGGTTGCTTTCAGGCCTCTGCAGAGATGCTCTCCAGAGTCCAGGTCTCCAGCTGAGTCCCCCCAATATGTTCTGTAGTGTTTACATCTGTAGTGTACAGCATTAACTTATATAAACTCCAGATTGAATGCCCAAACAAGCTGAAATCTCTGTTTCAGGTTCTTAGTCACAGACTGAACACACTCACACACAAGTGTGCACATAAACTCCTTTGGCACGCTGGAGTGCTGTGTTATAAATCCACCCAGGACTTCATTAGAAAAGCCAGATGACAGATGAGAAGACTAATAGACACAAAATGCTCCTCGGCTGATGGACGTGCCGGCAGACTGAGAGTGAAGGAGAGTCTGGCGCAGTCCATGCAGTCAGGACACACACGATTGGACACTTTGATGGCTGAAAAATCAACAGATGTCTGTTTCTTATTTTATTCGTTTGTTGATAATTCAGTTGGGCTTAAAGGCACAAGGGTTGTACGCATGATCACACTAGCTTCTGAGCAAGTGCATATGGAACACGGTTGACTTGTTTCAGATTTAGCATATTTACGCTAAATCTTGTTAGCCTAGAAATCTAGACTGACAGTAGCAGAAGATGTCCGTGTAGCACGCTCCATTGTAGCCTCCGCAGTAGGGTTGGGCGATGGGATGAATGAATCGACCATTGGTGATGGGCAGAGCCGTTACGGTTTTTTACAGGAGGTGATTTGTTTATTTATTTATTTATTTGTTATTGACAAATATTTTACATTTAACGCACAGAGAACATCGCGGAGGTAACAATCGAGAAAAGATCTCCATCAGTACATCTGAGCCTTTTCTCACTTCCTCCGCCTCTGGTTGCTGACAGTGCACGCGCAAGCGGCGCTCTGAGGAGAGAGCGTCTGTGACGCACTCGACATCGTGCACTACAGCGCGGCGTTGAGTGGAAAGTGGAAACCTTTCTATCTTTCAGAGTCTGGAAGACTTCTGGTTATTTCATTTGGAGAAATGCTTCCTGATTTAAAACTTTGGCTGAAGTAGCGCTCGTCATTATTCAGCACCTGCTTTGAGTTTCAGCAGAGCACGGATCTATCCAGAACATTATTTAAACAGCCATGACTCTTTCTGAGGCAAAAGTCTAGAACTGATTACACACAAGCTGCAGGTGACGAGTTCAGGTTAACACGGCCCAGCGCAGGAGGAATGTGCGTTCGAGCCGCAGCGGATGAAATGCTCCTAATTTAAGTGAAATCGATTAATTGCATTGTTCATGTTACTGGGTGATTCTGATCAGCTTGGTTGGACTAAATATTAATTATATTTAACAAATGATTATTCATTATTTTTAAAATGAAAGTAGGGCTGCGCAATGGCACAACGGTTAGAGCTGTTGCCTTGCAGCAAGAAGGTCCGGGGTTCGCTTCCCTACCTGGGATCTTTCTGCATGGAGTTTGCGTGTTCTCCCTGTGCATGCGTGGGTTCTCTCCGGGTACTCCGGCTTCCTCCCACAGTCCAAAAACATGACTGTTAGGTTAATTGGTCTGTCCAAATTGTCCTTAGGTGTGAGTGTGTGTGTGTGTGCATGGTTGTTTGTCCTGTGTGTCTCTGTGTTGCCCTGCGATGGACTGGCTCTCTGTCCAGGGTGTACCCCGCCTGATTGCCCTTTGACCGCTGGAGATAGGCACCAGCCCCCCCCCCACACCTCACCCCCCACCCCACCCCCACCCCACGACCCTTTATGGACATAGCGGGTTCAGAAATGGATGGATGGATGGATTAAAAATGAAAGTGACAGGGTTAAATGGATCATGTGACCTCTGGCAGCGAGCTACCTCCTCAGAGTGTGTCCAAACGCAGCCACGATTTATTCCATCCCCTACTTATAAAAGATAGAATGCACATTTTGTTTAAATAAAGTACCACACCAGTGGGCACCACAGGGAAACAAAGACGAGGCTTCTTTTTAACATTTTAACTGTGTTTAATATGGGCCGTTTATACGTCACTCTATCAATCTACAAATACAAAATTAAACAAAAAGAAAAATAAAAATTTCTCTTCCAGGAAACATATGTGTTGTGCTTGTGTTAAAAACAATCTATGTTTTGGGCTTCTTCTGTGTTCGCAAGTCAGTCCGTGAGTCATGATGTCACATGCACGAATAAATCATCCATCATCTGTTTTTGGACTGACGATTGGCGGTGGGAAAAATTATACAAATCGCCCAACCCTACTCCACAGCCCTGACCAGTCTGCTGGCATGCCAATCACGGCACTCTATCGGTTTGGTGGGCAGGATGATGCGACTGGGTGAAACTGGCGACTGCTCATTTGAAACAGCTGTTGGGCATCAACTTTGGACTATTTAGACTAAAGTTTTTCTTTGACTCTAGAGCAGATAGACTTGTTTATTTAGATAATGGAAGTATTTGTGTCTTCCTTGATTGTGTATGGCAGGCTGCCCTCTTGACTGACATCCGTAGCTGTCCAATCACAGCGCTCCATTGGTTTAAACTGTTAAGGCTCTGCAAAACTAAGATGGCAACAACTGTTTATTTTGAAACAACTTTGGCATCAACTTTGGACTATTTAGACTTTGGATTTTCTTTGAGTCAAGAGCAGATAGAGTAACTTAAAGTGACAATGTGTAGTGTTTCCCATCAATCTCTGGAAATACCGTATCCATCAAAATGTTATTGAAAATGAATTAAATGATGTTCAGTTGTTGAAAAACTATTGGCCGCTTCTTAACATATAACCATAAAAATTGGGTCTAAAATTCATGGGCACAGGTCTAAGTCTCTGGGCGACGCCATATTAGAAACCATAGTTCCTTCTACGGGAGACTATGAGGACAAAACACATTTACTGGTTTGTAACAAGCAGTTACAAAACGTTCACCATTCATAAACGATGTTGCTTTACACATTTACCTTTTCGCTTGTTGCCAGTGATGAAAGGGAGTCCAATGTGCTCATCATGTTGCCGGAGGTTGAACGATCTGATGAAGTACTCATTTAAAAATAGCGCTCCCAGAGATTTTTGACCCTAATGACCTCCCTTAGGTAAGGTCTTACTCAAACTCAAAAATTCTGCTTGCTTGCAATGATTTAGGTGTGTATTGCCCCCATCACAAGGGAAAATACACATTGTCACTTAAAGTATTTTATTCAGAAAAAATATGCTTCTGTGTTTTCTTCGATGGTGTATGGAAGACTGCCTCAATGACTGACATCTAGCTGTGAGTATGTCACCTTGTTTGTTATCCAATAGCGTTCAGAGACTGTTTAAAAGACAACCGTAGATCCTGCCCCATGACAATGGTCGTGGCTGGACTATAGGTTGGCTTGCAGACTTTTAGGCTTGCAGGCTAAAATCTTGTCACTGTTAGCCATGATTATTCCTCAACAATGATAAAACAATACAAATGAAATAATTTATAAATAATTATAACAAACATTTAAAAGGAGTTCAACTAAAATGAGAACAAACAATTAATCAAGGTCCAATTCAATCCAATCCAATTTTATTTATATAGCGCATTTAAAAACAGCATGTCAGCTGACCAAAGCACTGCACAGAGTTGAACCTAAAAAGCCATTCAAAATGCACATGCATACACATTAAACACAGATAAAAGCTGTCATAAAATAGAAACACCTAAAAACAATACATATGTATAAAACAGCCAATAAAAGAGAACTCAGTAAAAACAGAAGTCAGTAAAACAGAAGAGTCACAGCATAAAAGACTGATCATTGACCAAAAGCCAAATTAAAACAATGTGTCTTCAGGCTGGATTTAAACTGTGCCAGTGAAGTGAAGAAGCCTGGCGTACCACCAGAGGGAGTGCGTTCCAAAGTCTGGGAGCTGCAAAGGCGAACGCACACTCCCCACGAGCTTTATACTTCATTTTAGGGACTATGAGCAATAGATGATCAGCAGACCTTAGTGACTTAGTGGGGGATGTAGGGGGTGAGCAGCTCTGAGAGGTATAAGGGGGCTAGACCATTCGGGGCTTTGTAAGTAAAAGTTAGAACTTTGTGTTGAATTCGAAATTGCACAGGAATCCAGTGTAGATCCTCCAGAATAGGAGTGATGTGGCAGAGTTTATTTGCATTAGAGAGAAATCTGGCTGCAGCATTCTGGACTTTCTGCAGACAATTTAGGAGAGATACATTTACACCAATTAGAACTGAGTTCGAAAAATCGAGTCTGGAAGTGATAAATGCATGAATCACTGATTCGAAGTGCGGCCTCTTAAGAATGGGCTTTAGTCGGGCAAGGCGACGAAGCTGGAAGAAGCAGGATCGAACAGTGGCATTTACATGTGCACTCATTGATAAGTCCACATCCAGTTTAACCCCACGGCTGGTCACACATGAGTTAAGGTTTAGGGGGGAGAGAACAAAGGCAGCAGAAGTATGCAGATTATGTTTTGGTTTGACTAGAATGGCCTCAGTCTTATTGTCATTGAACTTCATGAAATTGGAAGCTAGCCAGGTTTTAATTTCTGAGAGACATTCTGAGAGCTGGGTAATGGAACTTAGTTGATTTAAAGCCATATAAATTTGACAGTCATCGGCATATATGTGATAATGTAGGCCGTGTTTAGCAATGATATTTCCAAGTGGCAAAATATAAATAGAAAAGCGGAGTGGACCTAGAATAGAGCCCTGGGGACCTCCCCAGGGGAGTGGGACAAAAGGAGAAGAGCAATCGCCTATGTGGATGCTGAAGCTCCTGTCAGACAGATAGGAGTGAAACCAATTTAGCGCAGTCCCTGTGACTCCAACAAGATTTCAGCCTAATTAACAGAATGTTATGGTCAACTGTATCGAATGCTGCTGATATGTCTAGCAGTAGTAACAGAACAAAGGAACCAGCATCAGTTTCTGTCAGAATGTCATTTAACACACGAATATGTGCAGACTGGTTGCTATGATTTGGCCTAAAAGCAGACTGAAAGTGGTCGAGTAGTGAATGTTCCAGAAGATGATGTGAGAGTTGAGCATGTACCAAAACTGAGGTCAAAACTCAATCCAAAAAACTGAGATAAAGGTGAAAGTACATCTGCCAACTAGCTACAAAAATTGGGATACAAAATAAAATGAGCAAGATTCCTGATAAAGCAGCAGAGATGAGCTTGGTTGGAATACGCTGTGTGGGAGCTCGGAAATGAGCCACTGATCTTCCTTATCATGCAAAGGTGACTACTGAGGTGATTTGGGCATCTGATGGTGAGGTTTCTTAGGTACATGTCACTGGTGGAAGTCCCTGAAGAAGAAGAAGAAGAAGAAGAAGAAGAAGAAGAAGAAGAAGGAGAAGGAGAAGAAGAAGAAGGAGAAGGAGAAGGAGAAGGAGAAGAAGAAATTTCTATAGCACCTCAAGATAAAAATCACGAGGCGCTTTACAAAAACAAAAAATGTAAAAATATAAAAAATAATTTAGAAAACGGTTGAAAATTTATTTAAAATGAGCAAAAATAGACAATTGTGATTAAAAAATGTAATGAAAGATAGAGAGTGAATAGGAAAGAGGGAAATCAGTGGATCCTAAGGAAGGTGGAATAGGTTGGGAGAGCAGAATAAAGAGAGAGTGGTGAAGAAGGTCATACAAAAGCCATCTTGAACAAGTGAGTCTTCAGCTGCTTTTTAAAGGAGACCACTGAGTCCACTGATCTCGGGCTCAGGGGGAGAGAGTTCCAGAGTCTGGGGGCCACAGCAGCAAATGATCTGTCACCTTTGACCTTTAGCCTGGTGCGCTGCACAACCACTAGGCTTTGATCACTGGACCTCATGGACCTGCTGGGGGTGTAGGGACTAAGAAGATCACCAATGTAAGATGGTGCTTGTCCATGTAAGGCCCTATAAACCAGAACCAGGATCTTGAAATGAACCCTGAAGTTGACTGGCAGCCAGTGAAGCTGGAGGAGAAGCGGGATGATGTGGGTGTGTTTGGAGGACTTGGTCAGAAGCCGAGCACAGGCATTCTGAACCACCTGTAGACAGTTCAGGGAGGTTCTGCTCAGACACATGAAAAGATAGTTGCAGTAGTCTAAGCGTGAGGAGATGAAGGTGTGGATAACTGTCTCAAGTTCAGAGCAGGACAGAATGGGACTCAGCTTTGCAATGTTCCTGAGAAGAAGGCAGAGCAAACAAGAGATTTGACATGAGAATCCAGGGTGAGAGCTGGGTCAAAGGTCACACCAAGATTCCTGACAGAAGGTTTGGTGTGAGAAGCAAGCTGACCAAGAGAGTCTCTGACTTTGGGAACCAGCTTGTCTGGGGCACAGATGAGGATCTCAGTCTTATTTTCGTTCAGCTGTAGAAAGCTCCCAGCCATCCAGGTTTTGATACAGTCTAAGCAGGTGTGTAACAGCTGCAGCTTAGACATCTCATGGGGCTTAAAGGAGATGTACATTTGGGTGTAATTTGCATACATATGGTAAGAGATTCCTTTGAAGGAGCTCAGGATGTGCTGAAGAGGAAGCAGATAGAGGAGGAAGATCAGAGGCTCCAGCACAGAACCTTGTGGGACACCATGGGTAAGGGAGGTGGTGAAGGACCGAAACTTGGAGGTGTCCACAGAAAAGGAGCACTCAGAAAGATAAAAGGAGAACCACTCCAGAGCAGTTCCTGATAGGCCTACCCAGTCTCTCAGCCTCTCCAGTAGCAGGTGATGGTCAAAAGTGCCAAAGGCTGCAGTCAGGTCCAGCAGGACCAGAACAGAACAGTCCCCTGCATCACTGTGAGTCAGAAGGTCATTAGAGACCCTAAGAAGAGCGGTTTCAGTAGAATGAGCTCAATGAAAACCTGACTGGAAGCTATCATATTCAACTAAAATCCTTCACTTCCCGTCCCTTCCCTGTCACTACTGGCGTCCCCCAAGGCACTGTTCTCGGTCCACTCCTTTTCATCACTTACCTTCTTCCCCTGGGAAATATTTTCCGTAAATTTGACATCCATTTTCATTGTTACGCGGATGACACCCAGCTCTATGTATCCTCCAAACCCTCCTCTTCACTTCCTCCTTCCTCCCTCACCAATTGTTTATCTGAAATCAAAGACTGGTTCACATCAAACTTTCTCAAACTCAACAGTGATAAAACAGAAATGTTACTTGTCGGCACTAAATCTTTTCTATCCAAAATCCACAGCTTTACACTTCCCATCGACAACTCCTTAGTTTCCCCCTCCCCTCAGGTCAAGAGTCTGGGTGTCATCCTCGACTCCTCACTATCCTTCCAGTCCCACATAAACAATATTACCCGGTCTGCCTACTTCCATCTACATAACATTAACCGCCTACGCCCCTCCCTCACTACTCACTCTGTCGCCATTCTTGTCCACAGCCTCATCACTTCCCGTATTGACTACTGCAACGCTCTTCTCTTCGGTCTTCCTCACAAATCCCTCCATAAACTCCAACTTCTCCAGAACTCGGCAGCCCGCATCATTTCCAGAACTCCCTCCTTCCACCACATCACCCCTGTTCTTCAGCAGCTCCACTGGCTCCCAGTCACTTCCAGAATCCAATTCAAAATTCTGCTATATGCATTCAAAGCCATCCATAACCTAGCTCCACCGTACCTCTCAGACCTCCTTCATCCTTCAACCTCCACCCGTTCCCTCAGGTCCTCCTCCTCCATCCACCTCTCAGTCCCACCTTTCCGTCTGGTCACTATGGGGAGCAGGGCCTTCAGCCGCTCTGCTCCCCAGCTCTGAAACTCACTTCCTCCTGACCTCCGTAACATTGATTCCCTCACTCTCTTTAAAACCAGACTCAAAACTCACCTGTTCTGTCTAGCATTCCAATAATTACTCTCGTTGCTCCAATCTGTCTGTTTGTTTTATGCTGTTTTATCTTTTATTGTTGTGTATTTTATCTCTGTAAAGTGTCCTTGAGTGTTCAGAAAGGCGCTGTTGAAATAAAATGTATTATTATTATGTTGATCAAGAGCAGCTGTGAGCTGTTTAGCCACAACCTTTTCCAAGATATTGGAGATGAACAGAAGTTTAGAGATGGGTCTGAAGTTGCTATGGAGAGAGGCGCCAAGACTCGTTTTTTTTAAGAAGCGGGTGGATTACAGCGTTCTTAAAGTAAGTAGGGACCTGACCAGAAACCAGAGAAGCATTAATTATAGAGAGCACGCTGGGACCGATGGACTGAAAAGCACTTTTAAACAAAGATGAGGGTAAGATGTCGAGGGGGCATGCAGACGTCTTCATAGAGTTAACTAGTTTGGTTAACTCAGGCAAAGAAACGGGCAAAGCTATCTAGGATGATGGGCCTGGTTGGAGTTGAGAGGCAGCGATAAGGCTGAAGGAGAGATGCTAGATCTAACCTTATTGACTTTGTCCTCAAAGAAAGACAGACAGTTCTCACAGTCTGTAACAGAGTGGATGGAGGCTGTAGAAGAGGCAGGAGAGACAATGCTGCTGATGGTGTTAAACAGCACCTTGGGGTTCCCTTTGCTCTGGGACACCAGTTTCGAAAAATAGGAAACCCTAGCATCTCTGACTGCAGAGTTAAAGGATGTCAGAAGACCCTTTAGGTGCAGCAGATGGACGTGGAGATGGGTTTTCTTCCACAAGAGCTAAATTTTTCTGCATTGGCGCTTCAGGCTGTGAAGGCTGTCATTAAACTAGGGAGTAGGGTTCACTGCAGGAACTGATCTGGTTCTGACAGGACAGATGTTGTCCAGAATGGAGAGGCAGTGCTCGTTAAACTGAGAAGTTAAGGAATCTGGGTCGTTATCAGAAGAACAGGGTGGATCAAAAGCAGCAGAAAAATTGCTAGCTGTGCTCTCAGTAAGAAAACGAGAACTAACCATACGGCGAGCAGGAGGTGGGGACGCAGAAACTGACAAGTTAAAGAAAATGCATAGGCGATCTGATATATAAACGTCTTCAGGACAAACACTGTCAGCATTTAGACTCAGGGTAGAAACAAGGTCCAGAGTGTGCCCCCTGGTGTGTGTGGGGCCAGAAACATGTTGGGTAAAGCAGAAGGAGTCCATAAGCCTGGAGAAATTCATGGTAAAGTGATCAGAGGGATCAACGTGGATGTTAAAGTCACCCACAATCACCAGTCTGGACAGCTTCACAGTGGAGGATAGAAAGTCACTAAACTCCTGAAGGAAATAACTGTTTGGACCAGGTGGACGATAGACCACAGCACAGTAGAACAGGTCCTTACGCCCGATTTTAATCAGCTGCAGTTCAAAGGAAGCAACGTGACCAGAGGTTGTAGAGCTACATGGAAGATGGTCTTTGAAAACAACAGCTAGGCCTCCACCATGACCAGAAACCCGGGGCTGGCTAAGAAAAGAATAATCACTCGGGCAGAGTTCAATCAGACCAGAATAATCAGATGTTTAATGCCAAAATTCAGTCACAAACAGAAAATCCAGGTTTTCAGAGAGAAATAAATCATTGAGCAGGAACGACTTATTGTTAATAGAGCGGGTCTTTAATAGAGCCATGCTGAGTGAGGTGGAGGAATCAGAAACTACAGAAACAGCTGGAGTTAGTGGACGTAAACTAGCAGGGTTAGATCCATGGTGTTTATAAGAACCACTTATGGAGGGAACAGGAGGAGAAACCACTGAAGAATGAGGACAAACCGACCTTTAAAAAACTTGGACGGAGAAACGGGAATGCGGAAGTGGTGCTTAAGTCACCAAACAAAGGACAAGAAGCCAGAAGATCATGACGATGTTTACTAGATAAACCACGCTTTAGGAGAAGTCTTAAGCCTGGTTTATGCTTCTCCGTCAGCTCCGCAAGGGACAGACACGCACGGATTGACGGAAGCGTTTTGCTCTTTTACTTCGTCTCCTGGGGAGTGTTGCAAAGCAATTGCCCGGCAGGACCACAGAGGGTGTAGCGTTGTTCTGTGGTATCCTGTCATGTATCGGTCCAAGATCGTGTGCTTATATTGTGTTTTTTGTGTATATAAGAGACTTTTAACACACACATATTTGTCTCTCATTCTCCCACCTCTTCATGCGCTCCCCGCCTCTAAACCCACGTTTCCTGTCATTTCCGTCCACAAATAAAACGCTTGCTGCGCATCTTTTCACTCCTCCAGTCACGGGAGAGTTAAACATTCATATTTTTAGAGTTTTTTCGCGAGGTATTCTTCAAGCTTCTCTGTGTCTGCCGCTAGTTATCCTCGGCTCTCTTTGCAATGGCGGCGCTGTAAACAACAGCGGCGTCCTGACCAATCACAAGCTTGCATAATCCGTCTCGTTCGACGGATCTTTAAAAAAGTCGGCTCGACTCGGTACGTACTTGCGTGCCTGCCGGATCCCTACGCAAGGACGGATAATGGCGTTGCGTGTCCGCACTGACGCAGACGGAGAAGCATAAATCAGGCTTTATTCTCACCTGGATTCCTGCTCGTTTACCTCTTGTCCTCCGACATTTTCTCAGGACCGGATAAACATCGCTGGAGGTGTCCTGGTAGGCATCATTTGGCTCTGGGCCAGTGCGCCACTCAGGTAAACAAATGGGGAGGTACGTCCTCGGTGCATCTTGGGCGATCGTGAATGAACGGAACGACAAAAGAGTCTGGTGATCATAGGAGATGGTAGCAGAGACACTATTGGAGGATCGCAGACAGGAGCAAGGTAGAAAAGAGGAGGTTAGTGGAGAAAAGTTTGAAAAAGTGGCCAGTGACCGCAGCTAAGCCAAGCACATGCGCCATCTTGTTGCTGGCCGGTAGCGTGGTCCTGGGGTAGACCTAAAATTTACTGGAGGGATAATAAAAGAAAGAAGAAAGAAAACAATCTTTTCTATAGCGTTTCTCAAGATAAAAATCACGAGGCGCTTCACAAAAATGAAAAATTTAAAATATAAAAAAGATTTTCAAATATTATTAAAAATATGTTTAAAATAATCAACAAAAGACAATTGTGATTAAAAAATGCAAAGAGAGAATGGGAAAGAGGGAAATGAGTGGATCCTGGGGAAGACAGAATAGGTGGGGACAGCAAAATAAGGAGAAGGTGGTGTTGAAGGTCACGTAAAAGCCAGCCTGAACAGTTGAGTTTTCAGCTGCTTTTTAAAGGAGACCACTGAGTCCACTAATCTCAAGCTCAGGGGGACAGAGGTCCAGAGTCTGGGGGCCACAGCAGCAAATGATCTAATATATCCTCTCTGGCCTGGGAAGAAGAGAAGCTGGAGAGTGTAATTGGTAAGAGGGTTATCTAGGTGTCTCTCCTGGATCTATCTCCACCAGCTTGTATAATTGGAAGAAAATGGGTGTAACATGTGGCCACGCCCCCGTTTTCTGCTCCACCCTCAATCCCTCAGTCATGTAAGTGAGCTCCAGGAGTGAAAAAGAATTAGCTTTGCACCTAAAAGTGTTAAACATGAAATGTCTTCTATG
>SSNQ01034399.1:614418-627707 GCA_006942095.1 Nothobranchius kuhntae
AAAGTCAAATAATACATTTTCTGCATTCTGTGGCTTTTCATGCAGCTATTATAATCATGTGAAGGTAAACACTTGATATGAGTTGTTTTGGGTGCCACATAATTGATTGTTTTTGTCATAAATTCTGTTTATTTTACGTGTCTGAATTCAAGGCTATAAACAATCAACAGTTGTCTACCAATCTTGGTAAATAAACTCTGAGTGTATTTCTACTATCAAATTAAAACCACTTTTCTATCCCCGTTTCGTATTTATTATTATTTCTTTTGGCATCAGTGCTTTTGTTGCTAGAAAGGCAGCATTTCTCCTCAACATTCATGGCAATCGATGGAGCTCAAGGGAGTCGGCGTGCTAACAGACTTTTACTCAAACTCTTGCATACATAACCACAAATTAGATGATGCACACGTCCAAACTCACACAGACCAGACATACGGAAAGCTCAGGGATTTGCTGCAATGCCAGAGCGACACAAGCACAAACAAACAACATGCACACATACAGGAATGCACACACACACACACACACACACACACACACACACACACACACACACGAACTGGGGGAAATACAGATGGTTTATTAGCGCCAGATCTGATTATTGGCTTCCAGACGAGTTCGTTTTTGGCTTGGAGGCTCTCAGCAAAAATGATCAGAAGGTCTGCTTGTCCTAATTCTCCTCCAAGACCCTCTCAAGATACGGTTTTTGTAGAAGGTTAAGGAATCGTTAACACATTCTAGCGTCAGATAGCTGTTGATGTTTTAACTCATTTATCTTCCTCCAGAAAACTGAATGGGGGTTTAATGTTTCCGTTTCTACACAAGAACAATTCCTGACACACGTGTGCTGCTTTCAGGTGGAGGCCATGCGCTGGAGAACCGGTGATCCGTCCCTGCCAGCGTCTGTGTGCAGCATGCCATGCCGCACGGGTGAAAGAAAGAAGGTCGTGAAAGGAGCACCGTGCTGCTGGCACTGCGAGCGCTGCGAGGGATATTACTTTCAGGTAGCTTTATTAAAATACACAACCATCCTATTTTAAGCAATGCAAAAAGAAAAGCTCTCCAATCAATTTACTTAATCAATTTCCCTCTGGGATTAATAAAGTATTTTTGAATTGAATTGAATTGAAGAGGACAATTTAAAATTGATACATGCCGGAAGAAGCCCACAGATGCTATTAAAGCAAATGGAGGTGCATGATATGAGGTGAGGGAAGGGATCTCATCCCACATTATCAAGATGTGTCTCCTATGATAATTATATCTGTGGGACAGTTTGGCAGCTCATCATCCTTCTTATTAAGTTGGAGAAACCAACGAGGAGTGAGTTCTGTGGCTCAGGAAGAAAAACAGGAAACCAAACAGCAGCAGGTGACACACCTGTCCTTCCATCTCCTCTTTCTCCTTTAGGTTTCAGAGGTTGCATGTGAGATGTGTCCATACGAGATGCGTCCTGATTCCAACCGCACCGGTTGCGTTCCCATCCCCATCATTAAGCTGGAGTGGCACTCTCCCTGGGCCGTCTTTCCCGTCTTCATCTCCATGCTGGGGATCATCGCCACGTCTTTCGTCATCGTGACATTCGTCCGGTACAACGACACGCCCATTGTCCGAGCATCCGGCCGAGAGATGAGCTACGTGCTTTTGACCGGGATCTTCCTGTGCTACGCCATAACGTTCCTGATGATAGCGACGCCGGATGTGGGTGTGTGCTCACTGAGGAGGATTTTCCTGGGCTTGGGAATGTGCTTCAGCTACGCAGCACTGCTCACCAAAACCAACAGGATACATCGCATCTTTGAACAGGGGAAGAAGTCTGTAACGGCACCCAGGTGAAAAAACAAACACCCTCTTTATTAAGCTGCTTGCACTTTTCATACATTATTTACCCAAACCAGTCCTCCACTCACCCGTCATGCTCTTTACAGGCAGTGTGATCCTGCAGAACATCAGTGTGCCTAAAATGTAATTACATGTTTAAAAGTAAAAAAAGGTCAGATCCTTGTCCCTCTGTGACATATTTTGCTTCAAGATGCTAGTTATTGTGTTTACAGCATTCTCTAGTTAATGCTAATCACGTGACAGCTGCTTTAAGGTTGCTGTTGTCTTTGTCTCCTCAGGTTCATTTCTCCTGCCTCTCAGCTCGTCATCACCTTCTCCCTGATCTCGGTTCAGCTCCTCGGTGTCTTTGTGTGGTTCGCGGTAGACCCTCCACACATTGTCGTGGACTACGGTGAGCAACGGACCCAGGACCCCATGGCGGCACGAGGTGTCCTCAAGTGTGACATCTCGGACCTGTCCCTTATCTGCTCCTTGGGTTACTCCATTTTGCTCATGGTGACATGCACGGTTTACGCCATCAAGACACGAGGCGTCCCCGAAACCTTCAACGAGGCCAAGCCCATCGGATTTACCATGTACACCACCTGCATCATCTGGCTGGCATTCATTCCCATCTTCTTTGGCACATCACAATCTGCAGAAAGAGTGAGTATCTGTGTTTCAAGATGAATCCATATAACGAACATCGTATCAGAGATATAATCTACAAGTTTGTTTGGTTATGAAAGACAAGTCAAACCAACATGTTCTTGAGCTTCTGGCCCCAAAATTGCTGAGGTAATCCACAGATCCACTATATTACAGCAGTAGCTCAGGTGGTAGAGCGGGTTGCCTCATGGTCGGAGGGTCATGGGTTCAATTCCAGCTCCCGCCAGGGGTATCCTGCTGTTATGTCCTTGGGCAAGACACTTCACCCAATGTTAGTGGTGGTCAGAGGGGCCGACGGCGCCAAATGGCAGCCTCGCCTCTGTCAGACCACCCCAGGGCGGCTGTGGCTACAAGCAGCTTACCATCACTAGCAGTGTGTGGATGTGAGAGTGTGTGAAAGCGTCTTTGGGGGTCTTGAAAAGCGCTATATAAGTTCTATGCGTTATTATTATTATCATTATTATTTCTGTCACTTGTTTACAGATTTTTACAGGAAATCTTAAGCAAAATTCACCTATTCCATGTTAATTGTGTTGCCATGTGGGTCTCCACTGCATCTATGAACGCTGTAATTATATGCCTAAAATGCCCCGTTAAAAAACGTTCCTGTTTGTGATGTCACAAGAAGGAAAAGTAGCCTAGAAATCCCCCTCATCTGTTGACACTAAAGGAGCAGCAGCTCTATTCTGAGCCCATCCCAGACATCCGAGCCTCTCAGCTTCTAGCAGTTTGAGTGAGGGATGGGTGGGCGTGGCCATTTCCTGCTTGTTTTCCTTAAAATGACAGAGCCCTGAAACGGCTCATTCTGAAAGGTACTGAAAATGATGAGAGTGAAACTGCTAAAATCTCTTTTAGTCATAGAGATTTTACGCAAATGACTTTATGAACTTGTTTTTATATACCATAGGCTTTTATAACTAAAACAGTCACATGTTATATTAATATTATTAATATTATGGTTCAATCAAATTTATTTGTATAGCACCATCTAGCCCCTTAATGGAAGCCCAAAGTGCTGAACAGTATGAACATGGATAGACATAATAGTTAAAATTATAATTAATAATTAATTAATATTATGGTTAATCAAAATATGTTTAACTTCACAAAATAGCACAACTCGTATGATCAGGAAAACCTTTTTTTTTTCCCCAAAAAAATATTCAAGCTTTAATAATAATTTAGTGCTTTGTGATTTACAGATGTGCTCCTCTTCATAATAAAGAAGAGCTCAGAGTATTTAAATGTTATCAGCCACATTGACCTTAGAGCCTGTTATAAGCAGTCATGGTATTCTCACTTGATCCTAATAGACTGTAAATAACACACTTGCACACAAACAAATGCTGCTATGTTCTCTCACACATAGAGAAGGTGCCCTTTGGATTTAACAGTTAAGTAATGTAGCTTATGATGCATGCACATATCAATAAAGCCAATTTGATACATAACAGCAAGCTTTTGTGTGCCACCACTTTTAGTGCTGAAGTGGATTTATTGATTCTGTTTCTTCATAGTGTGACTGTTCAGGTTTTAACAATAAGACTCTGCACATACTCATTGGGATTCATAGCAGGTCATTGATTGCTGATGTCATTTTCTGGTGCTTTTCAATGCAGAACACGTTGCTTTTGTAAAAGGATGAGAAGTAAATCAATGCACAGGTGCAAGGATAAACAGGTTGATGCTAGTATGTGTTTCTCAGGTCACATTTTGACACGTTACTGCACCAAGATAAGAAGAAATTACATGCAATCAAAGCGTGTAGCATCAGTCCCTGGCACGTCTATAAACATATTCTTAAACACTAGGGATGTGTCTTGGTGAAAATCTGGCGATACGATATGTATCACGGCACAGGGGAAACAATATGATGTATTGTGATACATTCAGTCAGACAATACTAACTATTTTTTAGACAGAAGTAATTGTGGGAAAATTCAATAAACAGCCCAAACTGATTCGTAACACGTTTAACAAGATGCATCTGAACCATAATAGAGGGATTTACATTTCAATGGGGGAAACAAAACCCATTGCACACTGCTGCTGACTAGTGGTTGGTGTTTGAGTTGCACCGAAAGAAAATAAAATAAACAAATGTTTGCATGTAAGTTCTTCCAAAAATTTGATACACAGCATTTGAAAATTGATATATTATCGCAGGAAAAAATTTAGACATATTGCCATGTCGATATTTTCCATCCATCCATTTTCAGCCGCTTATCAGAAGTCGGGTCGCGGGGGCAGTAGCCTTAGCCGGGATGCCCAGACTTCCCTCTCTCCAGCTACTTGATCCAGCTCTTCTGGGGGAATCCCAAGGCATTCCCTGGCCAGCCGTGAGACATAGTCCCTCCAGCGTGTCCTGGGTCTGCCCTTGAGTGTCCTCCAAGTTGGACGTGCTTGGAAAACCTCTTCAGAGAGGCGTCCAGGAGGCATCCTGACCAGATGCCCGAGCCACCCCAACTGTCTCCTCTCGACGTGGAGGAGCAGCGGGTCTACTCCAAGCCCCTCCCGGATGACCAAGCTTCTCACCCTATCTACCCATGTGGGTAGAATCAGCCCACATGGGCTTAAGACAAGGATGTGTGGAATCAACCGGGCCAGGCTGGGGCCGACTGGGGCTGCCCGGGCCGACCCGGTACAGATGGGAATGGCCCTTAAGGGAGAACCCAGCCACCCTGGGAAGAAGGGAGAAAACTCATTTCAGCCACTTGTATCCGCGATCTCGTTCTTTCAGACACTACCCAAAGCTCATGGCCATAGGTGAGGGTAGGAACGAAGATTGACCAATAAATCGAGAGCTTTGCCTTCTGACTCAGCTCTCTCTTCACCACGACAGACTGGTACCACTCCCGCATCACTGCAGATGCAGCACCGAGCCGCCTATCGATCTCACCCTCCAGTTTTCCCTCACTCGTGAACAAGACCCCGAGATACTTAAACTCCTCCACTTGAGGCAGGGCTTCGTACATCCCTATTAAACGCCATTGATTGTTTTTGTCATTCACTTCCATACAAACACATTTCTGATCGGGTTGGCCCCTCCTCTCCACAAATAAAAAAGGCGTGAACTCTTCTATCTGTCCCTGTTTTCTTGTCAGCCAGGCACTTTTCATTTCTGCCTTTGCCCACGTCTGAGTCTGTTTTCCTTTCAAGGAGGGTGCCAGGCTCAGTTGAATGGCAAAGCTCACATCAAAGTGATCCTGTCTAATCACACATCAGGGAAATCACACAGTTGCTGGCTGTTTCAGAGCATTTTTCCTTTGCTTGTTCTTTTTCCACTAGAAGCGAGAGAGTTAGAGGAAGTTATTATGTCCAACTTTGAAATGAGTTTTTTTACTCCCGTCCCTGAAGTGACTGTTGTTATATCTACTCAGTAGAGTCTGACGAGTTTAAGATGATAATGGGGTCACTTGTTTGCTTTTGCTTCGTCTAGTTAATGGTTTCAAACAGATCCTGTCATTGCTGCTGGCGGCTTCTTTAACCTTTAAGCCACTGAGTGTGAAAGACAAAGCGAGCCTCCGACTTTCTACACTATTTTATATTTAGTACCGTTTATGGGTGTTGATGCATCATGGCTGCTGCTGGGTGTGTTCATGTGTGAAGCCATTTGCGTGCACTTTTATGACCTTATAAGAGCATATGTCACTAAATGTAGCACCCATGTCATGTTAGCTTTGCTAATTAGCATGTCCGCCAGCAACGTCATGCATTCCTGCACTATAGTGCGTTTGCGGTGTGTTAGTTTTAATTGGGATATCCACCAGTGCACATTAGCATGTCTCCGTGTGTTGTTTCTAATTGGAATATCCTCTGGAGTGTGTGGCAGCTGGCTGGCTAACGGAGAAAGGAGTGAAAGGAGTAAACAGGTAATGATGTGACTTGCTGATGGGGCTTTAATGAGGGGTTTGCTGAGTGCATAGGTTTGTCTTTGTGTTTTTAGAAAGACGGGAGGAATAGTGGCAATAGCGAGGTTACATGGGATTAGGTGACAGCAACATTTATGTTTCGATTAACTTAATCATCAATTTACCACCAAAACTCTTGGAAAAATCTATGTGCAACTGATTGTTGTTCTCCTTGAATGCTTTAGCATTATCTGTACTAATAAGGTTGTGTATAGGGTTCGGAATGTTGCTTAAGTAATTTGTTATAGTTACTAATTACTGTTAGAGTTAGTGACTGAGTTACAAGAATAAAAAAAGTAATCGGTAGACTGCAGGATTTGGACTCCTGGTATTTGGACATCTTGCCTCTGATTGGCTGACAGCAACATGACTCCACCACTGACTCCATTTGCTCTAAAATGCTGATGTTCTATCTCCACAAATAACACAAGCATGGAGGAGTTCTGCTGTGTGGTGGAGCTGCTCCTGCTGACAGTTAGCTTCTACTAACTAAGACATTCTCATCTGATTCCTGGATGCTAAACCAACAACAGCCTTTCCAGTTGTGAGTCAAGATGGGTGACTCCATAATGTTAAGTGACAGTGCGACAGATCAGTCAGGTTTTTCAAATCCTAGAATTTCACCATCTGTTTTTATTCCAGTAATCAGAGGGTTTTAGGTTTGAACCCGGCTTATGCTAGAGAATGCTGCTGTGTCCTTGGGCAAGACACTTAGCCTATCTTGCCTGGTGGTGAAGGTTTGGAGGGACCGGTGGCTCCAGTGTTTGGCAGTCTCGCTTCTGTCACCCCAGGGCAGCTGTGGCTACTTTGTAGCTCATCATCACCAGAGTGTGTGTTAATGGGTGAACGACTGATTGTGTTGTGAAGTGCCTTGATGGGTTTAGAACCGTAAGAAGGTGCTTTACAAATTCAGGCCATTTACGCTTTATTTTCTCTTTCTAAGCTAATGCAGGAGATAGGTGTAGGAGTCTATTTTTATGTTCAGCCTTCATGAAAAACTCATTGACCAATTATAATCATCAATAATCATTAAAACAATGTTTTCATCAGTGAGCCACACGTTTAACTCTGCTTTAGACTCGCTAGACCACTATAAATATATTCACTTTCTATCCTGTATTTACAATAATAATGTATTTCATTTGGAAACAAAATAAAATAAAATAAAACACATTTCAAGACACCCAAGGACATTTTTAAACAAGGCAGACAAAACAAACCAAAAACAGCACATGAACATATAAAACAGGTCTTGTTTTTTGTGTGTTTTAGTGAATTTCATGAGACTTGAATGGGATCTCTTGGATATTGTGATAAGATTTATGTTACAGAATGCTCATTTGTTACATAAAGTAAAGGTGTTTCTGAATTACATTCAGATCATATAGACTAAATTATATGATCGGACAGATTGTGGATAACACAAAAATAACTATACTAAATCGTTAGTTTTTTGTGTTATCCACACCTTGGTGGCAGAGATTTTTAAGTATTAACAGAATGAATTAATTTTATTCAGTCAGTGCTTGTAATATCTGAATTTATAAAATATATAAAATCATAAATACATTAATTGTGAATGTATTTTAACTCCTGATTGGCACAGGGGTTTAGCAGGAATGTTGTTCCTTTAGCCAACCGACTCACAGTTTTTGCCCTCCACTGACAAAGTGACTATAGGTCTGAAAGGTGTGTCCACCTGTCAAAAGGTTCAGTCCCTTCCTACCATATTTGTTAAAAGTACAACACGCTGCTACATGGCCTCAAAATGATGCAAAAAAAGTGGTCCGTCTGCAGAGACATGGGCTTCCTGTGGGTTTTCTTAAAGTTTCTTCAACTGCAACCTTTGGGCAAAGGGTGTGTGGTCACCAGCCAGTGTGTTCTCCATACTGATCTCTTCTCCAACACTCCTCTGAATACTCAGCGTGTCTCTGAGTCGCAGCAGGCATCAAGAAAAAAAGAAGCAAAAGGCTTAAAAGGCAGAAGATAAACAGAAATAGAAAGAAAGTTTCAAAGAGACATCAAAGCAAACTGAGATGGGAAAATAATGAGTTGAATCCTGAAAGGGTGAAAGTGTATTTCCTTTTAACCGTTACTGACCAGTATTGTTTTGAAATGGATAATGTTACCATGCAGAGGAAGTTGGTTTCACAGAGCTTGTGCTGCAGCCTGCAGACACATGAAAGGTTGTGTGGTGCAGCCATGTGTTTCTCTGCCTCTCTGCTTGTTGGAGAGTCCTAACCACAGGGCGTATGCTGTCCTCGGCTACATCTCTGTATGTGCCTCATCAGTCCTTTGGCTGATGCAATGGACAGAAGCCCTTTTTCTTCACCCTTGTTTATTTTCTTTTTTCTCTTCGTATGAATTTCCCTTTTTTCTCCCCGTGAGCAACATCTCCTGTTCTGCAGATGTTTTTAATGTGGTCAACTTATCTCCTGCCTCTTACAGCGGGAGAGGAACGCATTCTGCTTCAACCAGCAAATCCACTTTGTGTGTGTGTGTGTGTCTAACTTTTGTTCCTCTGTGTTTGTGTGTGCATCTTTCAACAGCATGTTTGCACGTTTTACGCTCACTTGTCATTATTAGAGACCATAAAAGTGAAAGCAGTGCTGCAACAAACTTGGGCTCAAATAAGCAAATGGAGTGCAGCAGCAGTAGCTCAGGTGGTAGAGCGGGTTGCCTCATGATTGAAGGGTCATGGGTTCGATTCCAGCTCCCGCCAGGGGTATCCTGCTGTTGAGTCCTTGGGCAAGACACTTCACCCAACTTGCCTGTGTTAGTGGTGGTCAGAGGGGCCGGCGCCAAATGGCAGCCTCGACTCTGTCAGACCTCCCCAGGGCGGCTGTGGCTATAAGTAGCTTACCATCACTATCAGTGTGTGAATGTGAGAGTGTGTGAAAGCATCTTTGGGGGTCTTGAAAAGCGCTATATAAGTTCAATGCATTATTATTATTATTATTATGTCTTTTGAAAGTACTATTTAGAGTGTTGCACCTCCGTGTAATTAGCAAAGCCTGCACAAAAAGACATTTGTCCTATTTTGTGCTTCTGACTGAGCAGCATCTCTCTGCTCTAGTTCAGTTTCAGGGTACAAGCTTATTTTTTAATGGAAATTCCTGCTATGACATAAAGTGTATAAATGTAAAAGACCTTTTGCAAACTTGTATTTAGCATCAGATGTTTGCTATTTCCTTAGAAGTGATGGTTTCTGCTTCTGGGGCAACAGTAGCACAGGAGTTAAGTGCTCGCCCTTCTGACGCTTTTTAAGCATTCCGGTAAAGAGCCAATTGACCTGGCATCACCAAGTGGCAAATAGATCTGAAGGTCATCAGCGAAACAGTGAAAAGTCATTTTATACTTCTCAAAAATAGAGCCTAAGGGGACCATATACAAACAAAAAGTGCTGACATGACTCTCCCGTCTCTTTATCCTTCATTAGTTTCGAGCTCGTGGAAATATGACCCAGAGAGAGAACACTACCAAAGATACTGTCTCAGACAAGATTTACTTACACAACTCTTATTGCAATGAAACCTGCTGGAGTAAAAGCTAAAATGCGTTTTTGAAAAGTTTTAAAAATAATTCTAACAGAAATTACACAATGATGACTTGCATGATGTTAGAAAATTCATTCTGGTTTGGATCAACGTGCAAATCGGCATCTTAGCTGCTAACTCCCACGTAGATAGCTGATTCTTAACTCAATTTTGTTTGAGTCGGGGTGACACCGTTGACCAGTCACCAGTTCATCACAAGACCACACAGAGAGAAAACAGCCCTACACACACACACACTCAGACTTTGAGGCAACGAAGAGTCTCCGTTTAAGCTGATAGGTGTGTTTTTGGTGTGCAGGAAGAAAGCAGATGTGACCAGAGAAAACCCACACATGCATGTGGAGAACGTACTAACTCATCAGAGATGCTTCAGCTGGGAAACTAACAGGTCACCTTGCTTCAAGGTGTGGGACACTGAAAAAAAAGTTTTATGCTTTTGTCAGATTATTATCTGTCACTCAGTTTGAAATATGAAGATAGTCTCCTACACCCATCTCCTGCTTTAGCTTCTGATTGAAAATAGACGGTGAAGCTCTTGGATTTGTAAATCCTGACTGATCTACGACACGCTGTCACTTAATGTTCATAGACTCCCCCATCTTGACTCCCGACGGAGAAGACTGTTGTTGTTTTAGCGGCCAGGAAAAGGCTAAGAATGTCTCGGCTAGTAGAAGCTAACCATTTTAGCCTTTACATTAGCAACTCCGCCACATGGCGGAACTCCTCCAGGCTTGTGTTATTTGCAAAGAAAAAACATTGATGTTGCAAGTGCAAGTGCAGGTAGTCGCATTGCTGTTATCCAATCCAAGGTGAGATGTTCTGAAGTCAGAAAACAGGACTCCAAATCAGCTGAGATGAAGCTCATCACTAGTTCCAGAACATGGTGCAGCAGTGCTTTCTTCCCTAGAGTACGACTTACAAGGCATTCATTCCTACTTGAGACAACAGGATTGATTAAACAAGAGTTCAACAGCTTTAAGAACTGGATCCCTGTCTTTAGACCTAAACAAAAGTATGTAATGTATTCCTTATTGAAAACTGAAACATTTTATAAAACCAAATTCTAAATTTCACTTCTTTTGTCATTGACTTTAATTTTAATTGTGTATAAAAAAACACATATTCAGTGTCTGCTCTTGCCAAGGCTCATTTTGAAAAAGGGGGTGATGTGTTAAGTAAACTCAAAAATACAAGAATATATAACGGTTTAGGTGTGTTTGGTGTGTTCACAAATGAGTGAAAACAGAAAAGTTAATGATGAGAAAACTTCACTCACTTATGTCCAACAACCGATCGCTGGACATATGTGCAGAGGGAATGCCTTTAGACACTCAGAGGTGTTGCATGGACACAAAGATCAAACATGTAAGACAATAAAAGAAATTCATGCTAATATATACAAAAAGTGATTAATGTGGATCATAGATCAGAGTGTAAACCAAAAGAGCGCTACAAAGAGAGACTGTGGGATGTACAGGCATGAGGGATCAGAGAAATGTCAAAATCATTCAAGATATGGAACAATGCCTGACTCCGATTCCTTTCATACATTCTGTTCAATGGGGTTCTGTCGGGGACGTAACACTGTGTCTTTAATCCTCTTCACCACTCTGTTTGAAGGCCAGGGAAACATAATGGCCAGTTATTGTTGCTCTGTCGTTGCACAGATAAATCCATTAAAATGTCTTTGTACAAAATGCCATCACTGTAGTGAGGCCATGTCGTTGTAGACCCCGAGTTCGAGTTCATGGTCAAGATTCATAATACAGCAGGATGAAATCCTGTTTCACATGTTTGGCTCAATTACAAATAGAATAGAATAGACTTTACTGATCCAACAGTGGGGAAGTTCACTTGCTACAGCAGCACATACCCCTAGAGAAAAGGAACAAGATAAATAATAAGATTACAGGTAAACACACAAAGGCAGTAAGCTGTTGTTGTAACCTTCAACCACAAAAGACAACGAATAATAAGACAACTTGGGTTTCTTATTATTCAGAACTATGCAGCATGAGGGACACAGCCGCACTTAATGAACATCTGGTATTTCACAGGTATTGAACACATACTGAATATTGTATTGGTGTTATTGTGTACCAGGATAATGCCAGTACCAGTTAAACTGAGGAGTTATGTACCCTTACTGCAGAGGGGATGACTGACCTACAGTAGCATTCTGTTTTACATCAATGAGATGTCTCCGTCTTCCACTAAAGGAGCTGTCCATGGCCTTCACAGTGAAATGCAGTGAGTGGGAGGGGTTTTCCAAGATGGAGATCATCTTCACCACCATCCTCTTTTACACATCTTCTCAACTGAATCTAATTGGCAGCCCAGAACCGAGCTAGCTTTTTTTTTAACTAACTTGTTCAGACTCAGTTCATTGTCTGTTGTGTCAAACAACAGACCACAAAGCCATAAAGTAAAAAAGAGAGAAGCAGCATTGTTTTTCTCTAAAAAGGATGAGTTTGAGATATCCAAATAATTTAAATCTGTCATTTTTTCATAAGTTTACCTGGCTAATTTCCTACAGAATCAAACAGTTTTACTGTGTTCTTGTTCTTGATCTGATGAACCGGGACTGCCCTCTGGAAAACGGAGTGGTACACAGCTTAGCGATGCAACTCCACTTGACTATATTCTTAAAAAACAGAAGACAAACTGTGATGATTGTCTCGGTTTCTTTTGCTGCCAAAAATGTATGCAAGTCACATTATAGTTGTTGTTCCAAGAAGAGCTTATCGGGATTGTTGTTCTTCACCTCGTTAAAAAAAAGTTTTGGAATTATTTCATGATATTTGAAAGCACATCCAGTAGTGACATTATGCTAGCTCTGTTAGCGAGCAAAGCTAACACTAAATCTCAGTGTCATTTTGGCGGCATTATTGTGCACCCTTTAATGGAAAAGTGTTTCCCTATTTAGCTCTAAGGTGATGATGCTTTGGTTTTTACCAAAATAAAACACAATAAATGCTGATATCGACAAAGCTGTATGGTAAATGGGTTGTACTTGTGTAGCACCTTTTAGGGTTCCACAACCCCCCAAGGAGCTTCACAACACAATCACTCGCCTATTCACACACACATTCACCCGCTGTTGGTAATGAGCTACAGTGTAGCTGCAGCTGCCTTGGGGCACACTGACGGAGGCGAAGCTTTACAAGCACACACTCCACCAGTTCTTCTGACCTTCAACATGAGGCAAGGCGAGCTAAGTGTCTCGCCCAAAGACGCAACAGTTCATCTGGGATTGAACCTGCAACCTTCTGATTACTGGACAACCCACTCTACCCCCTGAGCTACTGCTGACCTAAGGCCAAAAGTGGGC
>SSNQ01034399.1:627717-647469 GCA_006942095.1 Nothobranchius kuhntae
GCCGGAGCGGAGCGGAGTGGAGATAATGGAATCTTGGGGGTGCGTCACCGGAGGACAACAGGTGATGCGCCTCGCTCCGCAGCAGCGAAATGCATCAGGCACAAATAACAGACAGAAAACATGAAAGGAAATGAGCCGACATGAACGATCGCGTGTTTACTTTGTTTTTGAGGTGGTGACACCTGATTTGGCGGTGCTCAGGACGCAGATGTCTGGAGCGCACGTCAACGATCGGAGCTTTGCATGTGCAAACTGGTTAAGATTAGGATGGGGTGAGGGGAAGGTTAAATTGCAAGAGGGAAAAGGTCACAGTTTGGTTAAATGTCCGTTTTACCGCCGGTGCCAGTACCGCACAGCGCGTCGCCTCCGCCTCGATCCAGACGCGCAGGGGCTCATCACCTGCTGTCTTTTCCGAGGACTGCATCTTGTCAGTCATTATCACGTGACAGCGACTAGTTGATGACAGGCATAAAAAGTCACTACAGAGCCGTGAAGTCGACTAGTCGACTAGTTCGTACAACCCCTAGTTCATAGACTCCCCCACCTTGACTCCCGACAGAGAAGACTGTTGTTGTTTTAGCGGCCAGGAAAAGGCTAAGAATGTCTCGGCTAGTAGAAGCGAACCATTTTAGCCTTTCCATTAGCAACTCCACCACATGGCGGAACTCCTCCAGGCTTGTGTTATTTGCGAAGAAAAAACATTGATGTTGCAAGTGCAAGTGCAGGTAGTCGCATTGCTGTTATCCAATCCAAGGTGAGATGTTCTGAAGTCAGAAAACAGGACTCCAGATCAGCTGAGCTCATCTCTAGTTCCAGAACATGGTGCAGCAGTGCTTTTCTTCCCTAGAGTACGACTTACAAGGCATTCATTCCTACTTGAGACAACAGGATTGATTAAACAAGAGTTCAACAGCTTTAAGAACTGGATCCCTGTCTTTAGACCTAAACAAAAGTATGTAATGTATTCCTTATTGAAAACTGAAACATTTTATAAAACCAAATTCTAAATTTCACTTCTTTTGTCATTGACTTTAATTTTAATTGTGTATAAAAAAACACATATTCAGTGTCTGCTCTTGCCAAGGCTCATTTTGAAAAAGGGGGTGATGTGTTAAGTAAACTCAAAAATACAAGAATATATAACGGTTTTGGTGTGTTTGGTGTGTTCACAAATGAGTGAAAACGGAAAAGTTAATGATGAGAAAACTTCACTCACTTATGTCCAACAACCGATCGCTGGACATATGTGCAGAGGGAATGCCTTTAGACACTCAGAGGTGTTGCATGGACACAAAGATCAAACATGTAAGACAATAAAAGAAATTCATGCTAATATATACAAAAAGTGATTAATGTGGATCATAGATCAGAGTGTAAACCAAAAGAGCGCTACAAAGAGAGACTGTGGGATGTACAGGCATGAGAGATCAGAGAAATGTCAAAATCATTCAAGATATGGAACAATGCCTGACTCTGATTCCTTTCATACATTCTGTTCAATGGGGTTCTGCTGTGTCTTTAATCCTCTTCACCACTCTGTTTGAAGGCCAGGGAAACATAATGGCCAGTTATTGTTGCTCTGTCATTGCACAGATAAATCCATTAAAATGTCTTTGTACAAAATGCCATCACTGTACTGAGGCCATGTCGTTGTAGACCCCGAGTTCGAGTTCATGGTCAAGATTCATAATACAGCAGGATGAAATCCTGTTTCACATGTTTGGCTCAATTACAAATAGAATAGAATAGACTTTACTGATCCAACAGTGGGGAAGTTCACTTGCTACAGCAGCACATATCCCTAGAGAAAAGGAACAAGATAAATAATAAGATTACAGGTAAACACACAAAGGCAGTAAGCTGTTGTTGTAACCTTCAACCACAAAAGACAACAAATAACAAGACAACATGGGTTTCTTATTATTCAGAACTATGCAGCATGAGGGACACAGCCGTACTTAATGAACATCTGGTATTTCACAGGTATTGAACACATACTGAATATTGTATTGGTGTTATTGTGTACCAGGATAATGCCAGTACCAGTTAAACTGAGGAGTTATGCACCCTTACTGCAGAGGGGATGACTGACCTACAGTAGCATTCTGTTTTACATCAATGAGATGTCTCCGTCTTCCACTAAAGGAGCTGTCCATGGCCTTCACAGTGAAATGCAGTGAGTGGGAGGGGTTTTCCAAGATGGAGATCATCTTCACCACCATCCTCTTTTACACATCTTCTCAACTGAATCTAATTGGCAGCCCAGAACCGAGCTAGGTTTTTTTAAACAACTTGTTCAGACTCAGTTCATTCTCTGTTGTGTCAAACAACAGACCACAAAGCCATGAAGTAAAAAAGAGAGAAGCAACATTGTTTTTCTCTAAAAAGGATGAATTTGAGATGTCCAAAAAATTTAAAGCTGTCATTTTTTCATAAGTTTACCAGGCTAATTTCCTACAGAATCAAACTGTTTTACTGTGTTCTTGTTCTTGATCTGATGAACCGGGACTGCCCTCTGGAAAACGGAGTGGTACACAGCTTAGCGATGCAACTCCACTTGACTATATTCTTAAAAAACAGAAGACAAACTGTGATTGTCTCTGTCTCTTTTGCTGCCAAAAATGTATGCAAGTCACATTATAGTTGTTGTTCCAAGAAGAGCTTATCGGGATTGTTGTTCTTCACCTCGTTAAAAAACTGTTTTGGAATTATTTCATGATATTTGAAAGCACATCCAGTAGTGACATTATGCTAGCTCTGTTAGCGAGCAAAGCTAACACTAAATCTCAGTGTCATTTTGGCGGCATTATTGTGCACCCTTTAATGGAAAAGTGTTTCTCTATTTAGCTCTTAGGTGATGATGCTTTGGTTTTTACCAAAATAAAACACAATAAATGCTGATATCGACAAAGCTGTATGGTAAATGGGTTGTACTTGTGTAGCACCTTCTAGGGTTCCACAACCCCCCAAGGAGCTTCACAACACAATCACTCGCCTATTCACACACACATTCACCCGCTGTTGGTAATGAGCTACAGTGTAGCTGCAGCTGCCTTGGGGCACACTGACGGAGGCGAAGCTTTACAAGCACACACTCCACCAGTTCTTCTGACCTTCAACATGAGGCAAGGCGAGCTAAGTGTCTCGCCCAAAGACGCAACAGTTCATCTGGGATTGAACCTGCAACCTTCTGATTACTGGACAACCCACTCTACCCCCTGAGCTACTGCTGACCTAAGGCCAAAAGTGGGCTGAAGTAGTTTTGTGACAATATTCTATAGCATGTTCATGTATTATAAACATCTTCTGTTGGCACCTGTTTTATCCTGTGAATTTGATCAAATTCAGGATGAACTCTGCATTCTCTGCAACTTCAACTTAATGCTTTTAGCTAAGGCATTCAGTAAGATAGTAAACATCATTTAATGATGGAGCATGTGCATCAGTTACTATTGTAGTACACAAAAGGCATGAGACATGTAGACCTATGAAACTTTCAATAATGGATCACAACACCTATAAACATACTGGTTGGATTTAATTCACCATGATTACATTAAATATAATAAGTAGCATTTATTTCTACAGGAACCCCCCACCCCCTACTGCTGATGCCTAAGTGGGCATTTCACTCTTTATGTAGGAGCCAAGGAAAATGTAGAGAGCTGTAACAAGAGCACAGCAGCTGCTTCTTTTAAGTGACTCATAGCTCTGGGCCACAATTCTCAGTAATAAGACATGCTAGCAGCATTAGATGTGGAACAAAGTAGCACTCCCTGTGAAATCGGTCCTAACTCGGCTGAAGCATTATGAGGAAAATTCTACGATGGAAAATACTTTTTCAGTTTGTTGCTACAGTAAATGTTTATCACGACACATTTCAAACCAAAAGAACACTCTGATCGCTGCATATAACTTAAAATCTTCCTGTACTTAGGATTTTCTTGTCCTTACAAAAGTTCTCCAGTTCAAACCGAATAGTCATCTTCATAGTGACAAGAATATTCACCCAAGGCTTGCTTTTTTTATCTGATGATCATTGTAAATGCTTTATCACCAAAACTGCAGCAATATATAGAAAAAAAATGTATGACTAACTAATACACACATCTTGGGGTCACTCTAAGGCAGAATGAGATTCAGCCGCTGTTTCCTGTAACTAAATTGAGTTGGCGTTTAAGCATGTATTGTAGGAGATATGGGGTGGGTAACCAAAAATATTTGAGCTTTTCTTTTCTTTTTAGAGGGGGACACAACATATATCAGTATCGGTTTTATCGGAAACGAAGAGTCGACAACATCAGTATGTTGGGTTTCAGTAAAAAAAGCCAATATCGAGCATCCTAAAAAAATTCATACTAAAAGGAGAAAGCATTCATTGAGAAGCAACTGTGTTTTCAAAAATGTTTTGTTGATGTCAGAGGAGAATGAGGAGACCGGTTCTAGATCTTAGAAAAGGCAACAGGAGGTACAATAACCAATGGTTTCAACTAGGACTGCACAATACATCACAACTGTATCGCCATCGCGATATCGGCATGCGTAACGCGCGTCTCAAAGAACAGAAGAAACTGCAATAAATGGTCGGCTCAAATGTTTGCTGCACATAATGTATTTTGTTAATCAAACAGAAGCATGACATTTTTGACAGATTAATTGGAGCCCTAACCCATTTGGCCAATCAGGTGGGTTCTTGAGGCGTTTTGTCAAACTAGAGTCAACGCATATCCTGGCATGATAAGAACTATGATCTACAAATGTATGTGTCGACTGAATGCTACGAGTAACTCCATCATTAAGCATTTGACTGATCCTGGGCTTAGTGATGTGCGATATCATTAAAGTATGTGTGTTAAGTATGTGTGTCTTTTATGTATATAATGGATTTTGAGTCTGTAAATAAAGTATTCTTCTTATAGGTTAGATGCAAACACTTGAGTTAGCTTCGTTCTGCTCTTTCTGTTTATTCTGCTTTTCCCGGGATCCACTGATCCTTTTCTTGTTCTTTTTCCTTTTCCCTTTCCTCACCTTTTTCGATCACAATTTTTGCTTTTCCCTATTTTTGTTGTCATTTTGTAGCCATTTTGTAACCATTTATTATTGTTTTAATGCGTTTTTAGTATTCATCATGGTTTATCTGCCTTTGATTGAGATTTTTATCCTTTGTTTTAGCTCCTTGTAATGGTTGTGTTTTGTTTTAGCCTGTGCAGCACTTTGGGCAGCTCCCATGCTGCATTTTAAACGTGCTATATAAATAAACTATGCTATGCTATGCTATGCTATGCATTTCTCCATCTTTGTTTTTGATTTTATTATTATTATTATTATTATTATTTTGACTTAAGTATTTATTTTTATTGCAAGTTATATCGTCATTGCAATATTAATCACTGTCATTTCGCATCGCAAGTTCTCTTAATATCGCGCAGCCCTAAGTCCAAATAAGGTCTGGGATTTTTGGCCAATTGTGTCTTAACTGACAGTTATGAACATTTTTTGAACATGGCTATGAGTCCTCTGGACTCCGATGGCTTCCTAACCCTAACCCTACCCCTTAGATTTTGATCTAGTCGTGAGAGTTTTATGGGAGATTTTAATCATGGAGGCACACCCAAGAACGTTACAAAGCCATTCTGAAAGCAAAAGCGAGTAACTGGTGAGTGTATAATCCAAAATCTAAACAAAAGTAAACACTTGATCAACTAAAGTGAAGTGGTTTCCTAGAAATGATTATTCACTTCTGTACTTTTAAAAGAATATTTTTTTTTTGTTCGAGGCAAAATTATTATTTTTCTGATTGCATGCTGTGCACATTTGAGTCCACTTGGGTAAAGATTTTAGTTCAGAAACAAACAAAACACTTATTTGCAACACTCACCCATGTGAGCACGCACATAATCATAGAAGTGTGTGATTGCTACTCATCTAAATAAATCTCAATCGTATTTATAAAGGTGAAACCACATCCTGTTACTACATTCATCACAGTGAGTCCAACAGAGGGCTACGTTCTGCATAGAAGGTCAATGTCAGTTTGATAAAAGAAAGAAAAAAAAGTTATTTTCCAGCTGTGCCACCTTTACTTTAAGCATTTGAAAACAACAGAGCTCAAGATTCCTTTATTTTTAGGCTTCTAGCTGAAACTTGCACATATTTGTAAGTCAATAATAGCTTGATATAACAAGAAAAACAGCAGGAACTGAGTCATATGAAGTAACTTCATCCTTTTTAATGGCAAATGGTTCTCTAAAATGAGAATGGATTAGATGGAGAGGATAAAAAAACAAGTCTTCAAGTGCTGTTTTTCAGAGAGTAACGAGGTGCTTGTGGCCTCTGAGCATGGGCCCAATTAAGCTGCGGTGACACAAAGTAAAAACACTGTTAGAGAATTGTGTGTCACAACTTTTTTTTTATCATGTTGACCATGTTCGTGTTGTTTGATGAGCATGTGTGAGAAGAAGTCTAGCTTGAGGTTTTAACAAGCCCTAGATAAAAAGAAACTCAAAGGTGAAGTTTCCTCTACATGTAAGGATTTAGAAAATCACATAAATGTCTCACCTTTGAGTCATTTTTGGAGCAAAATCGGTTGCCCGAATGATACTCTTCTCAGCAGAAGAAAGTAGCAGCTTAAATCCAGCCGTTACTGTTGTCGCTGGAACTTCTTTCTTCCTTTTGTCCAGTGTGGTCATAAACTGAAGGTTTTGATCTTTTCACAGGCGCCCAACAGTGGCAGCAAAATAGGACGGCTATAGACGGAACTGTAGGGGAAAATGCTTTAAAGTAGGCCTACAGTTGTTTTTAAAAAAATGTGCTGTGGTCTCTAGTATGAATAAATACTTTGTGAATCATTTTCTTTAGGGAAAATTCTCTGGGGCTCCTGTTTCAGGAAGTAGAAGTTATTTGGGGGGGGGGCAGAAAAATGATTTGGAGAATTCTGAGTCAGACCACTACTGACGCAGTGGCACAGAACAGCGGCGGAATGGTTTACTCGCAACTTTCGTTGTGTGCCAGTATACAGACCAGGTGAATCTCAGCCTGCTGGACTGCTAAGATCACAAAATCCCTTGAAACTTCAAAGGTCACGGTTTGTTTATGTCATTAAGCCAAAAAGAAGGAATTCATGTTTGATATTGCTTTTGTCATATAGGATGTTGTTCCTCTCCACTGCTAGAATGAAGGCCATAAAAACACACTGTAACGTCTCTCAAACAATGCTGGCAGTAAATAAGCCGTTAGGTTACTTGTAGTGGTGTAATCTACATAGACATGAAATCACATCGCTGCAATAGTCTTTTATTTTGAAAATTACCAGGGGTTTTACACTGAAATACTGTGTGATTTCCTGTCTAGCCCTAAGTTAACTGCAGAAATTGTTGCATCCCAGAAGCGGCTCGCGGCAAAGATAGAACCCGATCCTATCTTTGGCAGCGTGGCGTGCCGCTTCCAGAGGTGGAAAGAGTACTAAATGTACCTACTCAAGTACAAGTACCAATACATTGATCATTTTTTACTCAAGTAAAAGTATTTGCCAAAAGTTTTACTCAAGTAAAAGTAAAAAGTATGGTAAATAAAATGTAGTCAAAGTAAAAGTTAGTTACGTTTTTCATGGCTACACCTAAGTAGTGCAAAATCACAACGCTACCTCACAGCACGCTCACGTGCATGAGTGCATTCACACACACACACACACACACACACACACACACACACACACACACACACACACACACACACACACACACACACACACANCAGAAAAATTATTTGGAGAATTCTGAGTCAGACCGCTACTGACTCAGTGGCACAGAACAGCGGCGGAACGGTTTACTCGCAACTTTCGTTGTGTGCCAGTATACAGACCAGGTGAATCTCAGCCTGCTGGACTGCTAAGATCACAAAATCCCTTGAAACTTCAAAGGTCACGGTTTGTTTATGTCATTAAGCCAAAAAGAAGGAATTCATGTTTGATATTGCTTTTGTCATATAGGATGTTGTTCCTCTCCACTGCTAGAATGAAGGCCATAAAAACACACTGTAACGTCTCTCAAACAATGCTAATAAGCTGTTAGGTTACTTGTAGTGGTGTAATCTACATAGACATGAAATCACATCGCTGCAATAGTCTTTTATTTTGAAAATTACCAGGGGTTTTACACTGAAACACTGTGTGATTTCCTGTCTAGCCCTAAGTTAACTGCAGAAATTGTTGCATCCCAGAAGCGGCTCGCGGCAAAGATAGAACCCGATCCTATCTTTGGCAGCGTGGCGTGCCGCTTCCAGAGGTGGAAAGAGTACTAAATGTACCTACTCAAGTACAAGTACCAATACATTGATCATTTTTTACTCAAGTAAAAGTATTTGCCAAAAGTTTTACTCAAGTAAAAGTAAAAAGTATGGTAAATAAAATGTAGTCAAAGTAAAAGTTAGTTACGTTTTTCATGGCTACACCTAAGTAGTGCAAAATCACAACGCTACCTCACAGCACGCTCACGTGCATGAGTGCATTCACACACACACACACACACACACACACACACACTGCATTCTTTTAGAATAATTTGAATTACTAATTTAACTACATGGAACTGCTTTTGTGATAATTAAATATCTTATTCTTGACTAAAATAAAGACACAAGCTAAATCATCACATATCTGTGGCATCAATAAGCAACTTCTGAGTTCATACACAGAATGGGATGGTCACAACTGAATTAGTTCCTGTATCAAGATGTTTTAACTCACGGGGCTGCCGGTCTCCTATTTTGGTAGCAAAGAGCTGGGAATCAGTTGGTAAGGAGCGCTATATGTTCTTTGCCGCTGCTGTGTGGAGCGGTTGGGGAAACACATTTCAAAGACCGAACCAAGTCCGGCTACCAAACCAATCAAAACACTGATGACTTAACACCGGTACGCGAAGGTGCGGGTTTCAACCAACAGGAGAGGGAGAGAGGGGATAAAAAGCGAGTGCATCAGAGGGGCCGGAATGATGTTTTTGAGCAAAACTGCGGGAAACGTGGCTATTAAACGTCCTCATTATAAAAAGTGTACACTAATGACACACATGAACATAATCCTCTGTTTAGTAGATGCAATTACATCCTGAAGTTAGCTTAAATAATAGATAGATAAATATTGCCCACCCCAAGATGGAATTTAAAACAATTTACATCCATTATAATTAAAAGTTCCTGTGTGGCATTTTTGACATGTAGCTGTAGCTCTTTACTGCAGATAGATAGATAGATGGATAGATAGATGGATAGATGGATGGATGGATGGATGGATGGATGGATGGATAATGTGAAGAAGTTCAGGAGAGTTGGGTGTAAAATTTTCCTTAAAAGAAAACGTGTATTAACCAAAGGTCAGTTCCCTCTGTAAAGTCAGAGGTACGGAAGAGGATTAGGGCCACTGAAAAGAAAAAAAAGAACTACCCTAGATGGTAGTTAGTTGTGGTAGGAGGGGTAACATAAGTACTGGCGTGAGCAGGGGGAGTAGAAATAAAAATGTAGTTTATTCTCAAAGAGTAAAACACAAATACTCGGTCCTTGACTGGAATAATGACGAAACTAAATTACTCTATAAAAACAAACGAAGGCAACAGGGCAGAAATCGAGGCAAAAGGCCTCAAGGAAGAAAAAACGACGATACTTTAACAAACGAAAAAGGCCGGAGCTAAATAACCAGAAAACAACAAATCTCAACGGCTAAACTTTATTCCAATTACCAAAAGTAAAACCAAGCTCTAAAGTGGAAAACGGAACAGAAATTCAAGCTTTAAGAGCAGACGAATTGATCATGAAATGAAAATGGCCATTAAACAAAATAATTCAACCAAAAGGAACTCCTTATCTTAAAACTGAATTTATCAAAGTTCTTAATCCACTGCGAAACCGTTTAATACAGCAATCCAAGGACCGAGGAGAGAAAGACAGGGTGTGAAGCTGTGGTTCTCTCCTTGAGAACTGACAGCTGCTGTCTTTTAAAGCCATCAGCTCTCATCAGCTGATGGCTTGCAGCTGGGGTGGTGAAGGCAGGAAGAGGTGGAAAGCCAGCCTGACTGAGGACCTGTCCAAGGTCCTGATCTGAAAAGAGAGCAGAGCTGGGCCTGAGAGTCCAGGATCTGTAACAACGCATAGCATTCTGGGATGTGCACGGCCATGTTGGAAGGCTGACGAGCGTAAACACACTGTGAACCAAGCGGTACTGTCGCAGAGAAGAAGCGGATTTAGGTGAAAGAAAGTGTTAAACAACATTATAAAATCCCCCAAAAAGGATGCGGAACATACAGGGAAAGGTTAAATAAAGACGTCGGGGATCGGTTTTGTGGACAAAATCAACGCCATAAATGGTTTTGATCCACATGAAAGACCCAAGGCCGGAGCACCGATGACATATTGTTGCCGCCACAGTTCTGCATAACATACATTTTCGGCTTTCTTGTTTGTGGTGTGAGTGGATGTAAATGTCCGGATGAGAGGTAAACGTTTAATTTGCTGGTTTTTCCAGTCAAATAATCAAAATTGTCTTACCACAGAAGAAGTGTAGCAAGAGAAGTTGTGTTGTGTGTTAGCCCACCCGCATTAGCTCACCGGTACGTGTGTGTGTGTGTGTGTGTGTGTGTGTGTTTTGTGTGCATGTCGCAGTTGAAGGAAAGAAACGATGTATAAAATACGTACACCGTCTGTAACTTACTGGAATGAAAATACTCCAGAAGGTGATGTTTGGTCGCCATATAGCTGTGATCCAACCGAGCCGGCGTCACTTTGTTAAGCTAGATACTTGGTCTCCGTGGTTTTGCCTCTAAGCAGAAAAACTGTGAAAAGTTAGCTTGTTCTCCACCTTTACTCACCCGGTGATCACGTGTGTCACCCCACAACACAACGATTTACTAAAGTTGTGTAATATAACCGATCACTTAAATAATAGATTAGCTGAAGCCCTATGAACGAGACTGAGCACGCTGTTTACAATAGTAACAAGCAACAAGTAAGGACTCACATGCCTCCAACTGGGCGGACGCGTCAGTGATGACGTGATGACGCCAATGACATGGCGACCATAGATCAAGGCAGATCAAGGAAGCGCAATTACACAGAAGCAGAAATTAAGGTACTTGTGGGTGAGGTGGAGAAATGAAAGGAAGTGCTTTTGCAAAACAAGAGAAAATCCACAGAGTGGCACAGCGTTGCAAAAGCCGTCAGTTTTGTGAATTCTTCAGTGAGATCTGTGGCGGATATAAAAAAAAATTGTCCAATCGGGATTTGATCCCCAGACTGCCGGGTGAAAGTTACACGCGCTAACCAGTCAGCCAAACGGAGATCTCCCCCTGTACAAGTAGCCAGGGCGCATGTTCAATCGGGTCACAGTGACAGGACACACTGTCACAGACGCATGACATTCTTGGGCCATTCCCATCTGTACCTGGTTGGCCCGGCCCGGATAGGATACCTTGCTTACATATCTTGGTGGCCTGCCTTTTTTTCAGGGTGCAACAAGACTGTTTTTCAGCCCTCTTTCTGAGGTGGTCTGCTTCAGGCTGAGCAGGGCCAACACACCCACTGCTGACTGATAAGCCGGCTTATCAGTCAGCAAGTTCACACCTTCCATTAGAGCAAGCCTCTGATTGGTGGGTAGAATCAGCCCACATGGGCTTAAGGCATGCTCAATTCATTATCATTCATCATCATGCTGATTACCTAGAAGCTGAAAATATCTCTGACTGCATTCCTTGCATACCTAAGCAAGGATGTGTGGAATCAACGGGGCCAGGCTGGGGCCGACTGGGGCTATCCAGGCAGGGCCGACCAGGTACAGATGGGAATGGCCCATATTAGTCTCAATCTGCCCCCCTGCTGATATTCTGCATTCCGTATACTGCTCTTCAGGCTGTGTGTGTGTGCGCGCCCGCATGTGTGAGTGTGCGCGCATGTGTGTGCACGCGCGCGTGTGTGCATGTGGGGGGGTCTTGTTCTGTGTGAAAACGAAGCAGTACAAGTGATAATGCTGCAGGATTTCATTATTGTATCCTTCTCAGCAGCAGCACTGCAGGTGCTCTCCATGTCCAAAATGTGCGTAAGCAAGGTCCTTAGTCAACTGAAAGTTGCGCACATTTTTCCACTAAGTTTTCTTCCATAAATCCTAAAGTTTACGCGGAAAGTTGCTTGCGCCGTTTTCTGACCCCTTTTTGTGCGTAAGCAAGCTTGATAAATGAGGCCCCTGAACATTAACCTTTAGGGCCTTTGTTTGAACTGACAGTAATCAGAGATGACAGCTTTCCTGAACATTTATAAAGCCTTTCCATAAAAATGTTCAGTCCAATGGAACTGTATGCTCACATTTTATTTAAAAGATGTGTTTCATCCTTTAGCACCTCACAGCTTAAGGAGTACAGCCATTCCTCAACATTGGATAGTTTTAACAAAGATGCAAATCTCTAAATTGTCACTAGGCTTGAGCTTGTGCGTGAATGGATCTTTGATATAATTTCCTGATGTAATGAAGTTGGCTCGTCAATCATTCAAAACCCGGTTTGCAATGATGGGAATGTTCTATTTAGTGTAATTATTTTAAATTTTGTATAAATGTAGAGCATTCAAAGTCATTTAGCAATGATATGTTTTTGTTTGATGGTTTAAAAAGTCCCTTTCCTCTCAAAATAATTGGGATAGGACTGATTTCCATCAACTTCTTGTCAATCCGCTTACTTAATGAGGCAGCACTAAACAAATGCAGAATATGGACAAGGGCAGCAGCATGAAGACAAAGCAAATAGATGAAGAAGATGCACACACACACACACACACACACACACACACACACACACAGAAAGGGTAATAAGAACCCACTCCACTGAGAGAAGTGTCAGTTTGGAGTGTAGAGCAGAGTTCTGTCGATCATGATGGATTGGATGGGCAGTGAGGGAATTCTGAAGAAAACATGGAAAGATGGAGGACATCTCTGGAAATGGAACCTGTCATAAACAGTGCTTTTTTAGCCTGCTGTTAGATTTTATTTTCCTCTCGACCGTGTTTCTCTCCGCCTGCTCGCTCACTCGAGACATGAAACAAAGTAGCCAGCAGTTATTTATTTCAAATGAGATCTGGGAGACGAGCTGAGGGGGGAACGATGGCTGGACAGAGATCACAGTGACCGAAAGTTGAACACGAGGCAAGCTTTAGGGCATTGCCATTAACTTGGTGCAACATTGGATTTCTGCTACAAAACCGCTTTTTGTTTTTAGTCATCTATTCAGTCACAGTGAATCCCAGTATTACTTGTATTTGGATCCTTTTCTTGTTTCTTTTGCATCTTCCTTGTCTTTTTTCACTAAGAAATCTACTATGATTGTCAGAACTTTGGTTTCTCCAATCTTTTGAACACATTTAGTTATAAAATGTGCTGAAACACAGGATTTGGGATGCATTTTCTTTAGGGTGTTATTACATTCTCATTGTCCCCAAAGGAAGAGGAAAACTACTCCGGTGAATTAAACAATAGCATTTATTAGTATAGGTATAGTTTTAATAACCCAGTGTGTGTGGCCCAAGGTCTTCACTTGTTTATGTATGATTGTATGGGGCAGTAGCTCAACAGGTTGGGTGGGTTGTCCAATAATTGGTAGGGATGCACCGAAGGATCAGCATTTGATCCCAATCGGCCGATAGCGCCCCTATCGGTTTTGATCGGAGTTTTCAAAATAGATCAAGCAGACCGATCAGGAAGGGTTGTCATGGTAACCGGTGTAGCGGTAAACCCCGATAAAAAAGTTGACAATAATAACCGTCTTGTTTAAAAAAAAATTATCTCTGTGGGTTTACCGTGGCTGCGGTGTAGGCGCGGTGACCCTTACCAGCAACCGTATCATCTGCTGAAGTTGCCGGCGGCACATGCGCGCTTTGTTGTTTCCAACCAAAACTTTCTTGAAGCTAAAGCTGAAATTTTTTTTGGGGGGGGGGGGGGTCCTTAGAAAATAATTTCAGCATTTTTTTATGCTTCACAGTATTTAAAGCTATCTTGTCGTCGTCGTCTTCCTCCGCTTATTGAGGTCCGGGTCGCGGGGGCAGCATCCCAACTAGGGAGCTCCAGACCATCCTCTCCCCAGCCACCTCCACCAGCTCCTCCGGCAGGACCCCAAGGCGTTCCCAGACCAGCTTGGAGATGTAACCTCTCCAACGTGTCCTGGGTCGACCCGGGGGCCTCCTGCCGGCAGGACTTGCCCGAAACACCTCCCCAGGGAGGCGTCCAGGAGGCATCCTGACCAGATGCCCAAACCACCTCAACTGGCTCCTTTCGATCCAGAGGAGCAGCGGTTCTACTCTGAGTCCCTCCCGAATGTACGAGCTCCTCACTCTATCTCTAAGGCTGAGCCTGGCCACCCTACGGAGGAAACGAGGAAACTCATTTCAGCCGCTTGTATCCGCGATCTCGTTCTTTCGGTCATTACCCAAAGCTCATGACCACAGGTGAGGATTGGGACGTAGATCGACCGGTAAATCGAGAGCCTGGCTTTCTGGCTCAGCTCCCTCTTCACCACGACAGATCGGCTCAGCGTCCGCATCACTGCAGACGCCAAACCAATCCGCCTGTCGATCTCCCGATCCCTCCTACCCTCACTCGTGAACAAGACCCAGAGATACTTAAACTCCTCCACTTGAGGTAGGACCTCAAGCTTTAAACCTTTAAAGCTATCTTTGGAGTTTAATTTAGAAATACATTCATTGTGAGATTGTATTTATGCAACTCAACAATTCAAAAATATTTGAAGCCATGGTAACATCTGCAGCTACTTGGAAAAACCCCACACCTAACCACACAGAATATTCTACGTTTCTGTTAGGTCACACAACACTGGAAAAATGCTTTTTGGAGTGGAGCTTTATAGTTTTAATGGTAAACATTATTTCTGGAGAAAGACAAAGGCTAAATATGAGCTACAATGGTTTACATGTCTCTAACTTTGGTTGGTTCTATACTAAGACAAACATCTTAAAAGGGAACTAGGCAGTTTTGGCTTGCTTTTAGCACCCCCTAGTGTCTGTGCATTCATCTTTTTAACACCTTGATCTAACAACTGAAATGTCTCCATGCCTAATATGTAGTAATTAAAAGATATTAATTATGACCAATAAGATGTGATGATTACATATAAATAAGAAATATGTTTGATTAGACGATTCTAGAGTTATTTGCTTCTTTAGGGACCATAAACACACTTCGTATTAATTCAGCCAGTGTCAGGTATAAAGTTTATCAAATGAATTAATTATTTTTCCTAAACTAATAATTTATACATGACAAGATATGCCTAATGAGATGTGGTGTGGTGGATGTGAGGTGTTGTGATGGAAGATAGATGTTGTAGCAACCGTTTTTTGGATCTGAGAGAAATTATGAAATCTGGGTGTAAAAGAATTAATTGTTTGTTATAACTAGAGAGTTATTTATTAAAAACAGTATCAGATTCAAGCTGTCGTGCCAAGTCTACGCATCCTTGGTGTGGAGGTTCTCGTTCGATCCGGGGGGTCTTGCGGGTTACTGCCAGTGGAGTGAACCTCTGATATCAGGAACCCGTAGACAGTTCCGATAAGACCCGTCCAGTCTGAGATCCCTCGAGGTGAAGGCCGAAAGCTGGAACGCTTATTTGCATCTAAGGTTGATGTTTGGCTCTTAGAAGAGCCGGTGGTCTGGCATCAGCCACAGCGTTGCCGAGAGGCTTTGACAGGAGGTCAAAGGAGAAGATGGTTTCAAAAGAGGCTTCTTTCCCAAATTGGTCGGTTCGAGGGTCAGCTGGAAACTGAATCAATCTGGAAGTAATTCTTGTTTTATTTAACTACTTTGTCATGATTTCTGGCCAAGTCTGGCAAATCAGAATTTGACACGTTTCTGAGTATTTACCAACATCCCTCAGAAAGCCACGCCTTCCTGCAGATACAAAGATGTTTTTAACACTGTGAATAAGAATGTCTTAAAACTCCTATGTGAGGTGCACATTAACCTTAATGCGTAGCTTATTGTAATGTGTATGAGCGTAAACAATGATTAACTTGTCAGATTAAACACAAGGTGATTTATGATACGAATGGATCATTTTAAGAACAATATTCATTTCAAATTCCTTGATTTCAACACATAGTATTCAAACATTTGATTTAAACATCTTGTTCATTCATCACATATGATTATTTAACTTATAACTATAAAATCATGGAGTCTTCACTTATTCAGAGTGAAGAATGTTGACGACGTTAGAAGGCCAAATAGAAAGTGGATTTATGCTGTAGATGAAAGGTCACTATGTTAGTCATTGTAGATGGTGAAAAATGTACCCTTTTGGTGCGTTACATTAGTGTCTACAGGAGTGATTCATCACTAAATTAAACAGAAATAAAAATCAATCAGCTGTGTTCATGATCTAAAACATGCAATAAACGTGTTGGAACCAGACTGCAGCGCCAGGTATGTCAGCTCAATTTTTTCTAAGTCCCAACAGACTGGATGGGCAACACTGAAGTCCATCCGTCCATCTATACATCCATTTTCGACCGCTTACCTGGGTTTAGGGTTGTCACGATACTAAAATTTCAAACTCGATTCGATACTTGAAAAAACTCGATACTCGATTTCGATACTATTTAAAAACACCAATTTATTGAACAAGTTTATTCAAAAAATAACATTCCTCAATTTATATTGCAAAAATTAAATGTTAAGAATTAAGTGTATGAAGTGCTTAAACCTTTCAAGTATCAGCATTTTTTAAAACATGCATACAAAAACTGGCGAAAGTTAACACTTTAAATCATGAATTGTCTCACTATACATACACTATTTGCAGAGTGATGTTTTGCTGCCTAAACTCTGTTTAAGGTGCATTTTTGTCATAAGCTGTAATGCCATATGTTTTGTTCTGTACTTTTGAACAACTCTGTTGGTCAATAAAGGGAGAAAATGAATTTCTCCACAGTAGGACAAAGGTACATCTACCGGTAATCTTAATAAAAACAGATTGGCGCACGGCAGTGACGTCATTAAAAGCGCCGGTTAGATTAGCCGCAGCTAGTCTGTTTACGCCTAGAAATCCCAGACTTGCTCCAAACGAACAGGGGAATCACGTTAATGATTCCTCACAAAACCTTTCGACATGAAGATGTGTTTTGGTGCAGATAGTGTCTTATTTCGAGGCTGCACCATGGGTGCCCGTCCGCACCCGTTATATGGATATACACTGACGGTGATTCGTCGATGGATCTAAATACCCCGGGGAATCCAAGTAGCACCAAAGTTGTCAGCGTGAGTAAACAAACGTACTGCATGCTACAAATTAAGTCCGAGTTGCAATAAACGGGAGTTTTCCTTTAAGCACATAAGCGTGAATATACAACTACGTGTCAGACTTGGTATGCTAATTAAGTTGGGCTGTGAAGCGCCTCCCACATTCGCTGTTTATGTTTTTGTTTATTTATTTGGCAGACAAAACTTGGATCGGAGACAACTCGCGTGGGAAATTGCAATGTAGCCATGCGGCATCTTCTTCTGTTTGTCTGGGAGGCGGAGGCTGCTTTACGGCATCTGGCTGTCGTGCGTGTCGGTGTACTTGAAGAAGGCTGTGTATAATAGTCCATAATATTGATACCACAGGGATGGAATTTCTAATTTAGATACCACTTTTAGTATCGATTTATATCTAGGTATCGATTTTTTTGACAACACTACCTGGGTTAGGGTCATGGGGGCAGTAGCATCTGTTGAACCCTCCTCTCCAGAACCCCTGAATAGACTTTACCAGTGTGGCTCAGGAGTGTGATTCCCATGTAGTTGGAACACACCCTGCGGTCCCCCTTGTTACATAGGGGGAACACCACCCTGGTCTGCCAATCCAGTGGAACTGCCCCCGATGTCCATGCGACACTGCAACCCTACAACATTCAGAGCCTTAAAGAAATCTGGGCAGATCTCATTCACCCCTGGAGCCTTGCCTCTGAGGAGCTTTATGACAACCTCAGTGATGTCAGCACGAGAGATTGGAGAGCCCTACCCAAAGTCCCCAGACTCTGCTTCCTCACTGGTATTGAGGAGGTCTTCGAAGTATTCCTCCCACCGATCCACAACATCATGAGTAGAGGTCAGCAGCACACTATCCTCACTATAAACTATGTTGATGCGCCGGATGGTGGACCAGAATCTCTTAAATCGTATGGGATTATTGTTCCATGGTCTCACCAAACCCCTCGCACGCCCGGGTTTCTACCTCTGTGACCACCCGAGCTGCATTCTGCTTTGCCTGCATAGGATGGCTTTAAGAACAAATAGAGCACTAATAAGACTATTATACAGATTAGCTTTTGTTCAAAGTGATTGAACAATATTTAATCTTCTGAGTTTCTTTGCTGTGACATTGCATAATTTGGAAACTGCTTTTATTTCAATTTACAGACCCAAAACGTACCTACACTCAAAATTCTGAGACTTTTCTTTCATGCAACAAGAGAAAATTCTGCATTTTAATGCCTCATCCTTTCGGCTTCAGCTATTAGAATTTGAAGTGTCTGCAGAAAGTGACTCTAATTAGCTTTAATCGCTACTCGATGTGGTTTTTTTTATTCGTGCGATACATTCCAGAGTGACATTTTCAGTACAGTTAGTCCAGACTGATCATTCACATCAGCTGTAAGGCTTCAGCCATCATATCATCAAGTCAGCTGGGAGAAGAACGCTCCTCTCTCTGGCCGTTAATGTGTGGTCAAAACTGTGCAGTCGGCCATGTGTGAATTACTGAAGACTCGGTGAGGGACATGCTTTATATTCTGTGTGGCTCAAAGATGGTGAGCAAGTCAATCTTTTGAATGCTGGTATGCTCAATGTCATTCTTTATTAGCTGCTGTTACCATGGCAACCAGCCGTCATGGTTCTGTCAGTGTGTTTTACCAAGGCGGTTTGGCTGCTTGTGGCTTTCTTGGGTGTAAATAATAAACTTGGAGACATGATCTTCCTAATTTAGGGTAGCGGGATTATGTTGGAAAAAACTGAAACGGTTATTTTATTTAACATAATTACTCATCAGTTTGGGAATTTTCTCCTCCTTCTGAGCCAAATGATGTAGCTCATCTGTTTTACATTTTGATAGGCTATAGGTAATGCCAAGCCAGTATAGGCTTGAATTAATTACTTGAAAATATAATCAACAATGAGCTTGATTAAAAAAAAAAACTTTTAAAGGCAGCAGATAAAAATTTAAGTAAAAATACTACATTTACCAAGTTATGTCAACAGGTGGCAGAGTTTTTATGTTTAGTGGTTATTAAATGATTAAGAAGAGCGGCAGCAGCTCAGGAAGTAGAAAGGGTTGGCCAGTAATTGGTAATCAGTCACTGAGATTAAGATACAGGCTTAACTCATTAACTGCTGGCCATTTCTGAATAGAAAACCCCTGACTGCCAGCGGCGTCCTCAAAGGATATCCTAAATAGAATAGAATAGAATACTTTATAAATTATGGATTGTCTGCTTTCTGATCACGTGACATGTGAAACACGCGGCTGAAAATCAGTTTTAGAGCCATGATATTTACTCTCAAGGTGCACAAGCTTGTTCCCAAGCCCGCCCCGTTAAAAAAAATGCAATTCAAATTCAATTCAAAGATACTTTCTTAATCCCAGAGGGAAATTAGAGTTTCAGTACACACAATTCTGAGATCAGACATACATACATAGACATATGACAAGAATTGGTGACTGTGGTCATTCGCAACCC
>SSNQ01034399.1:648810-679681 GCA_006942095.1 Nothobranchius kuhntae
TGGTAAATGTCTGCTACACCTATTTCTGGTATTAGCTTCTGAACAGACTTGGTTCAGAAAAGCCTGACAGATCTACGTCACACTGTCACTTAACGTTAACGCGTTTTGGCTCACAACGGAGAAGGCTGTTGTTGGTTTAGCGTCCAGGAAACAGCAGGGAACGTCTCGACTAGTAGAAGCTAACCGTTAACGTTAGCAACTCCGCTACACAGCAGAACTCCTACAGGCTTGTGTTATTTATGGAGATAAAGCATCAGCATTGCAGAGCAAACAGAGTTGGTGGTACAGAGTCACGTTGCTGTTAGCCAATCAGAGGCAAGATGTCCATATCAGGAAATAATACTCCTGCAATCTGAAGCTACTTTCTCCTGCTGACTTCTACATCCTCAAACTGATGTAGTGGGGCTTTTTTCCCCCCAGAAATACTTTCTAGGCACTCATTCCTACTAGAGACCACTGCACATGTATTAAAAGTATGAGTAAAGTTGACATTTAAATGTGCCTTACATCAGACAAATAAATATGTTAGTAACATTCAGACTTAAAACACATGTAGGCATCATTTAAACTCAATTATCCTACTGTTCATGTTTTGGAGTCAAAGCAAAAACCATAACTTCAATGGAAGCCTGGATGTCCAAGCAGGGAGTAAGATGCTAAAAATGCTTTTTTTGTGTCTGTTTACTATAAATAAATCCATTTAAGGGATGGTCCATTTGTGGAGGTCATAATTGAGAATAATGAATGTTTTATTTTACTTAGTGAGTCAACCTTGTCTTTTGTTCACTTTCTTCCACATTTACCTTTAAACCCCCCACCTCAAGGCGCTTGTGAGTTGAGCCTTTGGATTGGGTGGAAGTGTGCATCATTCAAAATAGGAGCATGCTCGTGATGCAGAACATGATTAAATAATTGAAATGTATATTTTAATCACTGAATTACTTTTATACCATACCATACCATCTTGATTTATAAAGCACATTTAAAAACGGCATGGCAGCCGACCAAAGTGCTGTACAGAATAAAAAGTAAAAACACAATATAAAACAATACGCAGTCAACAATAAAATGCACAACAAGGCAGATAATTACAGTCAATAAAAAGACACATAATAACATAATAAAAGTCAGGGATTTAAAAATGCCTGGTCGTAAAAGTGAGCCTTCAGCAGCGATTTGAACCTGAGGAGGGATGGTGCCAGCCTCACCGAAAGAGGAAGTGCATTCCATAGTGTCGGAGCAGCATAGACAAAAGCACGCTGCCCCCGCGTTTTGTATTTCATTAATGGAACACGAAGAAGCAGGCAATCAGCAGACCTCAACGCCCGGTTTGGCACATATCTAGTGACAAGATCCGACAGGTAATCCGGTGCCAGACCGTTCAGGGCCTTAAAAACAAAAATCAGGATCTTAAACTTGACCCTAAAGTTTACGGGTAGCCAGTGGAGCCGCGCCAGTACAGGTGTAATATGTTCTCTCCTAGGAGTGTTTGTTAAAAACCTGGCTGCCGCGTTCTGTACGACTTGAAGCCTGTTAAGAGCGGAGGCAGGTAAACCAATTAAAATGGAATTTGCATAATCCAGTCNATATATATATATATATATATCAAAGTTAAAAAATGTACAACTCTATTATTATTAATATTTATTATCATTACTGAAGTGCAGTTTTGGCTGTTGACAATGGATAGGCCATTGTATTTATTGTTTTGGGTCTTTTTTTATTGTTTTTGGTGCAACATTTTCTAACAGGGAGTGAGATTCTTTTTTTTATTTAATTTTTGTTTGTTATTTTTATTCATTTAGAAGTTCTGGTTCTGGACATTTCAATGTTAAATGAAGGTTTATTTGTTGCATTTTAAAGGGTGTACTTGCATTATTATGATATATTAACATTATATTAGTGGTTATTTTGGTCTAGATAATGTTGACAATGATATCGTTTATCATCAACAATTTGTTGGACAAAATATCATCCAGCAAAATTTGTTACTTTCCCAGGCCTAGTCAAAAGTATAAAAAGTATTTATACATAAACGGTCCCTCCTGAGATCTGGCCGTTATTTCATTTGCTGTGTTAGAGGACATGCTGAACTAATGTTTTACACATGATCATCACCCTAACATTTGTCACAATGATCAATTTTATGTCTATTGTATCTTCATTATTTCAACCTCACCTGTGAGCCTCCAGCCTCTGCTCCATCTCCTCCAGGCTCTCGTCCTCCATCTCCTACAGCCTCTCCTGCTGTACCTTCACCGGTCTCTCCTCCTGCATCTCTGTCAGTCACCTGAAAAAAAGATGCAAGAACTATAAACAGTGGGAGATTTTGGAATGGAACAAACAGAAATATTTACAGGATGGTTCTAGTATGATTCACAATTATTATTAATATAATGTGTAAATTATTCATTACCAATTTGAGTGTATTAAAAAATATTAAATGTTTTTTCCCTTAAAAGTGTTTAAACAGTTGTTGCATTTCAACACACAAAAAATAAATGGAAAAAATAAGAGCTTTTTAATGTGAACATATACATTGCAATAGATAAGTTTACAATAAAGTTAAATGATAAAAGTTTTGAAGTTACACTTCTACTACTACTACTACTAGTAAATAATAATAATAATTATAATAATACGAATAAATTGTGTCTGAGGAGTCAGTTATGTGGAGGAGATGAGTTTGTAAAAGTTAGTTTTGAGTATGTTTGTGAAGGAGGAGGTGAGTCTGAGCTTAATGCAGGGGTGTCACATGTTCCAACTTACGTTTTGACTTTGAAAGAAGTCTCTTATATCCACTTTCGTTTCTTGACATGCTGCCGCCTGGCTGTGCATAACTACCAAAGACTCATAAATGAACACTTATTCAAATGTTATATAATGGAAGCTGAACTGAGCTCTGATATTACACAGCGTCTAGTTGACGATGTGACTCAGTACCGGTGTTCCCTAGCGGCTCCAAACTAGCAAAACAACGTGAGCACGTTCTGTTTACAACTTGGAGTGACAGCAGCAACAGCCAATAATACGTTAGCAAGTATCAGCAGAGCCAATAGATTAGCTTTTGGGTGGGTCTAATAGGAAACCGGTTTCCGTTTCGGTCCTAGTGCTCAATCAAATCCATTTAATGGAGCGTAATATTGTTTTTGGACGGAAAAAAGTGAAGGGGACCGAAACTGCCTTTTGAAAAAGTGGGGGGGACATGTCCCACCCGTCCCCCCCCAAAATTACGTCCCAGGTCACACTGTCACATAACGTTAACGCGTTTTGGCTCACAACGGAGAAGGCTGTTGTTGGTTTAGCGTCCAGGAAACAGCAGGGAACGTCTCGACTAGTAGAAGCTAACCATTAACGTTAGCAACTCCGCTACACAGCAGAACTCCTACAGGCTTGTGTTATTTATGGAGATAAAGCATCAGCATTGCAGAGCAAACAGAGTTGGTGGTACAGAGTCACGTTGCTGTCAGCCAATCAGAGGCAAGATGTCCATATCAGGAAATAATACTCCTGCAATCTGAAGCTACTTTCTCCTGCTGACTTCTACATCCTCAAACTGTAGTGGGGCTTTTTTCCCCCCAGAAATACTTTCTAGGCACTCATTCCTACTAGAGACCACTGCACATGTATTAAAAGTATGAGTAAAGTTGACATTTAAATGTGCCTTACATCAGACAAATAAATATGTTAGTAACATTCAGACTTAAAACACATGTAGGCATCATTTAAACTCAATTATCCTACTGTTCATATTTTGGAGTCAAAGCAAAAACCATAACTTCAATGGAAGCCTGGATGTCCAAGCAGGGAGTAAGATGCTAAAAATGCTTTTTTTGTGTCTGTTTACTATAAATAAATCCATTTAAGGGATGGTCCATTTGTGGAGGTCATAATTGAGAATAATGAATGTTTTATTTTACTTAGTGAGTCAACCTTGTCTTTTGTTCACTTTCTTCCACATTTACCTTTAAACCCCCCACCTCAAGGCGCTTGTGAGTTGAGCCTTTGGATTGGGTGGAAGTGTGCATCATTCAAAATAGGAGCATGCTCGTGATGCAGAACATGATTAAATAATTGAAATGTATATTTTAATCACTGAATTACTTTTATACCATACCATACCATCTTGATTTATAAAGCACATTTAAAAACGGCATGGCAGCCGACCAAAGTGCTGTACAGAATAAAAAGTAAAAACACAATATAAAACAATACGCAGTCAACAATAAAATGCACAACAAGGCAGATAATTACAGTCAATAAAAAGACACATAATAACATAATAAAAGTCAGGGATTTAAAAATGCCTGGTCGTAAAAGTGAGCCTTCAGCAGCGATTTGAACCTGAGGAGGGATGGTGCCAGCCTCACCGAAAGAGGAAGTGCATTCCATAGTGTCGGAGCAGCATAGACAAAAGCACGCTGCCCCCGCGTTTTATCATCATTTGATGCCCAAATAAAAATGTAATTTGTATTAATTGTACATCTGTAGTTAGGTTGATGTAACAGAATGTGACAACAATAATATTAGATTTGATACTGAAGTGCATCTTCAGCCAGAAATGATGGGTTGAGGTGATTAGAGAGTTGGTAAACATGATCCTGTATCACACGTGTAATTTTATCTTTCATAATAAAGTTATGGTGATTTTAGCTCCTCCCTACCAGGTTTTACATGGGTTAGTGGATTTTGCTGAGCAGGGTAAACTGAGGGGTGCTTATTATTTACTGAAACATCATTCTGACACATTTTCAGAGAAATTGTCTGGTTGCTAATGGCGCCAGTGGCTACTATAAAGGAGGAGGAGGAAAGAAGGATCCCTCTTTTCCCCCAAGAGAGGCGATGAAAACAGACTAGTCCCGCTCAAATTCATCCGTCGGTTTTGTGATTTGTGCTTACAGACAGAAATGATGATAGTCAACAACATAATGAGGTTTAATGGGAAAATAACAGGTTGTCCAAATGATGAATGCTCTTCAATGAGCAGCTTTCTCACCATTTGTGAGATGAAAACAAACAGGAGGTTGGTGTTCTCGGCACACTGTTCACTGACCATTTACACGGAATAAAAACAGGATTCCTCATGACCTTAAACTAAAAATCTTGAATGCAAATAGATACTTTTAATTGAAATTATAAACGCACATGTGAACCATTTCTTTCATGACCTTTTTTCTCACCTATAAGAAGTTGATTCCTGTTGTTAAAGCCTGTGGGGGTGCTTCGGACTGGGTTCCTTACCTCGGTTTAACACTCTCTCTGATGTCACTCTATAAAAGAAAGTTCATCCGGCGGTAAAAGATGAATAAATAATTGTTAAAATGTCATTATTTTTTATATTCTCTTCATGTGAGTTCACACTGATATTTCCACACACTAAAGTTTCTGCTCACATCAGTTTGACTTTAATGTTGGAATTGTAATTTCTTCCCCCTTTGGATGCTGCCAGTGTGATCCTCACACCTTTGGTGCAACAAGCCCTGAAGATGGCCTGATTTAATGTTGGGTGTTCAAAAGCTCTTTCATCCAATATTGTGAAAACTGTACTGCCTCATCATGATGCTCATGAACATTTTATTTTCATATAGTTCTCATGTCTTCGTTGAATCAGATCTTTGAGTCAACATTAGGGATGAGCGAGTACACCACTGTCTGTATCGGTTCAACCATCTAAATTATCTGTGTCTGTACTCGGAGTGGGCGTGGCCTATCCCGGGAATGGGTGTAGTTTAACCGGAAGTGGGTGTGGTTTACATCAATACATTATTTTAAGTCTGAAATTGATATGGATTAATCAGAAGTTGCTCTGTGTATTGTTTATTTGAAAACTATTTACAGAGCAGCCTCAGAATTGAGTTAAAATATTTTGATCACAATAGTAAAGAAACTATTACAGAACAAGTGTTTCAATAAAATCAGAACATTAATATTAAAGTGCTTGAATTAATACATCTGAACTCATGCAGTAGGAACTAGGAAATATGAAATACAAGAACCAGACACGTTTTTTTTTTTTATTTTAATTAGATTAAACTGATTTTTTTCTAACGTTCTTGGCATTTTCCCCACACAACGTTAAACAAAACATTGTTGATTAAGGTGTGTGTGAGAGAGAGATAGAGAGGGAGAGAGTGAGAGTAAAAAAATAAATAAACAAAGACCGGAGCGGAGGCAGTGACCGACGTAGCACGAGCCGTTTTCAGCTCTGTCTTGTCAAATGCACCACGTACGTTACGAAAAAAGTAACTTTAAATATTAAACTGAAAAAGAGGCGAGCTGAGGAAAACCTAGGGAGGACTGAATAAACGTGAGCAACAGTGAAGCAAGCACAGAGAGATCCGTTACTGTCTGTGTGTGTGCGTGGATGAGCCGGACGGACTGAGCTCCCGGCTACAGAGTTTTGTTTGTAGGGAGGGATGGGTGCTCGATGTGACTGGCCAATCACAGAGCATGAAGACAGTCAGTTACCCAATGAGGATTTTCCTTCAGCACCATTACAGATATTTACGAGTTTTACTTGTTTCATGCTCGCCTTCATCAAAAATGCTTTATCCGTACTGGATACTCATCTGAAACGAGTATCCGGCTCATCCCTAGTCAAAATACAGTTCTCGCTTGAACCTTGCCTGGTTTAATTTGAACTTGTGGATGATTGAACTCCATTTCTGTGGAATTCTTTATAAAAATAGCTACATTACAGAACATTGGTGCGTATTTCCTATAAAGCTAGAACTTGTAAAATCTGGGGTTCCTGTGTTCCTTGTAAAAAAAAAACATAATAAACAGAGTGATCATTACAAAATCTGGACTGTGGTACAACGGACTGATCTCTAATCTACACAGAATGGATGCGGTCTGGCTTCCGTACAGCCTCCACCAAGACCAAAAATCATTGAGTCCAATCGGAACGTTCTCGCCAGCTATGGTAAAGTGCAGATACGGATGTGGAGCTCCGGAAAGTTTCTGCATGGAATGTTTGTTTTTGGTCGCCGCATGCAGATTGGCATGAAGTGAAAGAAATGACATGAGCCTGAAAAGGAAGTAGGACGTGGAGTTCAATTCAACTCAGTTTTCAATTCAGTTTATTTATAAAGCGCCAAATCACACAAGAGTCGTCTCAAGGCACTTTACAAAAGTACATTAATTATATTTTAACAAAATAAATAATACATTTCAGCTTTAGTTTAATTATGACAAGAATATCAGTTTGAAGATAACACCGAAAGCCCATTTTTTATGATTATTTCTGTTTTATAATCAGTTACTTTGAGTTTAACGTGCAGGCTAAACGTGAAAATTGTCTCCTACACCTATCTCCCGCATTATCTTCTGATAGAAAATAGACGGTAAAACTCTAGGATTTAAAAATCCTAACAGATCTACATCACAACTTGACTCACAACGGGGAAGGTTGTTGTTTTAGCGTCCAGAATCAGCAGAGAAGGCCTCTTTCTACAAAAGCTAACTGCTAGCATTAGCAACTCAAACACACGGCTGAAGCTCGTCTAGGCTTGTTATTTGTGGAGATTAAACATCCATGTCAACGAGCAAACAGAGTTAGTGGTAGTCTTGTTGTGTTTATCCAATCTGAGGCAAGATGTCTAAATATAATAAAGGACTCCAAATCCTTCCGTTCCAAGCACCGCTCTGATGTTGCAGACCTTCTGGACCAGAGGTTTGTGGTTTTCTTTTTTTTTTTTGTGCCCCGAGTTCTGCCTGCAAGGCATTCGTTCCTACTAGACCAAATGCAAATGGCCTGTATTTGATATAGCACCTTCTAGAGTCCTGGAACCCCCCAAGGCGCTTTACAACACAATCAATCATTCACCCATTCACACACACATTCACACACTGAATGCATTGATTAAATGAGTAAACCAGTCTAAATGTATTTTGTCAAATGTCTAATCATTTGGTGCTCTTGTGGGAGCGAATATCCGGAGAAGTTCAGTACAGGAACCATAGCTGGTCTAAATGGCAGCTCGTCTGTACGCCGTACGGATTCTGGACGGCATCTGTTCTACACCCCGTTTCAATGAGTGGCTAATGTGTGTGGGAATACCCAAGTGGGTAAGTGTATAAAGACAGAACTAAAAAAAAGAAGGAAAAAGTCATGGAGAGCTACAAGGAAATTATTCCCAAACAGATGCGGACTCAGTGTAAGTAAATGTAGACGACGGGTGAGAATATAAAGCACAAACATTTCATAGACATATAGAATCATTTTAACTCCCTCCTCCTTTTTAAGCCAACAAAACATATTTTTGTGATAATATTTTGTTTCCTCCTCAATTTCTGGTGGAGATTTTGGAATGATCCATGCTCAGGGCAGCTGTAGCTATAATGTAGCTCATCACCATCAGCGTATGAATGTGTGTGTGTGAATGGATGAATGATACACTGTAGAGCAGAGGTCACCCACCTTTGTAAAGCTGAGAGCTATCGGTACATACAAAGGCCTACCAGGTTGTTACAATGCTGGCATTTGAACTGCAATAGATCAGAGTGAAACTAAATTTCATGCATAATAAGCATATTTTCATGTTTTTGGAAGAAAATAGTTGTTTTAAAATCTATATGAATGCATTTGTGAAATAATAATGGCAGCAAATTTTACATTTGTATTTATTTATGTTAGACTTGTGCTATTGAAGAAATGGCCTGAGGGCCCCTTATGGTTCCTGAGGGCACCGTGGTTGGTGACCCCTGCTGTAGAGCAAAGCTCTTTGAAGTCCTCTAACTCAGAAAGGTGCTATTCTAGTGTGGGTCACTTATCTATAGATAAAGAGTTATGAACGCGTATTGTTCTTGCGTTAGCTTGGTTACTGAGGATTTTCTCTGATCATTGCACTGACCAGGTAGCATTCTCACTGCTTATACCTATTCCACATAACCCCTCCTTCCAAAGATCTGCGCTTTCCTTTTAAATCATAATTACAGAAGTGTTCTCATATGCGTGTGAGTTTTTTTTAAATAAGCTTTACACATTTTACCACTTCAGGCTCCCTTTTCCGGTCTTTTATTATTTGAAGTGTTATTAAACTGTTAAATTATTTGGATACTGTCACAATAAAACAGCCCAGGACTGGTAATCTCTGAGAAACTTGAGGTCATCTCTTCACGTTCAGTAAAAATTCCCACACAAGGCTTCAAGTGCTTCCTGTTCTGGAGAGATTTAGTGTCACAGCCTCATGAAGACTGGATTAAGTTGTAAACAAAAAAAGAACTGGTGGCTGATTCCACTTCTGAATGATTTCTGGTTTGAGATCAGCCACTTCCTCCACCTTCTTGAGTTCAAGTCTTATGAGTAAAATGGAAAACTGAGATATTGAAAATGCCTGAGTTAGCACTCTCTATTTATTCCCTCTAACTGTCAGGATGTAGTCACAAGCAGTGCATCGTTCACCACATCTGTGTGCTCTCCAACGACATTGAGCATCATCTCTCTGGTCGCTCCTTTCTTTCTCTTGATCAGCGTGACCACACGTCGCTTTCTTCTCCTTCTCTTCCCAAAACATCAATTTTTATGTCACGTTTCTCCCCTCCTTCCACGACTCTTTCTCCTCTCCTGGCCATCCTCTTCTGTGTTTATCGCTCTTGTGTTTTACTCCTCTCCCTCGTTTTTAGTTTTTTATTTTATCTATATACAGCGAGGACAGCACTCGCCTGAAAATCCCCATGCCTTGAGAGCTTGTCAGCTGTGTCAGGATTGTGGGTGAAGCCCGTCATTACATCTGTCCTCCTCCAAACTACTCTGAAAACTCACTGAAGACCTGTGGGTAGTTCTCAGTCCACACCAGTGTGTGTGTGTGTGTGTGTGTGTGTGTGTGTGTTTATGCTCCAACCCACTTGGCAGAATTGATAGAATTTAATGAAACTGACACATTTAGTAGGATACGGTAATAATTTCCACTGCCTGCCAACAGGACAGGTCATCATTTCCGTCCCCTAAACCCTTTAACTAGTAGCTGCTGCCTGGTTCACCTTAGTGGACAGTTTCTGTCTGGTTATCTGCCTGACAATGCTACTTCGGTCACCTTTCAGCTGAAGAAATAAAAAAAGGTGCATATTTTTGGAGAAACCTGCAATCCTTCAACAATTCAGTCCCTGAAAGAGAAGGTTTTCTATCCTAGCTAGGACTCGTGTTTACCAAACTTTGTCCAAACTCGGAGAAACGCATCTAAAAGTGTCATTAAATGCATTCGAATCACACAGAAAATCCTAGACCCAGGTCATCCTGTTGCGTTGTGATATTTCAAAGCTTTGTTGTTCCATATAACTTAAAATCTGATAAGTTCCTCTCTTTTCCTGCTTTTTCTCTGGTTTCAGATGTACATCCAAACTACCACACTGACAATCTCCCTCAGCCTGTCGGCGTCCGTCTCCCTGGGCATGCTTTACATGCCGAAGGTCTACATCATCCTCTTCCACCCTGAGCAGAATGTCCCCAAACGGAAACGTAGTTTTAAGGTAAGATGGAATTTGAGTTAAACTAGAACAATTTCCATAATTGGTAATCAGGTCTCAGTGGGCTGCATGTTTAAGATTCCTTCCATTGGATCACTTTGTCAGACTGCTGTTGAGTGCAGCATAAGCCTGATATGTCACATCTGTATCTGCTGTACTGAAGCAGAATTTGTCTGTTTGCACTTTTTGCCACACCTCTTTGTTTCAGATCAGAAAACACATTTTTATATGAAACTAAATCTTGAATGAGTACAAAAACTGTTTTGAAACAATTAAATGACAGCATTGTGGAGGAATTTGAAGTGGTCAGAATCCATGGTTGCATCAATTACAGTAAAGCCGAGTCCAAACTGGAGGCATCAGCAATGCAGGACGGCAGCTGAACGTCGCTGCTTCCAAAGGAATCCATTATGGTCTATTGGGTTGATCCTAAGCAGCCACAGGCCCACTTCTGAGATGCATCACTTTCCGCATTTAACACGACTAGACATGAGATCACACACGGTATCAGTTTAAAATCGCCGGCAATTGTTGAAATAAAATATCGCAGCAATGCGGATTCTTTGTATAGATTACGTCAATAGATGTGACCCAATGGCTTATTTACTCCCAGTATCTTTCGAGAAGTGCAGTGGTGTGTTTTTCATGGCTTTAATCCTGACAGCAGAAAGGAGTCGTGTTATATATCAGAGATATCAAACGTGATTTCCTTCGTCTTTCTTTTGATTTAACGGTGGATGGCATAGACCAGGGTTTCTCAACGGGGGCTGTAGCGCCCCCCAGTGGGCATTCAGACTATATAGGGGGGCGGTGAAAGTTCTTTGCCACTGAAGGGGGCGCTGAGATGCTAATGGTGGGCGCTAGCGATACAGGACATTCATAACAGACAATGGCTCAGAATAAAAAGAAGTGTTGACATGTGGACTACCTTCGGTATGGATTTATTCCTTCACCCACGAATCCACAACTCCCCATGTAACTGCTTTGTGAACACGATTTTTCAAACGAAGCAATGAAACCCTCCCGGCTTAAGGAGCACTTGTCCAAAATGCATCCAGACAAAGCTTCAAAGGAACTGAACTATTTTCAGGTAAATAAAGAGAGACACTAAGAGAGGTAGCATTAGCAGTATGTTTGCTCGAAGCTCGAATTTTACTGGACCGAGGATTATTAGCTTCCTACATTATCTTGTTGCTAATAGCTAAAAACACTTTAATATGATACTTTTTTATGACATATTTGTATGAAATTGTTTCAAACTCTAGGCCGAATTTTTATTTTTTTTATTATGATTTTTGTATCAAAAAACTTTCCGTTTCTCTGCATGGGACATTGGTGGGCAGTAAAGGGTTTCAGCATGACTGGTGGGGGGCGTTTTGCTGAAAAAGGTCGAGAAACCCTGGCATAGACAAACCGTGACAATTATGTCTCAAGGGATTTGTTATCTCGTGAGTCCAGCGAGGATGCGGGGAAGATGCCGTTCCGTGGCTGAGACTCCCTCCATTGTGGACTGTCATGCTGCAAAGCATGCGAGTAAACCGCCCCGCTGCCGTTCTGCACGTTGACGCCTACGGTGTGGACCCGATGTAAGTGGTTCAGATGCTGAGGAAGCAAAATATCACCACACATCACCTTGTTTGATTTTTCATGTCTTACATGCAGTGTTAGTTTTTAACCAGACACACCTTCCCAAAAGTTCCATTTCTGGAAAATAAATAAAGATTTAGTAAAAACATGTGTAGACATTAGAAAGAGCAAAAAGGGGTCTGACCTTTGACCTTAATCAAAAGAGCTCTGAAGTATTTTTAGACGATCTTTTCCTTGAATTTCTTTACAACAAAGCATGCTGTGTTGGTTTTTGAGATTATTTAGGTTGAAGGGATTTTATTATTCTACAGGTCTGGCAGTAGCAGGCCTGGGCACGGTGAGTGGAACTGAAGTAATGTGGTTAATAAGAGCAAATTCGGGGGTTAATTACCATTTCGCATGGGACATGGTTGGTTTGGAAAGGCTTTTTCCCTTATTAACTTAAATAAATTAAAAACGACATTTTGACTTGCGCCCATATTTGTTAGATGATCTGAAACATTGAAATTTGACAAAAAGACAAAAGCGGAAATCTGATCAGACTGCATCGTTTGACGCAACATAACAAGAAAAATAAAACAAAATGTTTTTAAAAAGCTAATCCTAACAGCCAACATACACGTATTATACCTAGCATGTTTCCAATAAGTCATTCTGAACTGATTGAAAGGAGGTAACCTAAGGACTAGAAGGAGAGAAAAAAAAAACACAAGAGAGGAAAGCTGCTCACCTGAAATGTAGCTGTCTATAATGATGGATTAGCTTCAGCTTTTAAACCGGTGTTGGAACCACTGCTGCTGTTGGACAGAAACACCTACCAGGGAGTTGGTCCAGTCTGTCACTGAGACAGACGTGGGACAGGAGTGAGGATGTAGCAGCAGGCAGGAGAGTGATACAGCCAGTACAAGCAGTCCTGGACACATTCCTGTCTGCATACAAAAAAAGGTGAAACATTGGAAATGCAGAAGGAATGAGAACAACACCCCGTGAGCTTTTGCAAAAATATGCTAATCTTGTAACATTTTCTGTTGCATCCATGTCTTTTTTGGGGTGCGGCCACTGTTTAACTCATTCACTGCCACTGACGACTAAAGTCGTCATTTTAGATCCAACCGTTCACTGCCAATGACGACTAAAGTCCTCATTAGCATTTTTTTACTGTTTGAGCATCGGAACGAGCCCCCTCGCTGAGAGAACAAACATCTCAGCCCTGAAGCCGATCTTCATCTGCATACGTCACAGATCACATGTTCAGGAAGCAGTCCATCCATGTGTTAGGAGATTGTTTTGGGCCGTTCCTGTAAAAAAAAGTGAGGCGCAAACCGGAAAATCGTCTGCCGATCACAATTCACAACGGATTATGAAAGAACGGGTAACGCTTGACACACGCGGCTCCTTCCTGATGTAAGAGGTGAGTCTCCTCTTTGTTTTGGTTGTTTTGGCATCGACATCATGCTAGCGCGCAACGTTCTGTGACTCTTAAAAAAACTGTAAAAACGGTGAGAAACGTTGGCAGCGAAGGCCGTTAGTGATCAGGAAACGGCTGGCAGTGAATGAGTTAAAATGACTTTGCAGATATAAACCATGTTGATAGTCTTCATTTCTAATTCGCGGTCTTCTGATTGCATCATTTTACAGGCGATTGTGACAGCCGCCACCATGTCGGGAAAACTGAGCCAGAAGGGAGGGGACCGGCCGAACGGAGAGGTTAAAACGGAGCTGTGTGAGAGCATGGAGACCAACAGTGAGTAAGAGAACACCAAACTTTTCTAAATACACATTCAAGCATGGATGGGGGGTATCTTTACAGTATGTTCTGATGGGAAACAGGCTTCAACACAAACAGTTGTTTTCTGCTTGGTCCTAGAGCTCAACCAGTGTCAATTTAATATAGCGTAATATTGTTTTCGGATGGTAAAAAGTGCAGGGGTCAGAACTTAACTTTGGAAAAAGTGGGGGGGGACATGTCACCCCCACCCCCAAAATTGCGTCCATGCATTCAAGCCTCATGAAAAATGACTCATAAGTTATTTAACACGATAATCCAGTTTTTAACAACATAATTTCTTAAAGCAGAAGTATTAAAGTTATTGGAATGTGGAGGGATTGAAGCTTGAGGGATGAAGAAATGTTGGACTTTATCAGATAATAAATGAGTAAAAATTTTTGATCATGTTTAGGAATTTGATAAATATGTAAATTAGATTTGGCAGCAAAAACACGTCAAACACAGCTGAGAAAGTTGGTTCGACTAACTTCAAAATGTAAATAATTGCATTTACATGGTGCTTACGTTTTATACAGCATACCTAACGTGTTTTACATGCAACTACATTTAAAAATGTATTACAGTTACAAATAAACGCACAGCTAACTGTTTCCTTATGTGGGGTCATTTGCTTGAAATCAAATGATTCACTACCCACTTACCCTGCGATTAAAATATTTAATCATTGCGTGTCATGACAGATTTGCACCAAGCAAACAAACAATTCCTTCTTTTCTAAGTAGATGTTCACATGGAATATCGGCGTTGAGATTTGTGGTTCGTTGTTTGACATTTATGACAAAGTCCAACTGCAATGAAGCACTGCTACTGAAGCACAAGGAGCTGGTGTGTGTCCTGACTCTGCAGATGTGTGTCAACTTTAAGCATGCATACGGAAAAAGTCCGCTAGTGTGCAGGAGTTGGTGCATGTAAATGTTGTGTGTGTGTGTGTGTGTGTGTGTGTGTGTGTGATCTTTTCTATAGCGCCTCTCAAGATAAAAATCACGAGGCGCTTCACAAAAACAAAAAATGTAAAAATGAATGTAGAAAATGATCAAAAATATATTTAAAATGGGTAAAAAATTGATAATTGTGATTAAAAATGTTAAGAAAGAGAGAGAGTGAATAGGAAAGAGGGAAATCAGTGGATCCTGAGGAAGGTGGAATAGGTGGGGAGAGCAGAATAAAGAGAGAGTGGTGAAGAAGGTCATACAAAAGCCAGCTTGAACAAGTGAGTCTTCAGCTGCTTTTTAAAGGAGACCACTGAGTCCACTGATCTCAGGCTCAGGGGGAGAGAGTTCCAGAGTCTGGGGGCCACTGCAGCAAATTATCTGTCACCTTTGGTCTTTAGCCTGGTGCGTTGCACAACCAGTAGGCTTTGATCACTGGACCTCAGGGACCTGCTGGGGGTGTAGGGACTAAGAAGATCACCAATGTAAGATGGTGCTTGTCCATGTAAGGCCCTATAGACCAGAACCAGGATCTTGAAATGAACCCTGAAGTTGACTGGCAGCCAGTGAAGCTGGAGGAGAAGCGGGGTGATGTGGGTGTGTTTGGAGGACTTGGTCAGAAGCCGAGCACAGGCGTTCTGAACCACCTGTAGACGGTTCAGGGAGGTTCTGCTCAGACACGTGAAAAGAGAGTTACAGTAGTCTAAGCGTGAGGAGATGAAGGTGTGGAGAACTGTCTCAAGTTCAGAGCGGGACAGAATGGGACTCAGCTTAGCAATGTTCCTGAGATGGAAGAAGGAAGAGTGAACAAGAGAACTGACATGAGAATCCAGGGTGAGAGCTGGGTCAAAGGTCACACCGATTCCTGACAGAAGCTTTGGTGTGAGAAGCAAGCTGACCAAGAAAGTCTCTGACTTTGGGAACCAACTTGTCCGGGGCACAGATGAGGATCTCAGTCTTATGTTCATTCAGCTGTAGAAAGCTCCCAGCCATCCAGGTTTTGATAGTCTAAGCAGGTGTGTAACAGCTGCAGCTTAGACATCTTATGGGGCTTAAAGGAGATGTACAGTTGGATGTCATCTGCATAAAGATGGTAGGAGATTCCTTTGAAGGAGCTCAGGATGTGCTGAAGAGGAAGCAATAGAGGAGGAAGTGCAGAGGCCCCAGCACAGAACCGTGTGGGACACCATGGGCAAAGAGGTGGTGGAGGACCTAAACTTGGAGATGGCCACAGAAAAGGAATGCTCAGAAAGATAAAAGGAGAACCACTGGTGTGTGTGTTTGTCTTCTCGATCCCCAGTGAGTCGTGGTGGATGGCTGCTTATACTGAGCCAGGATCCTCTGGAGGTTTCTTCCTGTTAAAAGGGAGTTTTCCTCTCCACCATCACTAAATGCTTGCTTAGTATGAGGATTGCTGTAAATATATGAGGATCGATGCAGTTTGCTGGGTTCTTTATATAGGAAACTGTTTTCAGATTGGCTTAATGAACTGACCTGTATTGGAATGTTTACTATGTGAAGTGCCTTGAGACGACTCTTGTCGTGATGTGGCGCTAACAAACTTGAATTTAATTTAATTTAATTTAATTCAGATGCATTTGTGCATGTTTAGGCCCTGTCACAACATGCACAATACACTGCTTTGTTACATAAGTGCTTGGCCAATCAACTAGTAGATAAAACGGTCAATAAATGAACCGATAAACATCTTGCTGCCTGTATTTAAATGGTAGTTCAGATATTTTGAAGTGTGTCTGTGAACAAGACTATGAACTAGTATTATCTTACCTACTTACCTGTTTTATTACAGATGACATGGTTACTTACTGGGATTTATTAAGGGGGCATCTCCATCATCTGAACTTCAGGGTAAATGCAGCGAAGGGGAAATTGGGAGATCTGAATGCCTGGTCCTCTTAGCTGTCTTGTGCTAAAACGTCAGCACATTGCAACCCCTGTGTTGTGAGTTACGTCATCGATTGGTGCAAAACATGCAAAAGTTGCCAAAAGTGTCAACAATTTGTGTTTTCCTGAATGCTGTTTCTCTGCCCCGTATGCATTTCTTATTTTCTACTAAGTTGACCTAATTTCTGATAGCGTAACAACCAATCGGCAGCGTTCCCACCCATCAACTGCACCAGGCCTGTCTCNAAAGAGAGAGAGTGAATAGGAAAGAGGGAAATCAGTGGATCCTAAAGAAGGTGGAATAGGCGGGGAGAGCAGAATAAAGAGAGAGTGGTGAAGAAGGTCATACAAAAGCCAGCTTGAACAAGTGAGTCTTCAGCTGCTTTTTAAAGGAGACCACTGAGTCCACTGATCTCAGGCTCAGGGGGAGAGAGTTCCAGAGTCTGGGGGCCACTGCAGCAAATGATCTGTCACCTTTGGTCTTTAGCCTGGTGCTGCACAACCAGTAGGCTTTGATCACTGGACCTCAGGGACCTGCTGGGGGTGTAGGGACTAAGAAGATCACCAATGTAAGATGGTGCTTGTTCATGTAAGGCCCTATAGACCAGAACCAGGATCTTGAAATGAACTCTGAAGTTGACTGGCAGCCAGTGAAGCTGGAGGAGAAGCGGGGTGATGTGGGTGTGTTTGGAGGACTTGGTCAGAAGCCGAGCACAGGCATTCTGAACCACCTGTAGACGGTTCAGGGAGGTTCTGCTCAGACACGTGAAAAGAGAGTTACAGTAGTCTAAGCGTGAGGAGATGAAGGTGTGGAGAACTGTCTCAAGTTCAGAGTGGGACAGAATGGGACACAGCTTAGCAATGTTCCTGAGATGGATTCAGGAAGAGCAAACAAGAGAACTGACATGAAAATCCAGGGTGAGAGCTGGGTCAAAGGTCGCACCAAGATTCCTGACAGAAGCTTTGGTGTGAGAAGCAAGCTGACCAAGAGAGTCTCTGACTTTGGGAACCAACTTGTCCGGGGCACAGATGAGGATCTCAGTCTTATCTTCATTCAGCTGAAGAAAGTTCCCAGCCATCCAGGTTTTGATGGTCTAAGCAGGTGTGTAACAGCTGCAGCTTAGACATCTTATTGGGCTTAAAGGAGATGTACAGTTGGATGTCATCTGCATAAAGATGGTAGGAGATTCATTTGAAGGAGCTCAGGATGTGCTGAAGAGGAAGCAATAGAGGAGGAAGTGCAGAGGCCCCAGCACAGAACCGTGTGGGACACCATGGGCAAAGAGGTGGTGGAGGACCTAAACTTGGAGACGGCCACAGAAAAGGAACGCTCAGAAAGATAAAAGGAGAACCACTGGTGTGTGTGTTTGTCTTCTCGATCCCCAGTGAGTCGTGGTGGATGGCTGCTTATACTGAGCCAGGATCCTCTGGAGGTTTCTTCCTGTTAAAAGGGAGTTTTCCTCTCCACCATCACTAAATGCTTGCTTAGTATGAGGATTGCTGTAAATATATGAGGATCGATGCAGTTTGCTGGGTTCTTTATATAGGAAACTGTTTTCGGATTGGCTTAATGAACTGACCTGTATTGGAATGTTTACTATGTGAAGTGCCTTGAGACGACTCTTGTCGTGATGTGGCGCTATATAAACAAACTTGAATTTAATTTAATTTAATTTAATTCAGATGCATTTGTGCATGGTTAGGCCCTGTCACAACATGCACAATACACTGCTTTGTTACATAAGTGCTTGGCCAATCAACTAGTAGATAAAACGGTCAATAAATTAACTGATAAACATCTTGCTGCCTGTATTTAAATGGTAGTTCAGATATTTTGAAGTGTGTCTGTGAACAAGACTATGAACTAGTATTATCTTACCTACTTACCTGTTTTATTACAGATGACATGGTTACTTACTGGGATTTATTAAGGGGGCGTCTCCATCATCAGAACTTCAGGGTAAATGCAGCGAAGGGGAAATTGGGAGATCCGAAGGCCTGGTCCTCTTAGCTGTCTTGTGCTAAAACGTCAGCACATTGCAACCCCTGTGTTGTGAGTTACGTCATCGATTGGTGCAAAACATGCAAAAGTTGCCAAAAGTGTCAACAATTTGTGTTTTCCTGAATGCTGTTTCTCTGCCCCGTATGCATTTCTTATTTTCTACTAAGTTGACCTAATTTCTGATAGCGTAACAACCAATCGGCAGCGTTCCCACCCATCAACTGCACCAGGCCTTTTACCGGGCCACTCTGAGAACCTACCCCTGATCAAGATTCCTAAAATGGCCCGGAAAATAGCTAGCCTGGTCATGTAGAGAGACGCGCATGTGGTGAGTTTCCTGTAAATATACCCTAAAATTCTGGTGGTGGAAACACACCTATTAAGAATTATTCTAGGGAAAATAATGCTATTTGAAATCTGACATTGTAGAAGCAATAAAACTAATCCAATCAGGAAGAAGCTGTTTCTCTAAGCTGAAACCATTCAAGTAACCCTAACCCTATCTACAACTGGTAAGATAATCTTCTCAGTGGCCAAGAGAGACCGGGGTTCAAATCCTGGTTAGGGCATACCAAAGACTTTAAAAATGGGACCCAATGCCTTCCTGCTTGACACTAAGAGGTTGGATTGGGGGGTTAAACCACCAAATAGTTCCCGAGCGCAGCCACAGCTGCACCTCACCACTCCCCCTGAGGATGGGTCCAATGCAGAGATGAAATTCACCAGTGTGTGATGATGACTTTAACTTTATATGAGTCAGTCAGAACATTTCCAAAGAGTTTCTGATTTTCACTTCAAAATATGCAAACTGTCAATTCAAGAGGGAAACAAGGTTTTAATGTCTGGAGTTGCTTCAGTTTGTTCAAGCTTCTGGTCCATACGCAGTGACAGTTTGTTGATGTTAGCTTTTTAATGGCAGCAACAGAGTGAATGGGGGTTAAATCATAAAAAAACTGTTTCAGGGTGTATAAAAACAAACACACACAAACAAAAGTTCAGGCCTTGATGTCACTGAGTGAGTCGAGGCCTGACTGTTCCATCATAAACATTTTGGGAGAAGGAAAATAAAGTCTCTGAACCGAGTTTAAACACTATTTTGGCCACACGATGCAAACTGCAGACAGTTGAAATAAAACGATGCTCTCCTCTCAGCACGTCTTTTGCATCGCCTTAAATTGGTCCTTCTAAAACTTCTTTATCTCTTTTAAACTGTTTTCAGCAGGTCTGCACAATATTCCACGCCTTGCATAACAATTTATTCCAGTGTTGCTGGCGTTCCAGATAAACTGTATCTAAAATTTGTATCTTTATTACAACAATAATATAGCAACTTGTATGGAAAAAGTAAGTGGGAGTGGTGGAGTTAGACTGCACAGACGCTGACATTTACAAGAGGATGCTTGAGGGGACAGAAAATATCACAAAATTTGAAGCTTGAGCAACTCCAGTCGTCTACGGACGTGACAGCGATGTTAATCGCCTGCAGTAAAATTTGCTTTAATCTGCCTTTTTCTTCTCTTTTTTCATGTTTCTCCTCATTTGTTTGTGCCTCATTTCACATCCGTTTCTCTAAATTTCATCCTTGGTTCTGTTTTTGCTTCCACCACAACCCACGTCCTTTTTCATTTCACCCGCCGACGCAGCTTCATCAACTAAGACGACGTATGTCAGCTACAGTAATCATGCCATCTGAAGAGACTGCAGAGGAATGGGATTGGACAGGAGGCAGGAGAGGGGGACGTGCCTTGGGGGCGGGGCAAAACGAGAGAGGAGGAGGAGTTGATTCGCAGCCAAATGGTTGAAGAACTGACGAACAAACGACGCCCCAACGGAATACAAGCATGAGACATTTTGTATTGTTGCCCATCAAACCACAGAGGTGGGACCACGTAAACAGCCAATCAGTGTGCCTGCTTTGCTGCTACTCACAGCTCATTGGTCCTGCCATGAACTTACCTGTTTGAAACAAAATAAAACAAAACAAAAAGGAAACAACATTAAAAACAGAACAATGGACCGAGAAACTATAAAAAGTAAAGTTTAAAAAAAAAGTTAAAAAATTAAGGTATTGAAAAACTGTGTAGACATTATATATAAAAGGGCAAGAGTGGGGCTGAAAAAGGGATTTAACAAATTACATTTAAAAGATATTTAAAAAGAGAAATAAGAGAAAATCTACGAGACTTGAACCTGTTTGTTGTTGTTCTCTACTTGTAAGTATTTTTGTGGTTGTGACGATTTTTTCATTCTTGTCTCACCGTTGTCTAATGGATCGCCCTTGCTTAATGAGATGAGTGTGTTTCCTCCTGCCGTCTTGGCAAACCAGGTTGTAACCTTGGGTTGTGAACCTGTATAATGCCATGGTTGAAGCATGCCAGTTTTTATACAAAAATGAGATTTATTTATAATAAAGGAATGTTTTGCAAATGGGTAGATTTGTTGTCGTACTTTTGAAATATGACCTTTTCCATTTGCCTATTAATGAAATTTGCTATAAGAATGCCTCCTACTTTAACTTTGTAGCCATAATTTTCCTGTTTGTATTAATGAAATGTATCTTTTATTTATAACATTTTTAGGAGAACACACACTTGTCATAACGCCCTGCCAAAGAATCGACTGAAACACATTGAATTACACTCTTTTGGTTAACTTTGCTTAAACCACACAAGTTAACTAACCTCCTATTGGCCAGAAATATGATTTTAGATCATTAGTGAGACACCACCCCTCTCGTCTACCCTCTATTGTGAGGGAGTGTAGGTTTTTAAAAGATACGCACACATTTTGTTCTCAATAACCAATAATTAGAGCCCTGCAGCATCTAACGGTTCATAATAATAGATGTAGAAAAGTGAACCCACTCTGGTAATCAGCGAATACTTAAACACTTTCTGCTGTTGAAATTCTATTTAGTCGTCTTATTTTCAGACAGAGTGTAATGAGGCAGCATTCCAAACCTTTCTATTGTAGATGAGAGTTTGGATGTTGACTAAATCAAGAGCTTTTGTTTTCTGCTCAACTCCTTCTTCATCGCTGAAACCAGAAGATGAATGATGAATCCCTGATCCTGTCTTCCACCCCTGGCAAACAAGACACCAAGATGCCTAAACTCCAGCCCCGAGAGAAGATTCTACTTCAGATGATCTGACTCTCATTTTTTTTCTCACGTGATTCCTTTACTGATGCAGTGAATGGCAAAGCCTTCAGCCCAAAACCACAAACGTTTCTTTATGTCTTTATGATTTAAAGGGAAATTCAAATGAGGATTCAAAGTTAACAGATAATCATAAGTTTTCCATTTCTCTGGACCATTAAATGTGGTGTTATTTTAGTCTTTTTAAAGAGACACTGTGTAGTTTGTACTCTGGAAATATCAATCGAAAAGTTGTTGAAAATGAATGAAATAATGCCCAGTTGTTGAAAAAATATTGGTGCTTCGACAACACGTAACCATGAAAATCGGGTCTAAAATACATGGGAGTGGGTCTAAGTCTAAGCTGTGTTTTCTTCTATGGGAGCCCATGACAAAATGCATTTCCCGATTTGGAATAAATGGTCATAAAACTTTCACCGTTCATAAACGTTGTTTAACACATTTACCTCTTCGCTCGTTGCAAGTGATGAAAGGAAATCTGTTGTGCTCGTCATGTTGCTGGAGTTTGCACTCCCAGGGATTTTGACCCTAATGGCCATCCGTTAGTAAGGTCTTACTCCAACACAAAAGTACTGCTTGCTTGCTGTGATTCAGGTACAGTTGTGGTCAGAAGTTTACATACACTTGTAAAAAATATAATATAATGGCTCTACTGAGTGACCCGTTATTTCTAAAACTCTGATTTTTCTCTGATAGAGTGATTGGAACAGATACTTCTTTGTCACAAAAAACATTCATGAAGTTTGGTTCTTTAATGTCTTTATTATGGGTTAACAGAGAAAAGTGATCACATTTGCTGGGTCACAAATATACATACAGCAACATGAACTAGCAATTTTGGTGACTTAGAAACGTGTCAGTGAACTGAGCTTCATAGCATGGCCTCTTAACTTCTTGTGAGTGATTATGAGTGACTACAGCTGGTGACTTCTCTTAGGCCAGGTAAATAGGGCTCATTGGATACAAACGCCCACAAACGCTACAATGGGAAAGTCAAAGGAGCTCAGCATGGATCTGAAAAAGCGAATTATTGACTTGAACAAGTCAGGAAAGTCACTTGGGGCCATTTCAAAGCAGCTGCAGGTCCCAAGAGCAACAGTGCAAACAATTGTTTGTAAGTATAAGGTGCATGGCACTGTTTCATCACTGCCAAGATCAGGAAGAAAACGCAAGCTATCACCTGCTGCTGAGAGAAAATTGGTCAGGAGGGTAAAGAGTGAACCAAGAATCACCAAAAAGCAGATCTGCCAAGAATTAGAAGCTGCTGGAACACAGGTGTCATTGTCCACAGTCAAACGTGTTTTGCATCTCCATGGACTGAGAGGCTGCCGTGCAAGAAGGAAGCCCTTGCTCCAAAAGCGGCACCTTAAGGCTCGACTGAAGTTTGCTGCTGATCACATGGACAAAGATAAGACCTTCTGGAGGAAAGTTCTGTGGTCAGACGAAACNGTTTCGTCTGACCACAGAACTTTCCTCCAGAAGGTCTTATCTTTGTCCATGTGATCAGCAGCAAACTTCAGTCGAGCCTTAAGGTGCCGCTTTTGGAGCAAGGGCTTCCTTCTTGCACGGCAGCCTCTCAGTCCATGGAGATGCAAAACACGTTTGACTGTGGACAATGACACCTGTGTTCCAGCAGCTTCTAATTCTTGGCAGATCTGCTTTTTGGTGATTCTTGGTTCACTCTTTACCCTCCTGACCAATTTTCTCTCAGCAGCAGGTGATAGCTTGCGTTTTCTTCCTGATCTTGGCAGTGATGAAACAGTGCCATGCACCTTATACTTACAAACAATTGTTTGCACTGTTGCTCTTGGGACCTGCAGCTGCTTTGAAATGGCCCCAAGTGACTTTCCTGACTTGTTCAAGTCAATAATTCGCTTTTTCAGATCCATGCTGAGCTCCTTTGACTTTCCCATTGTAGCGTTTGTGGGCGTTTGTATCCAATGAGCCCTATTTACCTGGCCTAAGAGAAGTCACCAGCTGTAGTCACTCATAATCACTCACAAGAAGTTAAGAGGCCATGCTATGAAGCTCAGTTCACTGACACGTTTCTAAGTCACCAAAATTGCTAGTTCATGTTGCTGTATGTATATTTGTGACCCAGCAAATGTGATCACTTTTCTCTGTTAACCCATAATAAAGACATTAAAGAACCAAACTTCATGAATGTTTTTTGTGACAAAGAAGTATCTGTTCCAATCACTCTATCAGAGAAAAATCAGAGTTTTAGAAATAACGGGTCACTCATTAGAGCCATTATATTATATTTTTTACAAGTGTATGTAAACTTCTGACCACAACTGTATCTACTGCCCCCATTGCCAGCAATAGTACACATCATCACTTTAAGGCTGAGAAAAGAAAAGAGTTGCTGGATTATTTTTTGGATTGTGTCAAACATGTCTTTGATGTGAATGAGTTATTTTCAAATTTGTGGAGATTAAAAAAAATTGTATCTTAAAGCTGCTTTAGAAAATCTACAGAATAAGCTAGATTTTGAACACAAACACGTTAACGGAACACTCACCCCTCCCCTGCTAAACACCAGTCACCATTTTCTAGGTCCAAACATCTTTTGTTGTCCATGACTTCAAATGGTGTTTTACTTTTGGGGACTCTGGTAGTTTGTCCTAAAGTTGAAGTGATAGCAGGCACTTCTCTGACATTATTGAGCGGAGAACCTCTTACACCAGTGGTGTTCTGTTGTTAAATATGTGAGTGTGAAATGAATGGGGGACCCAGGGAAATCGATGGTTCAGCGAGACCTACAGCTAGATGGTCCAACGTGTTAATAGCGGAGGTTCAGACAAATGCAATAGAACCACTCCATTAAATGGTTTAGTATTTTTTTAAATCTCCACAATATATATATATATATATATATATATATATATATATATATATATATATATATATATATATATATATAGCTATACTACGTTAGAATGTATTTTAAGCTAACTTGTTTTCCAAATTTGCCATTGCAGCTTTAACTTCAGATGCCAAAATCTGCACTCTAAACTTAAAGAAACATAAAGCACTCTTACTCTTTTATTTGCAGATCCATATTTCTAGGTTCTCTAATATTTATTTGTATTTCATGATTTTCTTAATGCCATTCTCAGGTTCCTGCCAGTGTGACCAACATAATAGGAAAAAGTGGGAGGCCGAAAACAGAAGAGCAAAATTACTCTCTGCTTTAAAAAAAGACTGTTTAAGTGTGTGAATTGTTTGCAAATGGAGACTTGATGTTCCGGTGCCACAGGGGTGATCAGCTTCTTGCATGCTGTTGCCATGGTATCCAGACCTGACGTCAGAGCCAGTTAAAGATAAGTGATTAGGCTTTTTTTATACAATTTCTCACATAATCACTCTTAAAAACTCCAGTGAAATATAAATTAAGATAGTTTTTACATATATATATATATAAACGACACCTTTCTCTTATTATTTAGTTTTTATTGTTCTTTTATCTATAAAATGGAAGTTTTAGGCTCCTTATTATGCAGAAAGACATTATAAGATAATTGGATGAAGAGCATCTAAAGAAAATAATCAGGCAGTCATATTGTCTTCAGGAATTCCAAGTACTTAAAAGCAGCAGCTGAAGATGATGCTCCATGCCTAACAGTTGATTGGAGACGTGGGAGGAAACTCATCTATGTGGCAGAAGCTCTTCTGTATGACAATGATTTCTTCAATCCTAGAAGCTGTGCCTAAAAGAAGAGCAGAAATATACATAAAACAAGCCCAAGCCTGGACACAAAATTACATTTAGAATATGTTTCCTTTTTCATATTTTTTCTCAATTACCTCTCATGAGCAGAGAGGCAAACATATAAATGGAGGTCCTTTCTTCATCTGTGGCAGCTTGCTTTAACACTAAGTTTGTAATTTTGTTTCCCTGGAAGTAGTTTAGTTTGGCCAAGAACATTAACCGTAATGCTGTTATTTAATGGCAACGTTGTCAAGGAATTTGTTGTTTTGTCACTTTTTTTCTAATTAGTTGATTATTTTTTGTAAAAAAAAAACAAAACAAAAAAAACATTTTAATCTTTAGTTTTTTGTTTTTATGTGTTTTTGTGTTTATGGAGAACACTTAGAAAAGGCACCTCTCCCAAACCACTTTAAATGCAAATTAGCATCACAACACATAGTGTTGAAACAGCCAGTTCTTTGCAGGGTGTTTGTTCTTTCTTAAATATTCATAATTTACTGATGTTATGCAGGGTTTTGTTTTCACATGGATGTTACTGAAATAAAAATTGATAAACTTTTGTTTGCACAGAATCCCCAAGGAGGCATGCAATAATAATAACAGTGTTTTGCACATCAGATCATAACTTTTGCACACCACATAGTTGTTGACATTAGATACTAACTTGTGCACATTGTGTCCACCAGGTACATATTTTGCATTTCAAGAATTGTTTTAAGCTCACCAGACACAAACTTGTATTCACTACATTTTATTTTGTGCACAAAGGGAAATATTTTACACACCACATGCTATTTCATGTACAACAAGTACTTTGTGACCATCTTAAAATGTTCAACGGGCAGTAACAAGTGGGCACAAGAAACTGATTTTAATAATGTTTTTTTTTCTTCTATGTCACCTTTGGGGCTTTATTGGAGTGCCCTCTTGACCTGACCCTTATCTTCTTTTCTTAACAGATGATGTGATTTTTGAACAAACTTCTAGTAGGCTGACGTGCGTGTGTGTGTGTGTGTTGTATGACCAATTGCATCTGTTTGAACTGTCAACCGTTGAACTTTGTATGCTGGAAAAATTTCCATCCATCCAATAACTAACCTGCATCATCGTCAGTAGGTTTAGGGGAGCTGGGGTCGATCTCTAGTGGTCATCAGGTGTACAGTGGGGCACACAGGTCATCAGCCCATCACAAGAATGTGCGCGCACACACACACACACACACACATGCACACACACACACACACACACACACGCACACACAGGGATAATTTACAGTCCAATGAATTTAACCCTCTGGAGGCAGGCGTTGCAGATGTGCAATGTCAAAACCTACCTAACTGGTTACTCCATGTACGTATTTCATGAGCATTTTTTAACTCAGTAGTACTCCTGAAGGACTTAGTTGTTCGTCCTTTTATCAAAACTTATTTTGAGCCTGAGAGGGTTAACATACATGTTATTGGTCAGTGGGAAGAAGCCAGAGTCTCTGGAGAAACCCCTTAAATATACATGTGAAGAACAAACTAACTGAGTGCAGAAGTGCTGCGCAGGTGGGATTTGAACCAGCGACTTTCTTGTTGCAAGGCAGCAACACCACCGCCTCCACTACCATCCAGCTCTAGGACATTTTATTCATGTGGGGCTCTGCTGCCAGTGTTTGTTTCCAGGAATTATGCACCTAAAAATAACCTTCTTTGTGGTGTTTCAATATTAGCATTAGCACCTCCTCTGTGGAGACTGGAGGACGAGCAGCTCTACTCTGAGCCCCTCCCGGGTATTGAGGGCTTCTCAGCTTATACCAGCTTTCAGCTTGTTTCCTTAAGTTGACAGAGTCCTGACATGACCCATTCTGGCAGGTACTGAAAATGTTGAGAATAAACTGAAATATGTTAGAGGGATCTTGTAGTAAATATGTCATGAACACGTTTTGTAATAACGACAATATGATAGATGGATAGATATAGAAATATTATTTTATAAAAGTCATATGTCTCCTTCAATTTTTTTTACATAAGATGAGATAAAAGAAGACTTTGTTGATCTCACAGTGTGGAATTTAGCCTGCACAGCTCAGAACAGATAGCAAAGGACTATTTTGTCATTGCAAACAGACTCAACAGTAGTAAACTGTATATATTTACACACACACACACACACACACACACACACACACACACACACACACACACGAGATTTGTTCATATTTGGTGTTTTCCTGAGCATTACCAACAACAAGAGACATAGTTAATCATTTGTGTGGCTTATATTTAACAACTTTATTAATATCAGCCTTCCTGTTGTAGTTATAGTGTCCCATATCACCGCTTCCAATATCCAGACGTCTTTAGGGAAACAGGAATTCATCTGTAGGCCTGTAGTGTTGAGTGGAGTTGTGTTCACTCGCAGTTATTCCTTTATGAATTAATTTGTGTGTGTCTGTTTTTGTCCGTTTTAAGTGTGTGTGTTTATAAACGTACCCCGGTGGGTAAACGCGACACCTGGGAGCGATGCGAATGACAGAAATGCCTCACCTGTCAATCACCAGCTCCCCACGCTGTTGTGCTGAAGAAGAGGAGGAGGACGATGATGAAGAATCTAAAATGCTTCCATCCTCTTAATGAGGAAGGCCTCCATGTGGGAGTTAGGAGTGCTCATGGAATGGAACGGAACGGTGATTTGAGAGGGAAAACAAAAGAAGAAAACAATGGAAAAAGAGCCCGCGTCTCTGTGTTTAAGATTTCCTGAGCTGCGTGTTGAACCTCCCAGCCGAGACTTTATCGTAATTAGCTCTGTCAGATGGCCTGTGCCGGGGGAAGTTATTACCTTAAATAGACTCACCAGTGATATGGATCCTGGTTCCTACAGATGTTTGCATGCCTGTTGAAGTTCCAGCTGGCTGGAACTGGTGGGGGTGCGTTCTCAAGTTTGTGAGCCTGATTGCTGATGCAGAATTAAAGCAGATAAATTAGAGTTCTCGAAAACAAAGTTGAAGATGGACGTCATTGTGGTACACACAGCACATGTAAGGAAGAAAAATACCAACAAACCCTTTGGGTTCATGGAGGTTTGGGCATTAGTTCTAATGTTTACACTTGTTTGCAGGTTGGAGTTGAACCTAATTTATACTTCTCCGTCAGGACGGACACACGCAACGTCATTATCTGTCCTTTCGAAGGCTCTCTGACAACCTCGCAAGGATGGGCGGAGTCGAGCTCTTTTTTCTAAACATCTGTCCAACGAGAGGAGAATTCAAGCTTGTGATTCACCACAGAACAGCGCTGCGCCCTCTGTTGTCCTGGCGGGGAATTGCTTTGCAACAGTCTCCAAGAGACGAAGAAGTCCGAGAGTAAAACGTTTCCGTCGGTGCGTGGGGGTCTCTCCCTCGTGGAGCTGATGGAGAAGTATAAATTAGGCTTTACAATCAAACCTTTGATCCTCCCTCCAGTGTCAAGGGCCTTAGGAGTCCTGGACCTCATTGAAATCATGCCGATCAGACGAAAAATGTTTTTCTTTGAGAAGTAAAACATTTTTAAAGAAGTTGAAAAGAAATCTTAGTTCCATTTTTCTCAACCCACTCTGAATCCCAAATCAACACCCATCCACCACTGTGCATGACCCAAAATCCATACTGTAGGCATGAGCGACACGGAACCGCAGCAGGACATTGCTGCTTTAAATAGAATCCATTATAATCTATAGCACTGGTCCTCAATCCTATTCCTGGAGGGCCGGTATCCAGCATGCTTTAGTTTTAACCCCATTTAGACGCAGCTTATTTCAATCAGCAGCAGGGGCAGATTTAGGACTGAAGAAGATCCGGGGCTTAACACACACACACACACACACACACGCACTAGTCAACATCATATATATTTGTCTTGTACCACATCATTTTTAATCTGAAGCTACATATTCAGCATATTCAGGGCAGAGTATTGTTCCTGTTAGTGTTGAGTGTGAGATGATAGTAAATATTCCCTTTCTTTCTCCAACAACTTTACCTGATAGTAAGCTAACTTTAGGCAAACCAGCAGCACAACAAATATTTTCAAATAAGACTCACAAACCTGAGTCAACACCAGTCTCAAAGCTGGGGTTCTGTCGTTGTACTTTTTGTCTAAAAAAATGTCCTTATGTCCATCTTCACTCATGCATTTCAGGCAGAGAGTGTAGAAGAAGCCAGCTGCTGAAGGGCTTCTTCTTCAGTGGTGGAGACTCAGGCAGGCTGTATACCAACTACTGCCAGCTGCTCCCTCTCTGTTGGACTTTGGTACTGCATGTTACTTCCACGTTTGAGATCCAGGGCTTGTCATTAAAGATTCGGGGCTTCAGCCCAAGTAGCCGGGCCTAACGCCGCCCCTGATCAGCAGGTGATTTTCAGGCTTCTGCAGGACTTAATGAGCTGCTGCACATGTTCTATGTGCCTCTGCGCTCTCTGAGGTCAGCTGACCAGTTGCAGCTGAGGATCCCCAAAATGATATAACAAGGGTGAGCGGGCTTTTGTGTATGTCACACCTGTCCTTTGCAATTCCCTCCCCATCTCCATGCTGCAGCCTTCATCGGTCTTGGTCTTCAAGTCAAGACTGAAGACAAATTTCTGTGACTTGGCTTCTGGCTCAAGACCATTTTTATGCTTATTTTTACTGTTGTGTGTTTTACTTGTTTTTACTGCCTGTTCTTAATAGTTTTTTATTGACGTTTTTATTCTGTTTTGTTAGGACCTTCTGTAAGGCGCTTTGGTCCGCTCTCACGCTGTGTTGAAATGCACAGTTATGAATAAAATGGTATGGTAATTAAGATGATGTCAGTTAATGATGATGATGATGATGATGTCACCTCACAGTTAGCATGCCCTCCCTGTGCCAGCGTTCTCAATGCAGGGAGGTACTGGATGCATGCTTGGTTGACTGGTAATCTGTGTTGATCGTAAGTGTATCTGTTTAGGCACCAAACGTCAATTTAATATGAATCTAGCTGAAATAATTATATAATATAAAAACAGCATAAAAATCTGCAGCCCACCAGTCTTTTTTTTTTAGAAAAGTTATTAAATTTGTATCCTCTAGCTCAGGGGTCTGCAACCTGCGGCTCTAGTCCCACCATGGCGCTTAAAAATGTTGGCTGAAACTGCAAACAAGACAAAATTGTGTATTTAAACACAGATGTGAAAAAATGCAGCTTTGAGATTGAGGAGGAAGCGAACAGATATTCATTGGCCCTAATCCTCTTTCATACATATTTATGAAACATCCTTTAACAATTGCTGCTCTAAAAAAAAAAAAAAATATATATATATATATATATATATATATGTATATGT
>SSNQ01034400.1:33339-50808 GCA_006942095.1 Nothobranchius kuhntae
CACATGTGGATTGGTTGGGCAAACTCCCATGCCCCCTCCATCACCCTTGCAAGGGTATAGAGCTGGTCCACAGTTCCACGGCCAGGACGAAAACCACATTGCTCCTCCTCTATCTGAGATTCAACTATCGATCGGACCCTCCTCTCCAGTACCTTGGAGTAGACCTTTCCAGGGAGGCTGAGGAGTGTGATCCCCCTATAGTTGGAACACACCCTCAGGTCACCCTTCTTAAAGATGGGGACCACCACCCCGGTCTGCCACTCCCTAGGAACTGCCCCCGATGACCACGCAATGTTGTAGAGACGTGTCAACCATGACAGCCCTACAACATCCATAGCCTTGAGATACCCAGGACGAACCTCATCCGCCCCCGGGGCTCCGCCGCTGTGTAGTTGTTTGACTACCTCAGCAACTTCTGCCCCCGAGATCGGACAGTCCATCCCCAGGCCTCCCAGCTCTGGTTCCTCCTCGGAATGCGCATTGGTGGGATTGAGGAGCTCCTCAAAGTATTCCTTCCACCGTCCGACTATAGCCTCAGTTGACGTCAGCAGCTCCCCATCCCCACTGTAAACAGTGTGAGCGAGTTGCTGCCTTCCTCTCCTGAGGCGCCGGACAGTTTGCCAGAACCTCTTTGGAGCCGATCGATAGTCTTTCTCCATGGCCTCACCAAACTCCTCCCACGCCCGAGATTTTGCCTCGGCAACTGCCACTGCTGCACCCCGCTTGGCTATCCGGTACACCTGTCATCTGTACTTTTTTTTTTTAAGCTGAGAACCGTCAAGCTGGAAAAATTCAGTTGTGTGTTACCAAGCAACGGTTCCTTTCAGAATAAAAGCTGAACTCGCTGACCCAAGGAGCGTCCCCCTTTTTGACGCTGTGAACCACCTGTCGCTTTTTACCTGGAGACAATCCAAGGACTAGTTTGTCGTGCTGTGACTCTGTACCATTGGCTCCAGTACCGGAAGGAAGGTCCGAGGACCTGGCATTCTGGATCCATCGTTGGAGGTCTCACTGAGGGTATGTGGATGCGACAAAAATGGCGTCTCATGTGGTTATGAAGCTACTCTGATAATTTAGGAGCAAAACATCATCTCCCACTCAGACTTTGTTTCTCCAGATACGAGGGTTCTAAATAACACTCATTCACACACACCATCAACCTCACACCTCATTCAAACAGAACATCCATCAATAGCAGAGTTAGTCTTGTTTAAATGATCATTTATTCTGATGTTCAGATATCAGAATAAATGCTCATTCGGCTTGCCATACACTTTAATATAACTGATAATAACATTTCTATTTTAAGAACCACAAAGTTTTGTAGCCTGGGTTCCTTTTAAAACATCTATAATGTTACAACCCGTCTAGGAGGGCCAGGCTGTAACAAAAAAATGGTTCCATCTTCCACCAATTCCAAACCACCACACCAGAATTCTGAGTACAATAATTTATTCACAAGATCAAGGTGTTGAACTAAGGACGAGGGAGGATTAATAACTCAGGGTGAACCAATGCCTAAAACAATAAACAAAACACCTCTAACTTCTGAATGACAACAAACTTAAAGGAAATAATTGAAAACCAAACTTACCTCCCTGACTATCCAAAACAGGAGAAAACAGGAATGCAAAGAAAAAAGGCGGTTCACCCCTACAGAATCCTCGAATGGCAGGTAATAGTCACAAAAGCACAAGGGCATCACGCAAACACAGAGCATCAAATGGTGGCTGATTGGAATGAGTGGAGAATGAAGAACCCAGCTGCATATCATCAGGCTCCTTTTAACAGCTTTGCTCCAGCTGATCTTCCAATCCAAACATCCCCTGGCCATCATCCACCAATCCTAGGAAGGCACCTGCACATTCAAAATAACACACACAAAAAAGAATAGTATAAAAATAAAAGAAATAATGTTCCTTATGACCGTGGTCATAACACCCCCACAACTAAGAATGAAACAAACATAGACTGTTTCATAAAAAAAATAAAATTCCTACACAGCTCTTGACAATGCGTCAGCTATTACGTTGTCCTTACCCCTCTTGTATAGGACCTGCAGGTTGACATCCTGTAGCAACAAGGACCATCACATCAGACGCTGGTTAGAGTTTTGCATCTGCTTCAGAAACACCAATGGGTTGTGATCTGTGTACACACCCATATTGGATCCACAGTAGAGCCGACGTACACTTCGAAATGTTGTAACGACAACAATAAAGCAAGAGCTTCTTTTTCAATAGTGCTATAATGTGCTTGGTGCTTGTTAAACTTTTTTGAATAATAGCAGAGTGGATAGTCCACTCCGTAACTATCCATCTGCAGAAGAACAGCACTGACTCCACACTTACTGGCATCCACCTCTAGCTTAAAAGGATGCTCAAAGTTTGGCGCAGCCAACCCTGGTGCGCTACACAGCAAAGTATTTGTCATGACTCCCATCCTTCACCCTCCTCTGCCTCCTCATTTACTCTTCATTCAGCTCACCTGGTCCCCTCACCAAGCTTCAGATAAGCCCTGTTTTCCCTAGCAACCTCAGTCAGCATCACAATCAACTTCATTCATCTCACCTGTTCATGTAATCAGCCTTCATCCACTTCACCTGCTCCTGACTCCTCAGCTCATTACTCACACCTGTTTCCCCTGCTACAAAAGAACCAGCCATCCAGTCATTCACTGCCAGATTATTGAACGTTATTGCTAGTAAATCTTCCAGGCATTCTCCCTGCCTGTTTTCTGCCTCCGGACCTTGTTTTTCTCCTGACCCCTGCCTTGCACGCTAACTGCCATTTCGACCTTTGCCTGTCCCCGACTCTGTCTCCAGCCTCGTCCTCCTGGTAACTCTGCTGCAAATAAAGACTTTTTTTTTCTATTTTTACTGTGTTTGGCGTCATTACGGGTCTTCTGACTTCTGTTTGTGACAGAATAATCTGGCCAAAAGCCTGACCCGACGCCGACACAGCACTTGGAAGTATTTTGTTCTCTCTCTGACCTGTCATGGAAGATCTCACTCTCCTTGAGTTTATGGAGCTTGAACGGGAACAGGAGTCACCGCTCTGGGGAACAGGTCTGACAATCACGCCACTGCCGCGCAGAGGTTCCACCTCTCCTGTCGTTGCACTGCTCCAGCCTCAAACCCCTCCTGTCAGGTCACGACGACGGCGGCCCCGGAGGTTTGCTAGAGCTGATAAGAGGGTTGATCCTTCTCCCGTGCTGGTATCGGCAGGTTCCTCGGACGACACCTCATGTTCTGCTTCTGGACCAGTCCGAACGGAGGAGATTTTTCAGACGATAATGCAGATGGTCGAGAAAGCTGTGTGGGAGGTCTTTGCCAAGCCAACCTGCCCCCACTTACGTCTGCAGGCAGCTGAAAGGTTGAATGTCATCTTCTCCACCCATTCAGAATTGATAGCAGTTGGTAATTACTACCTTTATGTCCAGAGAGTATATGGGTCTGCACTTAAGGATGTCACCACAGAGGGTCTGACCTGCTGTGAGAGGTGGTCACCTTCCCCAGAACCCTCCGACGCATCACATCCTGTTTCGGCGGTGGTCCCGGAGGTCGCATCACATCCTGATTTGGCGGTGGTCCCGGAGGTCACATCGCATCCTGCTTCGGCGGTGGTCCCGGAGGACGCATTGCATCCTGCTTCGGCGGTGGTCCCGGAGGACGCATCGCGTCCTGCTCTGGCGGTGGTCCCGGAGGACGCATCGCGTCCTGCTCTGGTGGTGGTCCCAGAGGACGCGTCATATCTTGCTCTGGCGGTGGTCCTGGAGGATACATCGTATCTTGCTCTGGCGGTGGTCCCGGATGATGCATCGCATCCTGCTCTGGCGATGGTCCCGGAGGACGCATCGCATCCTGCTTCGGCGGTGGTCCCGGAGGACGCATCGCATCCCGCTTCAGCGGTGGCCCAAGAGGACGCATCGCATCCTGCTTCGGCGGTGGTCGAGGGGACGCATTGCATCCTGCTTCGGCAGTGGTCCAAGAGGACACATCGCATCCTGCTTCGGCGGTGGTCCAAGAGGGCGCATCGCATCCTGCTTCGGCGGTGGTCCCGGAGGACGCATCACATCCTGCTTCGGCGGTGGTCCCGGAGGACGCATCACATCCTGCTTCGGCGGTGGTCCCGGAGGACGCATTGCATCCTGCTTCGGTGGTGGTCCAAGAGGACTTATCGCATTCTGCTTCGGCGGTGGTCCTGGAGGACGGATCGCATCCTGCTCTGGCAATGGTCCCGGAGGACGCATCACATCCTGCTCTGGCGGTGGTCCCGGAGGACGCATCACATCCTGCTCTGGCGGTGGTCCCGGAGGACGCATCGCATCCTGCTTCGGCGGTGGTCCCGGAGGACTCATCGCATCCTGCTTCAGCGGTGGCCCAAGAGGACGCATCGCATCCTGCTTCGGCGGTGGTCGAGGGGACGCATTGCATCCTGCTTCGGCAGTGGTCCAAGAGGACGTATCGCATCCTGCTTCGGCGGTGGTCCAAGAGGGCGCATCGCATCCTGCTTCGGCGTTGGTCCCGGAGGACGCATCGCATCCTGCTTCGGCGGTGGTCCCGGAGGACGCATCGCATCCTGCTTCGGCGGTGGTCCAAGTGGACGCATCGCATCCTGCTTCAGCGGTGGTCCCGGAGGACGCATCGCATCCTGCTTCGGCGGTGGTCCCGGAGGACTCATCGCATCCTGCTCTGGCGGTGGTCCAAGAGGACGCATCGCATCCTGCTCTGGCGGTGGTCCCGGAGGACGCATTGCATTCTGCTTCGGCAGTGGTCCAGGAGGACGGATCGCATCCTGCTTCAGCGGTGGTCCAGGAGGACGCATCGCATCCTGCTTTGGTGGTGGTCCAGGAGGACGCATCATATCCTGCTTCGGCGGTGGTCCAGGAGGACGCATCACATCCTGCTTTGGCGGTGGTCCAAGAGGAAGCACAGGCTCCGGTCCAGCCCGCCCAAGAGGCTCCGGTCCTTCCTGTTCCGGAGTCAACATCCACGTCTCAAGTCTCGGAGTTGACATCCACGTCTCAAGTCGCGGAGTCGACGTCCACGTCTCAAGTCTCGGAGTTGACGTCCACGTCTCAAGTCTCGGAGTAGACGTCCACGTCTCAAGTCTTGGAGTAGACGTCCACGTCTCAAGTCTCGAAGTCGACGTCCATGTCTCAAGTCTCGGAGTCGACGTCCCCTCAAGTGTTCCAGTCTCAAGAGTCCCCTCAAGTGTTCCAGTCTCAAGTGTTCCAGTCTCGAGTCCCCTCAAGTGTTCCAGTCTGAAGTGTTCCAGTCTCAAGAGTCCCCTCAAGTGTTCCAGTCTCAAGTGTCCCAGTCTCAAGGGTCCCCTCAAGTGTTCCGGTCTCAAGTGTCCCCTCAAGTGTTCCGGTCTCAAGTCCCCACAAGCAGAGGTGGAAAGAGTACTAAAATGTTGTACTTAAGTACAAGTATAATTACTTTCATGAAATTTTACTCAATTACAAGTAAAATTAACTGCCTCAAAATGTACTCAAGTAAAAGTAAAAAGTAGCTTATTTCAAATGTAGTCAGAGTAAAATTACTTAGTTATTTTTTTGACTGTGCAAGGACGGGCTCTTCTGAATAGTTAAAAAAAAGACAATGAGGTATAAATGTCAAAGTGGCCGTTTTTTTTAATTAAATGAACAAATATGCATATTGAAGTGCAAAGGCAGTTACACTGCAAACTAGTAACATAAATTAGGTTATAGTCACAAGCCCATGACTTTTCCCTGAACGACCCCCCCCCCCCCCCCCCCCCGGCAGATCCTGATAGGCCTACCCAGTCTCTCAGCCTCTCCAGTAGCAGGTGATGGTCAACAGTGTCAAAGGCTGCAGTCAGGTACAGCAGGACCAGAACAGAACAGTCCCCTGCATCACTGTGGGTCAGAAGGTCATTAGAGACCCTAAGAAGAGCTGTTTCAGTAGAATGAGCTCTACGAAAACCTGACTGGAAGCTATCATAGATGTTATGTTCATCAAGAGCAGCTGTGAGTTGTTTAGCCACAACCTTTTCCAAGATGTTGGAGATGAACGGAAGTTTAGAGATGGGTCTGAATCTGCTATGGAGAGAGGGGTCGAGACTCGGTTTTTTAAGAAGTGGGTGGATTACAGCGTTCTTAAAGTAAGCAGGGACCTGACCAGAGACCAGAGAAGCATTAATTATAGAGAGCACGCTGGGACCAATGGACTGAAAAGCACTTTTAAACAAAGATGAGGGTAAGATGTGATGACTGTTGCTTGACTTGCTCCGCCCCATCCTCTGCCATCTTGTCAAGATGTCTTCTCATATTGATCAAACCTGTTGAATGACAAATACATAACACATATTTAATATATCTGGCAATTAAGTTTTGATAGAAGATGCAACAAGAATTGTTTTTAGTAATACATGCCTTACAAATACTATAATTTGTGTCGACAGACTCGTATAATTGAACTTTAAGTATGTTGACAGGATTGAAATGAATAAGAAACAGATTAAGGTATGATATTAAATTATTAAAAATTACCTGCTTCAATGATATCGAGCCTCTCAGTCCAGGTGGTCTTGAACTTTGGAAGAAGGATTGCAGCAGCGTCTTCCATCATCTCACCAAAGTGCTTTTGGACACCATCCTGAATGGCTCTGAAGAGTGGCAGACACATCTTGGAGACAGTCTCCAGTCTGCTGAGTTTTTCTTTTAGCTGGAAGATCACTTGAGGGGCGGGACTAGGAAGCTCAAAAATGACCAATCAGAAAAAAAGGAAATCCCGACTGTACCACACGACGCGGTAGATTTCTAGTTGTAGTAAAAAAAAAAAAAAAGCATCTGACAATGGCGCAAACATCTTTTATTTTTTAGAAGAAATGCTTTTAGCGCTTCTACTTGTGGTTTTAAAGACATCTGTGTCATTTAGAACAGAGGAAAGAGCCGCAGTGAACTCCGCCGCTGTCTTCGTTGTTTATGAGAAATTGAGCATCGCCGTGTATGACGTGAATTAAACAGGAGTCTGGCAGGCCAGGCTATCTTTCTCGTACCATTAGCGCCTATTTTCTTCTCCTACCCACCATTCATTGCACTGTAAGGTCACTGAACACATGCTTCACACTAAGAAGTTCAACTCACCTGTTGACCCCTCAGACATCCCTTCATTAATCCTTCTCACAAGCTTTGATCTTCTTAAGTGATCCTCCAGTCACCCGAATAGTCAGTTAGTGTTTCTTATCCTTTCCTTCGTACCCCGTAACACTCGTAACTTAAGCACTCAGTTCTTCTGGTGCGCCGCGCGCCTTCAGCGTCGGCAGCACTTCCGTGTTTGGGTCTTACAGTATAGACATATATAAATAGACACTTCATTAAGCGCTGGATCGCTCTCGAGCGCGTTAAGACGCTTCTACATATGTATATGTTTATACTCTCGTCTCTTCTCTGTGGTTGTGAATCCAGTGCGAACCGTGCCGACACAGTATTTTGCAATGTTGTTTTTTTTACTCGGTAACGGATAAGATAAAAAATGTAGCGAAGTACAATACTTACAAAAAACAATACTTAAGTAAAAGTAAAATTACAGATTTTAAAAACTACTTAAAAAGTATAAATGCGCAAAAAATCTACTCAATTACAGTAACGCAAGTAAATGTAATTCGTTACTTCCCACCTCTGCCCACAAGAGTCTACATCCCCACCAGTCCCAGAGTCTATGTCCCCACCTGTCCCAGAGTTCCCTCTGTCCCCTCAGTCTCTAGTATCCCCTCTTAGCCCGGAGTTCCCTCAGTGTCTTAGCCTTAGTCCAGGGTCCCTTCTTAGTCGTCCTCCTCTAATATCCCCTCTTAGTCGTCCTCCTCTAGTATCCCCTCTTAGTCGTCCTCCTCTAATATCCCCTCTTAGTCGTCCTCCTCTAGTATCCCCTCTTAGTCGTCCTCCTCTAATATCCCCTCTTAGTCGTCCTCCTCTAGTGTCCCCTCTTAGTCGTCCTCCTCTAGTATCCTCTCTTAGTCGTTCTCCTCTAATATCCTCTCTTAGTCGTCCTCCTCTAGTGTCCCCTCTTAGTTGTCCTTCTCTAGTGTCCCCTCTTTTTTGTCCTCCTCTAGTGTCCCCTCTTAGTCGTCCTCCTCTAGTGTCCCCTCTTAGTTGTCCTTCTCTAGTGTCCCCTCTTTTTTGTCCTCCTCTAGTGTCCCCTCTTAGTCGTCCTCCTCTAATATCCCCTCTTAGTTGTCCTCCTCTAGTGTCCCCTCTTAGTCATCCTCCTCTAGTGTTCCCTCTTAGAAAACAACAACAAAGGAAGACCTTCATCCCAACATTTTCCTGAGTCAAGACAATATTTGCGTACCATACGTTTTAAAGTTTGATGAAAACGTTCCAGTGCACCTTGGGATTCAGGATGGTAGGGACTGGATGTCTGATGTTGGATCTGTAATACCTTTAAAACTTGAGCAAACACCTTTGACATAAAGTTAGACCCTTGGTCAGTTTGCACAACCTTTGGTAAGCCATAGGTTGAAAAGAAAGTTGTTAGGGCTTTTACTATCGGTTTAGCTTTCAAGGTCCGTAGGGGAAATGCCTCAGGAAAACGCGTAGCAGCACACATCACAGTCAAAACATATTGATGACCCGACTTGGATTTTGGCAATGGGCCCACACAGTTTAATATTATCCTTTCGAATGGTTCACAGAGTACTGGAATAGGATGCAGAGGTGCTGGAGGGATAGGTTTATTTGGTTTTCCCACCGTTTGGCACGTGTGACATGACCGGCAGTGTTTTACCACATCAGACTTAAGACCGGGCCAAAAGAAATTACGCAACACCCGATAGTATGTTTTTTTCACTCCAAGGTGCCCAGCCGGAATAGCATTATGTGCTAAATCCAGGATTTGTGGTCTATATTCCACCGGTACAACCACCTGTTCTATTTGTTGCAAATCACTTGCGTCTGGGGACCATGATCTTAGTAGTACTCCATCTCTAACAAAATAAGACACTTGGCTGTCAGGCACTTTCTCCTCTGTAACAGAAGAAAAACAGTTTGTCAACGAAGGATCATTTTGTTGTGACTGGACCAATGTCTCTCTATTTATATTCAAACTCAGGCTCGTTTCAGCAGGAATCATGTCTGAGACTTCATAGTTTTTGTCTTTTTGCGCCCGAATTGTATCACTCACGTTAACATCAACAGAAGAGGTCACGGACTCATCAGCAGAAGAAGCCATAAAAAAATCAGACAAATTCATCACATCATCCATTTTACGTGCCTGAGCATGAGTAACAGCACATGCAGAAAAAACCTCAGAAAAGGGGGAATCCGGTTCAGCAAACGCGGACGAAAACGGTGCATCGACGACTTCTGGTGGAGGGAAAACCTTCCCACCTGCCAAATCATTCCTCAGTATGAGAGAAATCCCTTCGAATGGTAGCCGTGGACGCACAGCGACTTTAACATGTCCCGGCACCAGCGGCGACGACAGGTGCACCATATGCAAAGGAGCCCTGATTACACTCATTTTAATCCCCCACACCAGGATGTCGGAGCCACAGGATGAATGTTCAGACAAGGGCAACACTGAATCCAACAAAAAGGAGTGGCACGCACCTGTATCTCTCAGTATGGTGATTGGCACCAAATCTTGTCTATCACACGTGAACGAAACGTATCATTTTGAAACAAACGGCCCAAATTTGGGATCAATCACAGACTCGCTTTGTTGCTGGGTGGAATACTCTGCTGCAGGAGGATCCAGACGTGGATGGAGGGCTGGAGCAGACAGGTGGCTGGACGTTTCTGGCCAGAGGAACATCATACAGGACGGTCTGCAGAGAGAGCTTTGGGACGCTTCCTCTCACTGTCCACTCCATCGTCCATCTACAGGGCCTGCTGGGATGGCTCAGACGACGGCTGTTACATCTCTGTGAATGACTTGCCTGTTAACAGTAGTGGTGGTCTGCTGGTACCTCCTGCAGGATAGAGCACCACTGACTTCCTCCACACACATCTTCCTCAGGCTCATCCTCCAGACCCAACACTTCACTAGCACAGAGGCAGATGTGCATGCTGACCTGTAATAGATTAAAAAAGAGGTGTTTTGTTGAAAAATGTAAAACAAAACATAACCTGCAGAACACTGGTTCTGTTCCGTTTAAAGAAAAGCAGCAGGGAAAACTACAGAGAATTTACATTTTTAAGACAGATCTAATCATTATTAGGCTTAAGTTGAATAAACAAATGCACATTGAAAACACTTCAATGCTATTTTATTAAAAAGCCTGTTTTTAAAAGCATTTTACCCCCATTTGATGTAAAATAAGTTCTAAGGTCCAGTTTACATTAGAAAACATCCAACTGCGTTCAACATTTATAATGTATTTGGGTACCTACATGATAATACTCTGTAGTAATGTGTTGTGTACGTTTAACAAGTTCATTCTGTAGCTTAAAACAAACATGAAACCATCTAAAGTTAGCATGTAAGTCCTGAAAGCTTCTAGAACAGGGGTGTCAAATTTGCGGCCCGCGGGCCGGATCCGGCCCGCAAGCAGGTTACATCCGGCCCGCGAGATGGTTGTGTAAACTTTATTTTCATACTTTACAATGTAAAGTGAAAATAAACTTATCTTTGTGAGCAATTTTTCTCTGTAATGAGTATAAATAAAACAAAGCTGCGCTCAAGGCTCACACAAGAACTTGAATCACATCCTGAAGTTGGCCGCCACTCAGTATGTGACTTCTGATGTTGATGTGCTGGTGAAGCTAAAAGATGTAAAGTAAAATGAGTCAAATATACTTTAAGTGCTGCATGAAACTGATCTAGCCATGTGATCTGTAAGCTCTTTGAATCACTAAGGAATGTTTTATTTATTTATTGATTTTTTATTTTTTTTTCCAAATTTTCAAGTACACTTCAGGTGTTGTACTTGTACTATTTTGGATACACTGTCCTCAGGCTCCAGCTTTGTTTTATATTGATTGTATTAAAACAAAGAAAACAATCTCAAGTTGTTTTTAATTTACCGGTCCGGCCCACTGGGACTAGATTTCGCTCAATGTGGCCCGTGAGCTAAAGTGAGTTTGACACCCCTGTTCTAGAATAAACAAAGTTACTTTACCTGAAAACGGTTGTGAACAAACGCTGCTGATGGACGTGAAGATGCTGTAGCTCCTTAATATTCCTGCTCCATTTTCGCTAGCTTTAGCATTTTTCCTTTGCGTGTAGCTGCTGCCGCGGCTGTGATGGGACCTACGGGCCACCGTAGAGGTGAAGGCTAGACTGTCCGAATTCAGAGCCGCTGGGTTCTGGTCTTAGCGGTCTGGCAAGGACCCGTTCTTGCTAGACCGGTGAGGACCCGTACTCATAAGCATCCTTCCCGTGGATTCCGACACACCCGCTGACTGCTCTTTCACATAACCACGTTCGGCAGAACAACTTCCGGTTAAAAGGCCAACGGATCCATCATCCAATCAGTGATGCCTGTTGTTGCAGCATTGGTACCTACCTCTTCCGGTTTGTTTTTTGTTTTTGCGCTTTTCAATTTGCTTTTGCATTTTGTGATTTGCTTTTGTGTTTAGTGATTTGTTTTTGCGCTTTTCAATTTGTTGTTGCGTTAAGTGATTTGTTTTTGTGGTTTGCACTTCAGGGCCACCGTAGAAAATTGCCGGTAAAGCATTTCGTTTCTCCCTTCTTTTATACCCAGCCACTCTGGTGAGATCTTTAAGTAGCCGTGGTCGACTAAAAGCCTCAAACGCATCAGGACAAAAATTTTGGGAACACAGCCGCGGATCTTTGGAAAGTTGTGTCCATCCACAGGCGTCTTCCCACTGCTGTCTCCTCTTCTTGCCAGTGGGAAAGCTGTGTAAACTTACATCACTCCCCTTATTGCCCTCTGACTGGAAATTACATCCAAGAGCAGCACAATGCGGCACTTTAATTATTAATACGGCGAGAGTGTAAACAAACACTAGCGTCAATAGCTGTTCTTCCAAGTGCAACCAATATACGTCATCGCCCCCAGAGTGCAAACATGGCATCCTACGTATGTCAATAAATGTACTAAATATTATAGATTTATACAAGGGCGTCAGTTTGTTTTCAGAATTGCTGGGGACAATAACCATACACTTGAGTGGGGTTTAAAAATTGCTGGGGACAATAAAGTAGGCTAGCACAGGGGTCGGCAATCCGCGGCTCTGGAGCCGCATGCGGCTCTTCCATCTATCTGATGCGGCTCTCTGTGCTTGTAAAATAGTGAATGGATATTTAAATAAAATGCTTTATATTTTACTGCATTAATTTTACACCTGTATGCCAATTCTAAATGTAAAGATTGTCTGCGTAAACCTGAACAGGTCCAACCCGGTCTTACTGTGAGACCGGTGTCGGTACAGGATCTGCTCGGGTGCAAGATCGGCTCGGGGTCCTTCGACTGCCGATGACGTCAAAGTACGGCAAACCCACTCGGCCAAAATAAACTACACATCTATACTGTTGGAAAGAATTTAGCAGTTTCGTTATTAAAATAATGTTTCTTAAGACGTAAGTTTGTGTTTATAATGGTTGTAAAATCAAACACTATATTTTTATTCATAATGTTGAACTCCTCTTTGAGCACATCCCTTGAAGAATCATAGGTATTAGCAACACCTGTGAACTTGTATTTGCAGGAAAGAAGTGTGTCCCGTTTATTTAAGTATTTTGTGTTTGGAGTTTTTGACGTCTTGTCCATGCGTTTAGTTACGCTCATATCTGCTAACCAAAACTCTGTAGTTAAAAGTTTTCTGGCTTTACTAAAATACCTGTCTGTACTTATTTGATTGATGGTAGTTTTACGTTCTATTAGACTCCAAATGTAATCATTTGGCACGTTTCTAATTCATAATTTGTAAGAATGTAATCGGCGATCTTAGCATTAGCATTCTTATGGGTTTTTCCATTATATTAGCATTGCGCTAACCACTCGCTGCCAAATTGCAGCCTTTGCGATTAAAAAATCTCCTTTTGTCACATCGCAATTTAATTGCACATGCAGTTAATAGTTCAGCCCTAATATGCAGCTCTATGCTAAAAGTGTATTTTCAAAGAGGTAATGATGGATTTCTTTGTAAAAGTTGTCCATCTTTCCAACAGAAAGATTTGCCCCTGGACCAACGTAACGTGATTGCGTAATTCCGTAGGGTTCATGTTCAGCCAATCAACTACTTAGACGTCATCGGCAGTCGACGGACCCCGAGCCAATTTTGCACCCGAGCAGATCTTGTACCGACACCGGGTTGACACGTCACGCTTGTGCGTAATCATATCGGCGCTTTATGAGCTGAAGACAATGTGAGATTCTGGGATTCTCCTCAGACGGCTCCTGGATGTGTCGCCACATTGGAGACAGGAACAAGCACTATTCAGCCAAAGTTTCATAATCAGGGAACATTTTCTAAGTGACAAGTCTCTCTGAGAGACAGGGTTTGGAAAACACTCGCTTCAGTGGGAGGAACCTTCCCGCATGCGCTCTGGTTCTCTGGGTGGCTCTGGGGTTAATCAAGTTTAATTGTTTCTCTTTGCAACAATCTTCACAGGAAGGCAAAACAGTTAAACGGCAGGTTACAGATATTTCCATTTGACTGTTTATTTTGACAGATGAACTCAAGGATGTTGCTTGGTTTGAAAGAATTACCCCGACGCACACTGATGTGCATGGATGAGCTGACATTTTAATCGTTAACGCACATCGCGGAGGTAAAATATTCCCATCAGAACATCAGAGCTTTATACTGGACACTGTGTTCAGCGCGGCTCGGAGCGCCCACGGTGGACAGTAAGCTGAAGATCTGGGGTTCGCAGCGCAGTGCAGAACCACGGCGCATGCGAGAAGATTTCCTCCCACTGAAACAGACTGGAAACCCGGTCTCTCTGAGGGATGTGTCACTTGGAAAAATGTTCTTTTATGAAATTATGAAACTTTGGCTGAACAGCGCTTGTTCCCGTCTCTAATATGGAGATGCATGATGCGTATAGACATTTGATCACGCACATAGTTTTTGTGGAGCAGAAGCGGTCGGGCCACGGCAGGTGAAATGTTCCTAGCCTACATGAAGTGAAACTGTTTAATTGTAACATTAATATGTTACTGGACACACTGGTCTGGTTGGTTAGACCAGTGTTTGAAGTGGAAAACACACACACACACACACACACAAACCAATTAAAATAATGCTGATAGCGTGGACTAGAAGACAGGTGATGGTTTACGTATTTAAATGATGATCTGGCTGCTGTAAAATGTCCATCCACATTCAGACACAATTATCCTCTATTCTTTCTCTATTTGCTCTGCTCTTGTCTGGGCTGATCAGCTGATGGTGCGCGCGGCGCGCCTAACTAGCGGCTGATGCACATTTTGCGCATTTGGAGAGGTGGGCTGGATGCTTTTACTGGAAGATGGTCCACTTAACGCACGGGTGTAGACTACATATTAATGACAAATGAATGAAAATTAAATTGTGGGTTTTACTTCATATTTTAGAAATAAAAATGACGGGGGAACACATTTATGACATCTTTTTAAACTAAATTTTCTAGCGCGACCTGCCTGCTTCACTTAAGTCACTGCTTATTAAGGTCCGTCCAAAATTACCGTGGGAAACGGGTAATAATGGCTCTTTGATGGGAACAGGTTGCCGACCCCTGGATAAGATCTGAGCTGGTAAAACAAAAATCCTCATCAGCAGGCTTTTTTGAAAACAGCTGCCGATCACAAATTTTGCCGGGGACATGTCCCCGGCGTCCCCGGTTAAAACGACGCCTATGGATTTATAAATAAACTGCTATGTTTTGTGTGTTTCTAACAACATAGTTTTGTACAACAGAAAATTTGTGGCTTATTAGGGCACACACGTCCTCATAGCCGGAGTTCCTCTTAAGGCTGCAAAAGCCCTTACTACACACTCTATACACTTTTCTCAGGCATTGTCATGACATGGAACGCAATGCGCTTAAAAAAGAAAAGCCTGTGAAAACTTCACCAAAGGTAAGAATTGATTTCAGGTGTATTTATTAGTTTTCTCTCAACGAATTTACCAAAGTGAGCCACCTGAAGGCTTGAATGGGCTGTCAGAATGTTTTCTGTCACAAAAACACAGCCAGAACACCAAACGCTGATGTCATTACAGCGATAGCCGCACCACAAAAACAATAAAACTACCAGATGCGCCACCATGTGGGTTCGGTTTGGCTCCAGCAGATGGTCCCAGTCGAGGACATTTAGTCATTTTAGACATAAACTGTTCAACTATTACCAGCATGTATGGTTACTGCGAGCTTCTTCAAACAGCTTCAGACTGATTGGTTCTTTCCGTGTCTAAGCCGGCCTTTCCTGATTGCTGAATGGTTCTTTTTTTCCATTTGCCTATCATTTCCATTTTCTGATAGGATTTTTGTTCATGTCAATTTTCATTGTTGCCTTTTATTTATCGACAGAAATAAATCTGCAATAGTAGGTTTTTATTAGAGTGAAGAGCGGTATAGCGAGGGACTACGGTACAACGATAGTTTAGAATTATCATGGTTTGTGTTCTTGTTTAATGTTCAGTCTTGAATGTTGCTAATCATGTCCTTTCTAACTTATTTATCTTTCCCTTATCACTGTTTTGATTGGCTGTCTCGATCTGCCCTGGTGTGAGTGTTGTCCCTGTGGCTGTAGTCCCTGGTTTATCAGTCTGTTTTACATTAGCCCCATTCCCACCTGTACCGGGTCGGCCCGGGCCGGGCAGCGTAGGTTGTTGACATATCTGGGTGGCCTGGAATTTTCCCAGGCCAACCAAGGCTCATTCTCGGCCCTCTTCCCGAGGGGTACTGCTTCAGGCTGACCTGGCCCAACACGCCCACTGTCCACCGATTGGTCAAGTCATGTGTTACCCTCCCCTTCAATAACATCTTCTGATTGGCCCTGCGTTGGTATTTGTAGTGATGTCACAGAATCGCGCCCTAACTCAAACCTCCAAACTCACCAGCGTTGACATGATGGCTTCTCCCTGCTCCCAGACCTCATTTCCTAACCCCTGGAGCAATGAAGAGGTTAAAACCTTCCTCTCGTTGCTCAGCGACGAGAGAATCCAGCGCGAACTGGACGGCACGGTGCGTAATGAAAAGATCTTTCAGGGGATTGCACTGGCGATGTTCACCCACGGCTTTGAACGCACCTCGAAGCAGTGCCGAGAAAAAATAAAAAAGCTCAAGGCTGAGCACAGGTCCGTCAAGGACCACAACAGCAGGAGTGGAGCAGACAGGTGGCAGTGGAAGTGGTTTGCTGAAATGGACGCCATTTATGGTGAGAGGCCTGTGAGTAATGGCTGCGAGAGTGGCGTGGACACAGCCACTCCAGCTAACACTGGACCTCAGGGACAACGGTGAGTGAGCACTTATCATAATAAGTAATAATATGACCTCCGTTTGTGCGACACTGTACCATGGTGCGGACGAAATGCTGTGCTAGCTTTGGGTAGCGCTGATGTGCGACATACCAACAACAGGCTAGGCTAACTCCAGGCTAGTTGTGGCATGCCTACTAGCCTAGCTTGCCCATTAACTTCTTCGGTCAGTACTTGTGTTTGTGCATATTAAGTAACTGATTTCTCATTATAAAAGATACAACTCTGGAAATGTGCGCCGATGGGAGCCAGGACGTGCCCGACACCGGGGGCATGGACGCTGGGCCCTCATCTGCCGACAGCGGGCGTAGCTGCAGCCCGAGCGTCTCAGCGCCGTCGGTGGGCAGCAGACCACGCTACGGTGAGTTCATTTGCAACAACATCAAAATATGACAAGCATGTGTGATTACATATACATCTTCTTGGCGTTTATTCAGGAAGAAGGAAGCGGGGGAGCACCAGCGTGTCACCATTGTTGGAGACGCTGGTGGAGAGTGACGCGGGGTTCCTGGAGACTGCGAGGAGGATGAACACCTTAATGGAGCAGCAAATGGAGGCAGATGCGGAGGACAGACGCCTGGACAGGGAGGAGAGACGAGAGGAGAGGATGGCACAGCAGCAATTCAACGACTCCTTTTTGGATGTGCTGCGCAGTTTGGTGTCTGCTGTTGAGAAATCAACCAAATGACCTGATTTTCTTTTATTTTGTTAGATTGCAATAAAGTGTTTGACAATGCAACGTATAATCCATCATTGTTCTTTTCAAAGAATGTGAAGTGGAAAGGTCCAATCATGGTTCCAATATAAAACTGTGTGCTAACATAGCATACACCAGCCTTGGGTATTTGCTTTATTCAACTCAGATTTATATAGGAATAAATACCAGGTAGGTGTCAGTGTAGACAAGATTATGTTATGTCAGCAGGAGTGTAGAGCAGGATCAGAAGCGCAAATGTGCCCCCCACACTTGGCTATTAAGAACTTTTGTCAGGCAATGTAAACAAGAGTCCAAATATTTACCTGCACTTGCCATAACGACTTGAGTCATATGGCTAAGCCTTGGATGTGCATAAA
>SSNQ01034400.1:54605-99177 GCA_006942095.1 Nothobranchius kuhntae
CAATCACCTGACCTGAATGGCATTACATTAATCTCCGAGAACAAAGTAAGGAACCTTGGTGTTATCTTTGACCAGGACATGTCATTCAAATCCCAGGTTAAACAGGTTTGTAGGATTTCCTTTTTCCACCTTCGGAATATTGCTAAGATTAGAAGCATCCTTTCCAGGAGTGATGCTGAAAAACTAGTTCATGCATTTATTACATCAAGACTGGATTACTGTAATTCATTACTCTCAGGAAGTCCACAGAATGTAGTTAAAAGTCTTCAGCTTGTCCAAAATGCTGCAGCTAGAGTTCTGATGAGAATTAAAAAGAGAGATCATATCTCTCCTGTCTTAGCTTCCCTACATTGGCTACCTGTTAAATTCAGAATAGATTTTAAGATCCTCCTTCTCACATATAAAGCTCTTAATAATCAAGCTCCATCATACATCAGTGATCTGATTGTTCCATACGTTCCTAACCGAGCACTTCGCTCTCAGACTGCAGGTTTACTGGTGGTTCCCAGAATATCTAAAATTAGGATGGGAGGCAGATCTTTTAGTTATCAGGCTCCTCTCCTGTGGAACCAGCTCCCAGCTTTAGTCCGTGAGGCAGACACTTTGTCTACTTTTAAGAATAGGCTTAAAACATTTTTATTTGATAGGGCCTATGGTTAAAATCTGATGTTAGCCTAGATCTGGACAAGTGGGGGAGTAGAGGGAGGTGGAGTGTACAGTCGGTAAAGACGGCTCTCCCTTACCCTGCCTCCAAACATGCCTCCATCTAAATAGGATAGATTATCCAGAGTTAACTCTGTAGTTATGCTGCTATAGGCTTAGACTGCTGGAGGATACACTGACCACTTTCCACTCTACTGCTTTCTTCTACAATCTGCTCTTTAACTGTACTATTTTCTGAAATTTCAGCTGTTAACTTTATTTTCTCTCTAAGTGTTTTTCTCCCCAGAAGAAGCTACAACGATGTTCTGCTGAGCTGTGGTGGCCTCATGGAGGGGGCTATCGTCTAGCACACTGCTGCTAACCACTAAAACATTCTCCCTCTCCTGATAATAACTTTTTGCTTTCCTTGACGTTGGATGTGCTACTACTAGTTTACCCATTTAATTATAGATTCACTAGGATAAATACAATAAAGTTTATCTTTCACCAAATAGATTATTTACTAAGCAATCACGGTGTAAACATGGACACATTGCTTGGTGTGTGTGTGTGTGTATGTGTGTGTGTGTGTGTGTGTGTGTGTGTGTGTGTGTGTGTGTGTGTGTGTGTGTGTGTGTGTGTGTGTGTGTCTGCTCTGTCTTCTCCATCCCCAGTGAGTCGTGGAGGATGGCTGCTTATACTGAGCCAGGATCCTCTGGAGGTTTCTTCCTGTTAAAAGGGGTTCCTGTGTTCTGGGGCAGCGCCTGGATCTCTGAGACTTGGAGCTACCTCCATCTCCTACACATCTTTGGGGGGCAGATCTGTGGTCCCTCACACTCTCTATTGGACGCTCCTATAGAGAAACCTTACATAAACAAGCGCGTGTACACACACAGGTGCTCACATGGTGCTCTCATAAGTATGGACTTGGGCACGTTAAACACAGGTCTTAAGGCTATGGTGGACACTAAATGCACTGTGATTTATTATCGTGTGATTGTTCAGTTAAACAATGTTAATTATGTATTTCTTCATCAAGTTGACGCAGTGATAGCTTGCTCCTGATGTATTGTTGTTGTGTCCCATTCCTTATTTTTTGTTCTCTCTTTCTGCAGGTCTAGAAGCAGACTCTTGTTCATCATTGTTTATTTTTGTGGACCCCCCCCCCCCCCCCCCCCCCCCCCCCTCCCCCCCACCTTTTGTCTCTTCCTTTCTCTTTCACCTCTGTCTCCGTGTCTGGTCGGAATTACAAAGCATTCAAAAACAATAACAATAAAGTTTTAAGTTTCAGGCGTGACATTAAAAGCAGACGCTTTGATGTTCCACCTGAGAGTAAATCTGTAAGGCTTGTTACCAGCATTCAGACATCAATTCTGCTTGCTTCACAGCCAGACAGGACACGGGGGGGGAAAAATTAATAAATAAAAGAATTTCAGCTCATTGATTCATAAACATGACTCTAACCAAAAATGTCATGTTCAGTTTATTATGATGATTATTTTTATTTTTCATGACAACAAGTGTGGAAACTGATTCCTGCTGGTGTGAATAAAATCTCCACGTTGTCGTCTGTTTATTGTTTTTTCCTCCCTAAAGATACAGCAAGTAATCTTTTCTTCAGTCTCCATGAATAATCCTAGCGCAGCAGATAGTCCAAGCAGGAAAAAGAAGTTTCTTTAAGATAGGGTTCTCAGAAAAATTGAAAAACTTATATTAATCCCAGTGCCTGGCACTAAGGCATAAGCCTGCACGCACACAGCACGCCTTCCAGAAACGAGAAGGCTGAAGTTAAACACAGGATCACTTTGTTCCCTTTTACGTTAGCTTTTATGTTACCTTGGAGAACTTTGAGGGTTTATAACCACACCCCTACAACTTTCTGAGGAGGGCTGGAGAAACTTGGTTCCTGGTCAAGAGGTGTATCCACATTTAATCAGCAAGCTGAACCTGGTGTAGACTGGACTCCTAGGGCTGCTCCTGTCCTTGCTCCTGTTAGCAGCATTCGTGGACACAATCTTAAGTTGGTTTCGGGTCTGGTTCGGACATTTCAGGGTCTCAACTCAGCTTTTTGCAGATTCTGTTGAACTTGTCAACTTCAGAATAATTCTTAGTTAAAGAGCAAGTCACCCCTACCAGATTCTTAATCAACTCTCACTTCCTGTTTGAAAAATGCAACAAATGCTGTTGCCTAGCAGACTGAGAGGGCGGAGCCGCTAACAAATACACACACACATGCTCACAACGGCATTGTGACATCATAATGTACCAGTTTACATCATAGCATACCTCTTAGCCAATAGTGGTGGCAGATTTAAATTCCAATGCAGTGCAGAGTTTTTACCCGACGACGGTGCAACACTGACAGTTTTAGGCAGAATATTTACATTTTAACTGAAATGCACTGAAGTGCCTAATTATTGACCACACATGTCTGCAGCACGATTAGACACACATTTATATAGTTTATCAGCAAAAAAAAAGTTGATTTGGGGGTGACTTGCTCTTTAAGGGATGAATACAGGAGGAGAGTCAGTTGGTTCTCAACAAGCTCCCATAATACTGGTATTAAAATGAAGCCAACACAGAAATTGCAGTTCCACCCTCATCCACTAGGGGCTGGTGTCAGCAGCGAGCAAATCCTCATTGACTCCCATGTTAAAAATACCAATTTCACAGCAGAAATAAACATGTTTACAGCCTGGTACCAGAACATGTTTTTGGTTTAAATGATCTAGTTTACACTCATGACAACTCTGAGGGGGGTGAATGTTTTAATCACTCTTCTGTTTAAGTGTATTAAAAGCCTAAAATTCTGTATAATTAATGAGCATCAGACCCACGTGACCACAGAGCTAGCTCCGTGGAAAGGCCTCAGTAGAGCCTCGATCTGGCCTGGAAACTGCTCCGGGATTTTGAGTCTCTGTGTGTGTGTGTTCTTGTTTGGATATTATTTGTGCAATTGTTGGACAAAATGACTTGCTGTGGCATTAATTGCACTAATAGAGCGTCCAAGGAGTCTCCACTTCATTGTTTTCGGTAAGTAAAATTATATTTATGTATTTTAGGTCACTGCCGAGCTGAGCTTAGATTTTAACATGTACTGTTTAACCATGAAATTTAAATGTAATAGGGTAAAACCCCAGTGCATTTAACATAATGCTGCACTTTAGAAAATGGGTTGAAATATAACATGTTGGTGGAGCTGGGTTCCCACTATCGGCTGGTGGAGCTCTCGGGAGACCGATGTTTTCCACCCGGTTTTACCCAGCGGTCAGCCCGGCGTATGTCTGACTCAGAAGCTCCGGTGTTGTGCACAGTTAACTCCGGCTGTAGCTAGGTAGCTACCTCCGTTAGCTTAGCTCCAACCTCCGCATTAGCTTTGGGTTAGCTTGTAGCTACATCGCTTCCGTTCGAAGGGTATCGTCATTTGATCCCAGCCTTACAGCCCCACCCTCAGCTCCACCTCTTTTCCCTTTTTTGGAATTGTCTGGGTTTGACGGAACCTGTGACACGGTCAAAATGGCGGTGGTGGCCACCTCCCAGTTTGGCACAAAAACTTATAAATGGAGCCTATGGACATACATTGTCCTGTATATATATGTCGATGGTTCTCAACCAGAAACTGAAATCTTCCTCTAAGAGGACTTCTGGCCCTGGGCAGGGAGATCTGTAATAATGAAGGTGTTGCTCTGGTCTGTTGTGGTAATGAAGGAGCTGAGCCTACACTGGACCCCACGCGATCAGGAAAAGGGGTTATTCATGTAAGCTATCAGATACAATTTTTCCAGAGTTAAATCAAAACGTAGACACAGCATTTTAAATACAGGAGCACATAGTTTTATTTTCTGGAGATTATTGAATTTTATTGGCACAGCCTGAGGAAGCTAGCAGAGTTAGCTTCTATGTGTGACAGTGTGAGCATCCTGTCACAATGTCCCGATTAATCATGCGCCCTGGTTACTTGGCCAAGTGGATGTCCCTTTGGCTGACTGGTTAGGGCGTATGACTCTCACCCGGGAGTCTGGGGATCGAATCCCACCCGGGCCCTCGTTTCTCCACCTTACCACATATGTGAACCCATCTACCAGCACAGAGATAAACCACAGGGTGTGTCCAAATCCAGGGGCAGGATGCTTGTGAGGATGCATTTTGAGGTCATCTGCTGGTACCTCCTCCAGAACAGAGCACCACTGACGACCTCCAAACCAACCTCTCATCTTCTGCAACATCTTCCTCGGGCTCATTCTCCATGGAAACAACTTCACCAGCACTGAGGCAGATGTTGTGCAGAATAGTGCATGCTGACCAGTTATAATTTAAATGTTTTTTTATTAATATGTTTTAAACAAACATATAACCTTCAGTACAAGGGTTCTGTTCTGTTTAAAGAAAATCAGGCAATAATTAAATAAAAACTACAGACACTGTACATTTTGTAGCGGTAAATGAACTACATATTTAGGAATTAAAGACTGTTGCTATTCAGCTTATGTTTTAATTCCTAAGAGGTCAAGCATGTTGACGAATGAAATTATATGCACATATATATATATATGTATGTATACATATATGTATATATGTGTATATATATATACACATATATATATATATATATATATATATATATATATATATATACACATGTATATATATATATATATATACATATATATATATAATGGATAGAAATTCATACAGCAACTTGCTTGGTCTATGTTTTATCAAAAGATGAATATTTAATTTTAGAGATTAAATTTAATAGCAAAGTTATTTGTTAATTCAGAAGATCTAAAGATCTTTGTTCGTTCAGTGATCAATATACACCAACTCTGTGTTTATTTCAATGACATTTATTACTAAACAATTTAAAACGTGACAATTTAAAAGACAATTTATAAAAGACAATTTATAAAAGCTTTGGTATTAAATACTTTGGTATTAAATAGCAACCCTGTGAATGGATGAATCTAAGCTGGAAGTGTGTTTGCTTGCAGGTGAATGTAATGTTCTCTGAACGTGTATCTTGAGAGAAGACGTGTTCTGGGTAGAAAGAATTTGCTTTGCAAGTAAACTAAAGTTCTTCTTATTAAAGAACAGTCAGACACAATCTGTTGGAAGTGTCTACCTCACCCAGTTAGGAGACCCCCTTTTGGATCCGAGATGTTAGGAGGAGATGATGACCCCAAGCACGAGGTGGGTAGAAGCACCTTAGTGTGACCAAGTCGGTCCTGAGATGTCTCCGGGTCACAACAACTGATGAAACTGGTTGCATCTCAAAAGTAACTCTGGAGTTTGCACCAGCTTTGTTCTGCAGGTGTTGTTTGTTGTGTCGTAGCAATCCTGCCAGCGTGACAGAAATCGCTTGTTGGTTATAGAGCGTGTGTGCGGCCGTCCCACTTCTCTGGAACTCACACGCTAAATGCTGAGAGTTCTGTTTTATAAGATGGGCATTTCCTGGTCTTCGAATCAGGTTTTGACATGTAGAGATTTTAACATACCTCAGAATCCCGCCTTCCCAAGATAGAAAGCTCTGGTGTTATGAAAAAGACGCACGAGTGCAGTCAACCTTAACCTGATTTACTGTGTCCTGCATGATTGTGTATAAGTGCAGATGATGTTCTCGTCACTGTTAAACATTACTGATTATCATAAATAATAATCATTATTAACCAAAGAATAATAATTCAGTTCAGTGATTAAACACAGTCATAATGAACCATGATGATTATTTATGAACATGGTAATAAACAGTGAAAAGAGTTTATTAAAAATGATTCTTTTAAATCTTGAAGTGTCCTTCATCTTGCGGATGGAACAGCAGTCAGATTAAAGACCGACATTCAGTCTCCTGTGAAAGAAACACTGTAGATTGTCGTAGCAGCCGGGTCAAAGTGACCCAGGCTGTGTGTCTGACCTGAGGGTCAAGAATCAGGCCATTCAGTGACGCTACAATTTTAAAGTCTCTTTCCGGAGTATTTCTCTTATCCGGTGGCACCTTCTAGTGGCTGACAAGCATATCACACAAAAAGTCCATTGCTCTTTAAGATGGCGACTTCATGTTTCTGGTTATAAATGTGCTTCTGTAGCCGACAAACAGAGCTACAACACGTTGTTTTATGAGTATTATTCTCATGTCATGTTGTGTTTTCATATATTTATATATTAAAGACTTTCTTGTCCGTGAAAAGTTCATCAACTCTGCATCAGTTGAGGTATTTCTTAAATCCTACATTGATCAAAATGTCCGGTTTTTCATCCAGGAGCAGCGATGGAGTTATGGGGGCTAGATATCTTTCAGGGAAAGATCCAGTTTCTGCCTATATCACAATATTTATGGACTCTCAGCGTAGCGGGGTTCTGTTGAGCGGAGAGGACGCAGAGCGCTGATCGTTGTTGTGCCTGCTGCTCTGGCGCCCGCTGCATTCTCAAGGTGGCGCAACACAACATTATTATTAACACATGATCGTTCATATCTGTTTATATCCTCTGGTACTTTGTCTTTTAATCGTTCCTAACGCGCTCCACTCATCGTGTGCTGCAGTGATGTCACCTCACTGACGCATCATCGAAACGCGCGCTTTGCAGTCAGGAGATCCCTTTGATCTGCTCAGAAGTAACTGATGAGGTGAAAAAGTAATAATCCAGGCAGCAGATTTTCTGGAGAGTTTAGAGGAGATGCAGGAAGATGAGAGACAGACAGGACAGGAAATAGTTCAATAAAAAAAAGAAAACAAAGCTTGGAAGTAAAATGTAGGTAGATTTATCTCCACTACACATTTTATAAAACAATAAGTTGTAATATTTATACATTTGATACAATTCAGATCATCTGAATCAGATCACATTCAAAACTCAGTCACACACCCAGGGCCGTTTCAAGGCATTTTGGGGGCCAAGGCAAAACAGGACCTTTACCTGGAAACAGTTGTGAACAAACACCGGTGATGGAGGTAAAGCTGCTGTAGCTCCTAAAATATTCCTGCTTGGTTTTTGCTAGCTTTAGCATTTTTCCTTTGCGTGTTAGCTGCTGCCACGGCAGGACCTACAGGCCACCGTAGACTGTTCGAATCAGAGATGCTTTCTTCTGATCGTTGGTTACGTATTGTAACCCCAGATTCTATGAGTCTAGTCGCATCCCTTAAGCGAGCTGCTATTGGAAGGGTGATCTCAGCATCAGCCAATCATGAAGAGCTTAAATGTACGCCCACCAATGGTGGGCACCCCTTGTGGGTATATAAGTGGAACGACTCCACTGCTCGCCTCCGATGGCTCTTAGTCCTAACAGAACCAGTGGGGCCAGTGGCTTAAGGGCTGCGACTAGACTCATAGAATCTGGGGTTACAATACGTAACCAACGTTCTATTTCGTCTAGTCTTAGCCCTTAAGCGAGCTGCTATTGGAATAATGCACAGCTGGATGGGTTTACGCCACACTGGTTAGCTCAACCAATGGACACACCCAACATGTCTCCTTTTAGTGAGGGTCGCTCATCCTCAGCCCAGGGCTTAAAAGGCTGAGGCAGCCAGAGAGAAGAGTGGGGTTCCCACTAAAAAATATCATCCACAAGAGGATGAAATTCATTCAAGCAGGGCTGATGAGGTGCCATAATGCTTTCACTCAGCCTGCTGAGGTCCAAGCACTGAACGAGTGATGGATCCTGAAGACACACCTCGTAAATTATAACAAGTAAAGGAACAGGGTGAAGCCCTTGAAGCAGCCTGACAAATGACTTCCATTGACACACCACTGAGGGGCGCCACAGAAGAGGAAATCCCTCTGGCTGAGTGAGCCCTGAGTGTCTCAGGGGAATCCCGCCCTGAAGATGTGTAAGCGAGTGAAATGGTGTGACATAGCCAGAGTCAAAGGCGCTGGGCCAACAGCGCGTGCCCAAGGGAAGACTCCCTGTAGTGCACAAACAGGCTTTGTGAGCGGCGAATCCCTGAAGTGCGTGACACATATCGTGCGAGCGCGCGCACCGGGCAGAGAAGATGGGAAGCCGCCTCCTCCTCAGAATTATGGGGAGGAGGAAAAAGTCCAGCCAATGAAATTGACCTGGATTTGAAGGAAGTATTAATGTTTTTGGGCACAAAGGCTGGGTTGGAGCAGAAAACAGCAGACCCGCCATCCTCCCGGATCCTGAGGCATGCGGGAGCCACTGAGAGGGCGGTTAGGTCGCTCACTCTCTTGACTGATGCTAGTGCCAGCAGCAAGGCAGTTGTAAGTGACAGAAACTTGAGTGAGACCTGGTCCAAGGGTTCAAATGGGGCTTCAGATAAGCCACGCAGGACCACCGTTAGATCCCACTGGGGAATTAGCGGGCGGGACACAGGTCTGTTCCTCCTGACACCTTTTAGAAAACGTTTTGTGAGGGGATGATTGAAAACAGACCTATCACCAAAATCCTGGTGACAGGATGATAGGATAGCTGCAGCATATGTTTAACAGTGCTGAATGCGAGGCCCCTGTCCGTCCGTATCTGCAGAAACGATAGGACATCCGCCAGCTGGCAGGAGAGCGCTTGAACATTCCGCTCTGTGCACCAGTTCTGGAAAGCTGCCCATTTTGCAGCGTAAGATGCAACGGTAGAGGGCGCCCGCGCACTCTGAATCGTGGTGACCACATCATGCGGCAGCCCAGAAACCCCTAAGCTCAGCGGCCAGACCCACAGCCGATGGCCTATTTCTGGAGGATGTTTGATTAACCCATCCACCTGGGGAGGGGCGTCCTCCCTTCGCGAGAGTCTCCACGGGGAGCCAGACAGTAGCGCTTGCAGGTCCGGAAACCATGACGCGGACAGGTGTCTGGGAGCCAGAATTACCGAGAGCTGCTCCGACCGAACTCGGTCCAGGAGACGGGGAATCAGAGGGACTGGTGGAAACGCATAAAGGAGCGTTCGAGGCCCGGGCTGGTGTGAGAAGGCGTCCGCCCCGAGCGGGGGTTGGTCCCGGAGACAGAACAGAACGTCAGAGGTGATGGGGCCTTCCAGCATCTCCCTGTACAGGTGTTCAGGAATGGAGGGCAGGGCCTTGAGCCACAAGGCCCACTGGATAAGGGTCTGCCAGGCAGCAATGCGAGCAGAACCAGTGAGTACAGCAACGCACAGATTGAGGATGGCATCAGCAGTTTTAGAAATGATGGTTTTTGACTCGACAGTATTGCGTGCCCGTCCCATTTACCGGTTCCTTTAAAACCCAGTTCCGTTAGAACTTATGAGACGGTGCATCCATCAGGGTTCGATGGGGATGTCAGTGAGTATTATAGTATTAGATCCTGGTTTGGGCGTCCTAAGTTAGAATCATATCTTTTATTTTAAAGGTGAAATAATATGTAAGACTTTTCCTTCTGTAGTAGCTCACTTCTTTTTAAGCAATCCCGTTATCTTAAGGTTTCTTTATATTAATCTGTCACAAACCGTAAAGTAAGTCCTGATAATTCCAGAACCCATAATTAATGTGCTTACCTCTGTGCAATTAATGGTCAGGGCTCCCACTCATGAAGCTTTAGAGAAAACCTGAAATTATCAGGATTATGTTTCTTTTTCAAAAAAGGTTTATTACAAAATCAAAAAAATACAAAAATGAGTAAATATAAAACAAACGCTTTCCCCCAAGGAGGAATTAGTTCAAAATGATTAAATAAGAGTTAGTTTACACTAGCTCCTGTCTTCTCAGAATCTCCCCCAAAAACTCTCTTCTTGGAATCTCTAAAAAAAAGTCCGCCTGTCATCCCCCATCCAGGTTTGGACGGGGGATGACCCCTCCAAATCTGCTCTGTCTCTTCTTGTCGTCTGCCCCAGCTCTCTCAATCCTCTTCTGCTGTTCAGAGCTGTTCTTATATACCCTTCCTGGGCCAGCTTAAGGTCATGGGGTCATTTACCAGATACACACTTTGTAGCTCAACACAAAACATTTGGTGTCATTTTCACTACATGCAGCATTCTTCTTAACACAGGTCATTACATCATCTTTCGCAGCATTCTTCAGTTTCTCTCCAATGTTCCCGAGAGGGCTTCTGGATCTGATGGGCTTGTCTTCACTCTGTTCTCCTCCAATCCCATCTTTCCAAGCCAGGGGTGGGGCAAAGAGGTGGGGTCAGTCAACCTGACCTTTCGCCCAGTTCTGTCCTCGTCCCTGTGACCCTTGTGTGACCCTTGTTTCTGACCACAGTTTTTTGACCTGCAGCCCAACTCATGTCGGCTGGCTGATTTTGCTCGCACAAGCCAGTCCAGTGTGTTTCAGCTTGCCACTGTCTTTGGCATGTGGGGACTCGCAACAACAGGAGTGTCAAGCTCCTTCACCATTTTGGAAACGCCAAAGGCGAGAAGGCGATGTTATTTCCTGCAGCACCGGTCTGGAAGGTGCACTGGTGTGCGTGCTCGGCGAGCCGCCTCAGCAGCTGGTCATGCTTAGAAGCGGGAACTGCTCACGGTGCAGCGAGGTGGTTCTTGACGCCACACAGCGAGGCCAAGTCTGGCTCCAATGAGGGAACGGATGGCCAGCCCAGGTCGGAGAAGCCCTCGACCATGGTAATGGGCACATATGTGGAAATTGGCACCTTGAGCCCGGCAGGCTCGGAGAAGGCGTCGGACCAGCAGCTCATGGCAGCGGGGAAGCGCGGCCAGACGGGGTCTGGACAGCGCGTCTGTGTTGCCCCGAAAATTCCCGCCAATTCATCTGCCTCAGGCGGAGCCGGTTCTGGAACGGCTAGCCCCTTGCTGACTGCAGCCACAGAGATGATGGCGGGCAGCTCCTGGAGCAGTGCTCTAACTGCTGGCAGGGTGGAGCGAGAAGCCACTGGGGCAGAAGGACCCGCTGAGCGAGGCTCGTCGACCTCCGTGTTGTACAGGAGGGAAAAAGGACTATGGCAGCCAGCTTCGTGGTCGACCTCCATGCTGTACAGGAGGGAAAGGGGGCTACGACAGCCAGCCTCGTCGTACTCCTCACGAGGCTCGTCGACCTCCGTGTTGTACAGGAGGGAAAAGGGGCTATGGCAGCCAGCCTCGTTGTGCTCCACGCGAGGCTCGTCGACCTCCGTGTTGTACAGGAGGGAAGAAGGGCTATGGCAGCCAGCTTCGTCGTACTCCTCGCTGTCGATGACATCGTCCAGTCGGTAGGAGCCAGCCGGCTCGTGGCCAAAGTTGAAGAACTGTAACGCCTTGTCCAGCGAGTACGTGCCAGCCACCGGAATTTCCTCGTCGGTGGTGGGGGTGAAGTACTTGACCCGGCTGACCTTTTCAGCCACGGGCAGAGCGGTACAAAACGGGCACGAGGCCTGGGGGTCAAGGCCAGGCCAGCGTGGTGAGCCCAGAGACAGACCTCACACTTGACGTGCAGGTCGCCGCTGGAGATGGGAGCCCGTCTGGCAGGCCGGGCAGGTCCTGGCGTCGCTGGACATGGTCGGTGAGTAGGTTTTCCTTGTATAATTGCTCTTAAAGGTAGCTCTTAAGCTTGGCGTGAAGAGAAAACGGAGGCGAACAGTTGGGTCGTTCCACTTATATAACCCACAAGGGGTGCCCACGTGGTGGGCGTACATTTAAGCTCTTCATGATTGGCTGATGCTGAGATCACCCTTCCAATAGCAGCTCGCTTAAGGGCTAAGACCAGACGAAATAGAACTTAGCGTTCAAGCAAGGACCCAGCCTAGCTGAACCGGAAAGGAGCCGTCCTCACACACACACACACACACACACACACACACACACACACACACACACACACACACACACACACACACACACACACACACACACACACACGTTTATGTTTGCTGTTTGTGGAGTTCCCGGTGTAACGTCGTGCTGTTTAAAAACATCAGATTTTCTTAATGAACCAACGAAAGCCTTTTCCAGCTGAGGTTCTTTACTGTTTTTACAAATGCCATCCAGGGATTTTGCCTCTGCAGTCTCTTTAAAGCATTTTGCTGACATAAATGTTTATTAAGCTTCTCTAACCTAAAACCTCAGATGAGTTCATCTTTAATACTTGCACCAGCGCTGAGAACCATGATATTTCCCAGAGTGCATCGCTTTACAAGAACCGTTAGAACGGTGTGGTTATTGACGGAGAACCAATGATCGACTGTACCACGTGATCAGCGGGACACGGTTAGCTGAAGGTGTGTTCCCGTGAAGACAACCTAAATGTTCATTAGATGCTGTCTGAAGGTGGAACCCGCTGCGGAGGTGGGGATGATGGGCGGGGGGAGGAGGGGAGCGGGGAGGGGAGGGAGGGAGGAGGAGAAGGTGCCTGGATCCACCTCTCACTCCCCGTGACGTAGTGTGCTCGGTGTGGACCGGGCTGCGCCTCTCTCCGGTCCCGTCTCTGCTCAGAGCTGCGGTGAGACTCTCTCGGGGTGAGGTAGCTCGCGTCCTCCCCCCTTTCTCCATCGCGTCTTGTTTTATTCTACGCGGTTTGTCCTCCTCTTGTCCCGGACATCAGTGAAGTGTCCCCACTTCGGAGGGAAGCCGGTCGCTGAAGAAGAAGAAGAAGGGGTGAGGAGGAGAGGAGGAAAGAGCTCGCTGTGGTCCCTCTCTGCTCCGGAGAAGATGCTGAGGGTGGTCGGGCTGTTGCTGGCTGGAGTGTTTCTGGGGTTGAGCTCCGCTCACACCAAAGGTAGGTGAAGGACAGCTGTCCTCTGAGAAAATGTCCCGCAGAAAAGTCATTAGTGGTTGTGCTGAGTCCAATCCGTCCCTGAAGCCCTGAGGCTGAGCAGCGATGGCATCTCAGGGTGTTTTCTTTATCAGTAGCAGAGTTCGGGTCCAGATGTGTAATCCTGGTTCTGGTTCGGCAGCGGGGCTTGTTGTTGGTGACTGAGAGGTGGAGTCATGGAGGATGAAAGTGGAGCAGATGATGTGTGAAGCAAGTTCAGGCTAATGTGCTGCATAAGGCTTTGTCTGTGGAAACTCTGAAGCATCAGTGTGGGTGCTGCAGACACTGGACCGGACCGGACAGGACAGGACAGGACAGGACCGGACAGGACAGGACCGGACAGGACAGGACAGGACCGGACAGGACAGGACAGGACCGGACAGGACAGGACAGGACAGGACAGGACAGGACCAGACAGGACAGGACAGGACAGGGACAGGACAGGACAGGACAGGACAGGACAGGACCGGACCGGACGGGACAGGACCGGACAGGACAGGACAGGACAGGACAGGACAGGACAGGACAGGACAGGACAGGGACAGGACAGGACAGGACCGGAAGGACAGGACAGGACAGGACAGGACAGGGACAGGACAGGGACAGGACAAGACCGGACCGGAAGGACAGGACCGGACAGGACAGGGACAGGACAGGGACAGGACAGGACAGGCCAGGACAGGACCGGAAGGACAGGACCGGACAGGACCGGACAGGACAGGACAGGGACAGGACAGGCCAGGACAGGACCGGACAGGACAGGACCGGACAGGACAGGACAGGACAGGACAGGACAGACCGGACCGGAAGGACAGGACCGGACCAGGACAGGACAGGACAGGAAGGACAGGACCGGACAGGACAGGGACAGCTGCTTCTGGAGGACACTGTGTCCTAACTTAAGTAGGGTCTCTAGATTACAGGCAGAGCTCATTTAGCTCCTTATTGATCACGTTTATCTTCACAACAACCCACCCCTCTTCTGAAACTTCCAGTGTCTCATTCTGGTGTTAAGGTGGCAGAATGAAGGCAAAACACAGCAACATTCCTCACATCCTCATGGTGCTTAAAGACCCACGTTCTATGTTCTGGACACCCACGCCCCCAGAGCAGCTCCGTCTCTTCGTGTCTCGCTGACGTGACGCTCCACCAGGTGGCAAAGGAAGTCTTTTAAGATGACATCAACAAGTTACCAAAAACTATGACTCAACCGTATAAGGTCTTATCCCAAACAAGCCTGAACTTGGGTCCATATTGATTGTGTCTGATGTAAGTAATGTTTGCCTCATGATCATACATTTATCAGCACCTAGCAGCTAAACGCCGCCACCTGCTGATGTAAGTCAGCCTCTACGGTCTTTTAAAACGTGAACTCGGGATATTTTGGTGGAGATGCAGTGGTTCCGGGTTTGAGAGCTGGTTCATGTGCACCTCATACCTGCCATTACAGAATTAGGTCGGTGCTGACTAGTCTGACAGGAGAATAATTACCAGAACAGTTAAAATCTGTTAACTTGGCAAATGATTCTGAAAGGAAAAGCGTTCACTTGGACGATTCTTTGTTGTTTTCAGCAATTAGCCCTTAGCTAAGTGCCCAGGAAAATATTTAAACTTGGCAAAGATCCCCCGGCATCACTGATATGCAGAACAGCTGATCACCAGTTAGCCTAATGATCGTGAACATGGCTGACTGGATGGCTGATGAACGTTTGGGTGTATTTAACTAAATCGGTGTGCTTTGAGGACAACGGGCTGTGTCTGTGACTATGAAAGGATGAAGCTCTGGAGGCTTGAACATGGATCAGAGTGAAGTTTTGTGTGTGTTCAGATCTGACCTCAGCATTCCTGGTGGGACTGATCACCCTAAATAAAAGAGTCATCTCCGATTTAAATAACTGGGATCAGGATTAACTCCATAATGCAGCGTGTCTAAACAAGTGGTTCCCGGTCCTGGATAACAACATCCAGGTGTCACTAATGTGTGACTGGCTGTTTCTAATTTTAGCCTCCCAGTTCCCCTGCTGCAGTGGGACTGCTCAGTTCTCCAGTGACAGCGGCGTGTGCCGTGGGTAAGCTGGTGAATGTGGCAACAGGTTTGTGCTAATCAACTCCCCGCGGACCCAGGCGGGCGCTTACGCTGGGAAATAACAAGGTGACACCTGTCAGTTTTGTCTGGCAGCCGGGAGACTTTGGCTGTGATAAGCTGTTCATCTTTCCTGCCTCTCTGACGAAGCAGCCAGCCTCCCCGCTGCCGGCCGGCTGGCTGGAAGCAGCTGCAGCCTTTACCATGAGAGGAGAAGGAAAACATGTGCTAATAGACCCTCTGCAGGCGGCGGCCTGGCCGAGGGGTCAGAGTTGTGCCCCGCGTGCTTCCGCAAACAACTACAGGGTGACTATCACGCGCTGTGCTCAAGGAATTACCAAGAAGTTTATGCATGCTGAAGATAGCGCTGTAGTTCGTTTTGAGGAAGGATTCATTATCGTTTTTTCATCCAGAGCTCGACTGTGAAGTAAACAAATTACTGCTGAGCCAGTGAAGGTGGAAGAACCCGGCGCTGTGGTTCTAATTGATTCCCCGGGGCTGCTGTATGAAGCATTTAAATCAGGAAAAAATAAGAGTCAATTGTCTCCAGACTGGATCTGATATCCGCCGTTAAACCGGCCCTCCCTCTCTCTGGCACAGCTGGTGAAAAAAAACAAACAAACATAAAAAACAGGTGATATTTGCCATCGTGTTGCTCCTGAGTCTGTTTCTGCTTTTTACTTTTGAAATCAGGACTTTGTGTCATGCACAGAGAGGAACCCACCTCCGCATGGACGTAATTTTGGGGGGAGACAGGGGGGACATGCCCCCCCCCCCCCCCCCCCCCCCCCCCCCCCCCCCAGTGTCCCCCCTACTTCTAAAGTGAAAATTACATCCATGCACCTCCGTGATGCCGGAATGTGTGAAGCTGCTTCCCAGATAACTTTGAAGCGCCACCGCTCCCGTTTATCCACCGTCTCATTCCAGGAAACGCTTGGAGTTGACTTTAATCACCGTCACACCGGAGCGCGCGTGTGTGTTCAGATATGTGTGTATCAGTAATCGGAGCTGTGTGTGAGCGAGTGATAGAGTGCATCCAGGGTGTTGACAGCCACCAAGTGTGCAGAAATGGGCGAGGAGGTGATGTCATTTACAAAGGAATGATGGTGTTCGCAGATCCGCGAAGCGGCTCAAACGATTTCCCCGGAACCAACCGTGTCGCTGCACGACGGAGAATCTTCTAGCAGCAAAGCAGAAAAGGCCGCAAAGTTTATTTTTGCCCTGCTTTTGTGTAATTCCAGGCAAAATGAACTCTGAATTTAGATAGCTCATTACCAGCAGAGTGTATTTAATTCAGATCCGCACGGTGTGAGTCTTTGTTGGTGGAACATTTTTTATTATATCCACACAAACGCTCCATTCTGCTTCCAAGCATGCCGACGGTCTGGATGTATTGTTGGCCCTTTCTGAGGAGCCCTGTTGGGGAGCGAGGCTCTGACGGCGCCTCGTAAAGGTCCAGGATGGATTGAGACAGGTCTTTTTATTTATGGCGTCTTATACGGAGCTTTTTCTGCGTGTTGCGTGGCGCGCCAGGCTGCGCTTTTGCGCGTGTGTGGAGGAGATAAAGAAAGCCAGGGGGCGATTTGAGGTTCCCATTAGAAAATAAAAAAGGAGGTGACAAAAACAGGCAGATTTATGTTCCCTCTTTGAAGGAAGAAAGTGCATTATGGAAGCGCTCCATAAATCTGTAGACGAGGCAGTGGCACGGGACGTGGCACGAATCCTGCCCGGCCACAGGTCTCAGAGAGGAACAACACCTTTATTTACCAACAACTGCATCTTCTCCTCTGCTGAAGCCTGGATAGTCCTGGTGCCATTTCAGAGGAGAGACCTCCACCCGTCAGAGACAGAGGCTCAGTCAGGGTGGAGGTTAACAGAGATAATGGAGGGGTTTAGGTCCCAGGAGGACTGTCATTAGCTCTGCTGCAAACCAGATGATCATGACATGCTGAACTTTGCTCATTAGTGAAAGTTCGGCTCTGGTTTCAGTTCAGATCAAACCCTGGATTTGGACTCGAGGCGGCAGGTAGAATACTGACTAAATTAGTGCATGTTTAATTTCACAATTCAGTCGTTTGAAATGCATTCATGTGCTGCTTGAATGAGGGGTTGGAAAATTCACCAGTTCATCACAGAGACAGCCCCAGATCTGGGCTGGGATTTGAACCCGCAGTCTGTAATGAAGTCCCAGAGATTACTCCCTGCAAATGCAAGCATGCTAGCAGCAGTTAGCATCCATTGTCTACAGGGGTTCCTCTCTAGCCTTCTACACACAAACCTGACCTGGGGCCTCATTCATCAAGCTCGCTTACGCACAAAACAGGGTCGGAAAACTGCGTAAGCAACTTTCCACGCAAACTTTGGGATTTATGAAAGAAAACTTAGCGGAAAAATGTGCGCAACTTTAAGTTGACTAAGGACCTGGCTTACACACATGCTGGACATGGAGAGCACCTGCAGCGCTGCTGCTGAGAAAATACAATTATGAAATCCTGCAGCATTATCATTGTACCGCTTCATGCACACACACACACACACACACACACACACACACACACACACACACACACACGGCCTGAAGCCAGAATACGGAATGCAGAATATCAGCAGGGGGCAGATTGAGACAGAATGTCATGCGTCTGTGACAGTGTGTGTCCTGTCACTGTGACCTGATTGATCATGCACCCTGGCTATTTGGACAAGGGAGATCTCCGTTTGGCTGACTGGTTAGTACGCGTGACTTTCACCTGAGAGTCTGGGGATCGAATCCCAATCAGATTATTCACAGATCTCTCTGAAGAACTCAGCATTGACGGCTTCAGCAACGCTGTGCCACTGAGTGGCTTTTCTCTTATTTGTTTGGCAAAAGCACTTCCTTTCATTTCTCCACCTCACCCACAGGTCTCGTTAGTCTCTGATTTATGAAGCGGAGATTGCGTGCAGCTGTTCTCCATGTTTGATAGATCACACACCTACTTGGCGTAAGTACCTTTTTTTTGCTGAGCTTAAGTACGGTTTTAGTAAGGATTCCACGCAGTGTTTGATAAATGAGACCCCTGATCCTGTTGATGAACCCATGTTTGGCTCTGAGACGTACTTTAGCTTCTCCTGTTGGTAATTTCCACTTAAAGGTGGAAGTTGGGTGCTGATGTTTGTAAATATCACACAAACCACTGAGCTCTTGTTTTAATTATGCAGCAGTAGCTCAGGAGGTAGAGCGGGGTTGTCCAGTAATCAGAAGGTTGTAGGATAGATCACAGCTCCCACCAGAGAATGTTGCTGTTGCAGGGTTTTTCCTGCGTTCAAATTAGCGTGGCGGCCGCCTCTAGCTAATTTTGTGCCGCCCCAGCCTGATTTCACTCTGCCCCCAGCTATATGGATGTCATTTTAACTGCAATTACAGCGTTGCACCACTACAGGGGCGCTGTATCAGCAGCGGTGCACCGAAAAACAAAGAAGATCAAAAATAGCTTTTCTCGCTAGTTGGTACAAATCTATGGTTGGTGCTGTTGTAGGCTGACCATACGTCCTCTGTCCCCTGGACATGTCCACTTTTCACTCTCTGTCCGGGGCGTCTGGGGGGTTCCTATATGGTTGGATCAAAATGTCCGTTTTTTCATCCAGCAGCAGGGATCGAGTTATGGGGGCTAGATATCTTTCAGGGAAAGATCCAGTTTCTGCCTATATTACAATATTTATGGACTCTCAGCGTAGCGGGTTCTGTTGAGCGGAGAGGACGCAGAGCGCTGATCGTTGGTGCTCCCACTGCTCCGGCGCACGGTACATTCGCAAGGTGGCGCAACACAACATTATTATTAACACTTGATCGTTCATATCTGTTTATATCCTCTGGTACTCTGTCTTTTAATCGTTCCTGACGCGCTCCGCTCATCGTGTGCGGTGATGTCACCTCACTGACGCAGCATCGAAACGCGCTCTCCGCTCAGAAGTAACTGATGAGGTGAAAAAGTAAGAATCCAGGCAGCAGATTTTCTGGAGAGTTTAGAGGAGATGCAGGAAGATGAGAGACAGACAGGACAGGAAATAGTTCAATAAAAACAAGAAAACAAAGTAAAATGTAGGTAGATTTATCTCCACTACACGTTTTTACCTGTATAAAACAACAAGTTCTACACATGTCATATTTATACATCTGATACAATTAGATCACCTTCACAACTCAGTCACACACCCAGGGCCGTCTCAAGGCATTTTGGGGGCCAAGGCAAAACGGAACACCCCCTAACTCGTACATAATAGACATGCCACCGTTACATTGTTAGCAGCAGAAATTAAATGTTATTACCATTTCCAATCCAAATGCATGTTAATGAAATGCATTATATTTTACTGGATATATGTATGTGTTATTTTGACTGAGATGAGTGTTATTAATACAAACCTGAAATGTTACTGAAATGTAGGTCAAATATTTAAAAATATTTTAACCATAAATATCAGATGGAAAAAGGGAACTAAATACTAATATAATGCATATTATTGAGCCTTTTAGAATATTTTGTCTTTAAAAAAGTGAGGCAGTTGAATGCACTGAGTATTCATGTGCTGGCACATCATCAGCATGGTACCACCTCTGCCTCAGTTTGAGCCAGGAAAACCCTGTGTTGTGTCCTTGAGCAAGAAACTTAACCTGCATTGCCTGCTGGTGGTGGTCAAAGTGATCAGGGGAGCCAGTGTTCAGCAGCCTTGCCTCCGTCAGTGCACCCCAGGGCAGCTGTGGCTACACACACAAAACCCTTGGGTTAAAAAAACCCAACTTGGGTTATTTTTAACCCAAGTCACAGGTTAAGAGGGGCCAACTATTTTTCTGAGTTAATTTAACCCAAATATTTGGTTTCTTTTCATCAACCCAAATTCTGGGTTGATGAAAAGAAAACCCATTTTAAGGGGTAAAATAACCCAGCCTTTAGAGTAAGAGCCACATTTGCTAGCCGGCAAGTTAGCAACCCTCGTGTATTAATGGCGGGCATCAGTAGTGGTTCGCTGGCAAACGTTTAAGCTAGTGTTGGCCACCACGTAAGGCAAAGACGAATGAAAGGAACACCAATGTGAAGAAAACAGGGACAACAATAAGAGAAAATACACTCTGATGACTTTTCTCGCTCATTGACTGTAAACTGCTCACTCTTGATTCCAGCCTAAGCTTCCTCCTTTTCCGGTTTTCTCATTGTTGGACCAGCAAATTTCAAAGAGCACTCCTGCCACCTACTGGACTGGAGTAGGAACCTAACCCAATTATTGGGTTAACCTACTCACGATTAAGCAATCCAGTCAATAAACCCAGAAATAGAACCCAATATGTGGGTACAGCTCTGAACTTCTGACACCGAAAAACTACCCAGCATGAAGAACTCAGTAACTGTTTTTAGTGTGTACAATGTAACTTATCGCCACCAGTGTGTGAACGGGTGAATGAATGAATGATTGTGTTGTAAAGCACCTTGGGGGGTTGTAGAACCCTAAGAAGGCACTATATCAGGGGTGGGCAATCCCAGTCCTCGAGGGCCGCTGTCCACCAGGTTTTACTTGTTTCTCTGCTTAAACACACCTGGTTTGAATTTACTAGTGATTAACAGGCTGCGGCAGAGCCTGATGAGCTGCCGAACAGGTGATTCATCCAGGAATCAGGTGTGTTGGGGCAGGTAAACAACTAAAACCTGCCAGATAGCGGCCCTCGAGGACCAGGATTGCCCACCCCTGCACTATATCAAATACAGGGCATTTACCATTATGTTTTCATGATATAACTAATGAATGAACATCTGCTAGAGCCAACCCTTTTCAAGATGGCCGCCACAGCTGATGGAGTTTTTTTAAACACAAACATTGCTGTGATTCACATACTGACCTAAACTTTTGCTCGTTGCACACTTTGAGTTCAGGCCGGTGATGTGGACCAAGACTGGTACCTCTGTGTTCCCTCCCCATCAGAATTGACAGAAAATCAGTAAAGAGTCAAAGTTACGCGTCTCAGATGTTACACAGGCACTTTCATTTAATTTTATAATTATTCAAATAATATAAATTCCATATGCAGCTTCTAGGGAGGGGCCACACCATTCGCAATAACATAGTACATTTGTTCATTTTATGCTAATTTCATAACGTGAATAAATGCACTACCAGAGGATTACGCTCATGCAGCGTGGGGTTAATACAGTTATGAAGACATGGCTGGAGTCACTGTATTCATACCAATGAGTAAAGAAAGATTCATGTTAGTTTCAGCAGTATTTTGGCTGCTGCAGGCCCCTGTACCGGTCACCTGGTTACACGGGGCGGTTCGGCCCCTTTCTCCACACAAGCAGGCAAACAAAACCTGTCAGGTAGAACATTACCCTAGAGGTTTTTATTAACCCAGAAAACACCATTTCTGGAAGTTAAGTCGGTACATGATGGGGTGGATGCATGAAAACTCTGTAAAGACTGCTCACAGATGGAGGAGCAGCAGGCTAGCACACCTGCTAGCTCTGGAAATACACTGGCTGCACATTCTTATCGATATAAACTTTCTATATAAACATTTGTAAAATCTGGAGATTTTGTCCAGTCCTACTTTGAGTGCTAATTGATGGTGATGTGGTAGGAACCTTAACTAAAGCAGCCAGAAGTCCACTCACCTCAACATAAGAAGATCTTAATTTCAGATCCTGTGCTGAAAAGTGATGCAAGATATTTTTTCTACTAGTCGCGTCGATTGAAACCTTTTCATATCATCTCCTTTATCCTGATTGTTGATTTTGACTCTAGCAGTTTGTCTTTGTCCTGCTCCATCAACCTGCCACACATAAGTGGTGCAAGCACATGGTGAGGTAGTAAAATCTGTCAGTGAGCTATCAGCTTTAATCTAGCTGATTGGATAACATTGAACCTGCATTAAAATCACAGTGAAGGATTCTGTTAGCGACGGTGACTGATGGACCTTTAAGTGGTGTTATCTAACACAATCCTGAAGGAGTCTCTAGTTTTTGCTTTTAGCATTTTAGCTGTCAGAAGTGGAGGGTTGGAGGCAAGGGAGTCCCAGAGGGTGAGAGTGTGGTAGCTGACAGAAGTGGGCACGCCTCACAGTGAGTAGGTGTCTCATTTTTCTCTCACATGTTTTTGCTTCCTCTTCTTTTGGTTTGTTTGGTCACATCTGACCGTACTGGGGCCAAATATTCATGCTGCCAAGGCTCATTGATCTGCCCTATGGACAGAGACTGAGCATTTCATTAAAAGCAAGGACGCAGATGCTGTTTTACAGGTTCACGTTTGAATCTCAAGTATCTGTTAAAGATGCAGAGAGGAAGGAGGTAATTGGCAGATGAGGGAATGGTGAAGTGAGACAAGGTTCAAAAGTCAGTTTGAAGTAGAAATAAACAGTTGCTGAAGTTTATTTCTTCATTATGGAAAGTACACAAGCACACACACCTGAAGGACCTTTTCTGTCCAGTTTCATACATTCTGATCACAGATGTGTTGCTAAACGGTAATCACTGGAGGCAACTAGCGCTAATTCACTAGCAGAACACGTGCAGGAGAGATAGAACCCTACCAGCTTTAATGGTTACCATGGTAACATCTTCCACAGTTAGAATCACGGCTTTAGTTCGAACCAAATTCTCTGACCGCTGTGGTTCGCTTTTTGTTGTCCAACAGATCCGACCTCCCAGACACATGGAGGCAGCAGAGAGTCATCACTGGAGGATTTTATTAGACTCCAGAGACAAAGTCAGTAGTGACAATCATGCTCACCGCTGTTTGCTTATCCAGGTCTGGGCCACAGGGGCAAGGGAAACCCTGACCGTCTAATCAACCAACCGACCAATCCACCGACCGATCAATCAATCAATGAATCAGTCAATCATCAGTCAATAAACAACTAACCAATCGATCAACAATAACCAACCAACCAACCTACAAATCAATCGATCGATCGATCAATCGATCAATCAGTCAATCAATCAATCAATCAACCAACCGACCGATCGACCGACCAATCAATCAGTCAATCAACAACTAACCAGTTGATCAACAATCAACCAACCAACCTACAAATCAATCAATCAATCAATCAATCAATCAATCAATCAATCAGTCAATCAACCGACCGATCGACCGACCAATCAATCAATCAGTCAATCAACAACTAACCAGTTGATCAACAATCAACCAACCAACCTACAAATCAATCAATCAATCAATCAATCAATCAATCAATCAATCAATCAGTCAATCAACCGACCGATCGACCGACCAATCAATCAATCAGTCAATCAACAACTAACCAGTTGATCAACAATCAACCAACCAACCAACCTACAAATCAATCAGTCAATCAATCAATCAGTCAATCATCAGAAAATAAACAACTAACCAATCGATCAACAATAACCAACCAACCAACCTACAAATCAATCAATCAATCAATCAATCAATCAATTGTCAATCAACTAATCAATGGTCCAGATGTAACAGACGCCGTCTGTTTGTGGCCACTGGGTGGCCTCAGCGTCACTACCTGCGCTCCTGGCTCTAGCTGAGCCAGGTGTAGCTGATCCAAATCAGGGGTGCTCCTCGTTAAAAGGGAGCACCAGGTGATACGGNGAAAATAAACAACTAACCAATCGATCAACAATAACCAACCAACCAACCTACAAATCAATCAATCAATCAATCAATCAATTATCAATCAACTAATCAATGGTCCAGATGTAACAGACGCCGTCTGTTTGTGGCCACTGGGTGGCCTCAGCGTCACTACCTGCGCTCCTGGCTCTAGCTGAGTCAGGTGTAGCTGATCCAACTCAGGGATGCTCCTTGTTAAAAGGGAGCGCCAGGTGATACAGAAGGGGGGGGGGGGAGTTCAGAACAGAACAGGCGCAGTAGAGTTTGCTCTCCCTTTTCCATCCTCGACCAGACGTTAAAGTCTCGCTTTGATTACCTGTGTGGTATAGATAAACTCTTCCTAGTCTCTAGAGCTCGTTTGTGTTTATTTGGCATTCTGGTTAAAGAGATCTAGCGCCCCCTTTTGGTGGAGCTTTTCCTTACCCGGGTTAAACCCCGGCGCTTTCTGTTTACTATTATCATTACTTTAGGAAACCTCAGTTTTGGATCTCTTTATGTGTTTGTGGAGGTCCAAGGTGTTTCTAGGGTGGCCTACAGATATAATCCCACCTGTTCTTCAGCCTGCAGACCTCCAACCACACCTCACCAGCAAGAGCTGGCTGCACCAGAAATGCAATTCATACTTTAGAGCTATTTAAAACCACCAACAGTGGTACAAATGTGCAGTTTAGTTCTGTCTCTATTGTTTCTATTTAAAAAGTACAAATCAGCTCAGAATGAACAGCTACCTCCAGACAATGACTGTGTGTGTGAGATCACTGTGCTGCCACGCCTAATCTCCACTTTAAAGTTGCTTCAAGTGCCTTCCCACTCGCTAACCGTGCTAAATCTGCTCTAAAAGCTCTGCTGGATATTCAGGAGACTTCTTCTGCCACCTCCTTCAGCTCTCCTCTAATCCATTTGTTCCTTCGCTCCAATCACTTAACTCCTGCTCAGTCTCACCAGCAGGCTCTTGTCTGCTCCTCGGTGAGCTGTGATGACACAGAGAGAGGCTCACCAGCATCCTACACACGCACACACGCACACACACACACACACACACACACACACACACACACACACACACACACACACACACTGACAGATAGAACCCGACCTGTCCCTCCCCAGCAGCCGGGGGAGGCTGACCTCACAGGAAATGATCACAAGGAGAAGGTGGAGGGAATTGCAGGTGGTGTGAGAGGAGGGTCAGGTAGAGAGGTGCAGATCTTTGTCTCAGAGGTGACTCATGACTCTTCAGACTTGACGAGTGGGGCACATGGAGTGGAGAGGCTCTGGAGTGGATGGAACAAGAGTGGGTGAGGAAGTAGTGTTACGATACTTTGATCTGTCCAATCACCCAAACATCCCCGTACTACAGTACTTTGTATTACCTCCTACTTCCCGAGTCGGAGGAGAGGGCGTGCTGCTGCTGCGGACGGCGGGGTCATTCCTGACCAGATTTAAAGCAGCATGTTAATGTTGTGGGAACTGTAAGGATTATTTTATTGGCATGGACTAGTTGCCGGGAAACAAGCGGAGACTCTCGAATCTCATTGATCTTGTGAAGCAAAAGAAAAGCTCCGCCGACACAGAAAGTCATAGTTTCACAGAGAATCTTTTATGGATGGAACAAAGAGACATAATGTGCTCTCGGGTTGTTTCCTTGGAGAAGGGTTTACAACCATTACCCTAAACATTGTTTTTACAGAGAAAGCGCTGAATACAAGAAGTGTAGAAGGAGATAAAAGGAGGAATTCTTTGGTTTTGAACTGGGTTGTTGTCTGAGTGTGTTTCTGCCTTTACAGTTCCTACCCTACCCTGTATGACCCCGTCATTAATGTGGTGCATGAAAGCAACCAGAGTTGCAGAACTGATCATTAAAGAAGGGATTTACTGTAAATTGGGGAAAGGCACGGCATGTGTTGTTATTTAGATGTGACTGAACACATCTGGGATTTCCCTAGCAGCTGTATTTCAGAGGTCCATAAAAACTGAGAAAGGAGGGATGCATTTTGGGTAACGGAGGTGAAGAAGTTGCTTCATTTACACTAAACACAGTTCAAATCACCTTTTAGCTCATTTTTCGTAGCTAACCCGAACACCTAAATCCCACAAGCAGAAGAGAGGCGAGAGTTCAGTCAGAACCTGATGAAGCAAAATATTCAGTTACACAAATAATAACGTGATGACCAGAAAGACAAAATGAGGGTCGTAATAAAACACTTTAGACTAGCTGTTAGCTCATCAGTCCTGAAGAAAGGAAAAGTCCAATCGTCCACACCGAGGTTAAGGAGTGTTGAAGATCAGGTTCATTTTTAACGTTCATCACAGCTCCTGATCACGGGCCAACAGCTGCTGGGGGTGGGCTGCCTGCTATTCAGGCCCAGAAAGAAAGAAAACAATCTTCACTATAGCGCCTCTCAAGATGGAAATCACGATGCGCCTCACAACAAAATTATTGAAATATGAAAAATATTTCAAAAAATGAGGGAAATCAAAGAATCCCTGGAAAAGTGGAATAAGAGCAGAATAAGGAGAAGGTGATGAAGGTCACACCAAAACCTGAGCAGGTGAGTCTTCAGCTGCTTTTTAAAGGAGACCACTGAGTCCACTGATCTCAGGCTCAGGGGGAGAGAGGTCCAGAGTCTGGGGGCCCCAGCAGCAGATGATCTGTCACCTTTGACCTTTAGCCTGGTGCTGCACAACCAGTAGGCTTTGATCACTGGACCTCAGGGACCTGCTGGGGGTGTAGGGACTAAGAAGATCACCAATGTAAGATGGTGCTTGTCCATGTAAGGCCCTATAGACCAGAACCAGGATCTTGAAATGAACCCTGAAGTTGACTGGCAGCCAGTGAAGCTGGAGGAGAAGCGGGGTGATGTGGGTGTGTTTGGAGGACTTGGTCAGAAGCCGAGCACAGGCGTTCTGAACCACCTGTAGACGGTTCAGGGAGGTTCTGCTCAGACACGTGAAAAGAGAGTTACAGTAGTCTAAGCGTGAGGAGATGAAGGTGTGGAGAACTGTCTCAAGTTCAGAGCGGGACAGAATGGGACTCAGCTTAGCAATGTTCCTGAGATGGAAGAAGGAAGAGCGAACAAGAGAACTGACATGAGAATCCAGGGTGAGAGCTGGGTCAAAGGTCACGCCAAGATTCCTGACAGAAGGTTTGGTGTGGGAAGCAAGCTGACCAAGAGAGTCTCTGACTTTGGGAACCAGCTTGTCTGGGGCACAGATGAGAATCTCAGTCTTATCTTCATTCAGCTGTAGAAAGTCCACCTGAGCATCAGTGTCCTGTCTCAGTGCTGCAGACAGTAACACGTGTTCCTGATTGTCGCTCAGCACACTCGTCCCTGTTGGATGCATCAGTAGTGGCTAATGCATGATGAGCTTAATGATAATCTCCTGGGTGGCTCTTGTGCTCACATTAGGCCCCTGGTAGTGGTTGTTGTCTGTGTGAGTCTCCGTTCCCTTACAGCTCTGACACAAACACACGATTTGAATAAACGCTTGTGTCTGATTTCCTTCCTGCTCTCAGTTTCTATTCATCTGTCCATTTTCTTCAAGAAAGCAACAGCTGTCATTCCGTATGCTCGACACTTACAGGCCGAAGAGAAACTGGCAGACTTTACTCACAATGTTAAACCACTCGTAAGCGCATGCAAACACTTTCTTTTTCAAGCGTAGAGCAAACAGCTCTTTCCAGATAGAGAGGCACACATGCTCAGTGTTTATCTGCAGACATGAAAGACTTTTATGGCAGGAAGTGGGCGTGGTGAGGGCGGGATGTGACTAAAAGGCAGCTGAGAAACATTCTCGTTAGTCTCCGATTTACGAAGCGGAGATTGCGTGCAGCTGTGCGTCCTCCATGTTTGATAGATCACACACCTGCTTGGTGTGAGTACATTGTTTGTGCTGAGCTTAAGTACGGTTTTAGTAAGGATTCTACGCCATGTTTGATAAATGAGACCCCTGATGACAAACTGCAGGAGGAAACTGTGGAGCTGTCCGTTGTGCTGAATGGAGACTTTTCCATGAGCTCTCACCTCAGTGTGAGCGGACACTTTTATTCACCAGGCTTATTGGAGAAGTGGAGAAAAGACGCCAGAGACCTGCAGGCTGTCATCGCCATGGCACCACACATCAGAGGAGTGACAGAGCATTGTTGGTACCAGTTAGCCACGAAAGAACAGAGAAACATCTGGATGAGGAGATGCTCGTGATAGTTTCAGCGATTCAGCCAGCTTTCCTCCACATCTCTCTCAGCTAAAACTTCTACAGTTTTACTTTCTACACGTTAAACCTGTCTTTGAAGAGAAGAGAATTATTCCTCCTTGAAGTTGTTTTGGACTCTATAGTTATGTGGTTGAAACTCTGATGTTGTCAAGAGTGATACCAGTTTAACCCCCTCAGGCTCAAAATGAGTTCTGATAAAAGGATGAGTCCTTCAGGGGACTTCTGAGTTTAAACATGCTCATGAAACATGTGTGTGGAGTAACCAGGTAGGTCGGTTTTAACGTAGCTAATCTGCAACGCCTGCCTCCAGAGGGCTCAACGTTTGATGTCCACACCAAGTAAGAAGCTAAACATTTTCTGTTTGTATTTCATATGCTGGGTAACACACACACACACACACACACACACACACACACACACACACACACACCAAGTTCTTGTTTGATTTTTCGAATGGAACAGTCAGATGCAGCCTTTATAAAACTCTCTCTCTCACGTTATCTCTCTCACACACACACACCCCCTCCCCCCCTTCTCTGGTTACAGCGGTGATTTGGTTCTACAAATGAAATGACAGCTAAAAGGCACATCACCTGTGCCCCCTTTGAAGCCTCCAGAGGCAGACGGTGATCCACTCTCATAGAGAATGTAAACAACAGGAAACAGGGTCTGTTTCTCTCTAAAGAACGGGGATGGCAGTGGTTCAACACAGGGAACTGAACATCTGAGATGTTATAATGCATGTGTATAACTCCCATTTCAACCTTCAACTTTGGTAATTAAAACTTTTCATGCAGACGGTTTAAAGCGTGTCTCCACTCAATCATTTCTGATTCACTCACACCTTCCAGAAAGGAAATGTTGAGTCTGATGTGGCTGGCGAGAGGCCAGCGGTCCCCTCATGCTGCTTTAGAGATGTGGACACAACCATTCATGAGTCATGCAGCTATGACAAATGTGTATGGCAAGGTGTGTGTGTGTGTGTGTGTGTGCTTTCAGGCTGAATCCTGACAGACGGGAACTCTCTGCTTCTTTAACAGGATGCTCAGGGCCTCATTGCTTTTCTGTGTTTTGGGAGAATCACTTTGGCAATTCATTCTCGTTCCATTTCAAATAAAAAATACAAGAGAATGAGACGAAGGTGTGACAGTGTAACGCTTCCTCCCAGACATGGCCGACATGGCCGTGAAACAGCAGGTCCTCTCGTGTTTGCTGTTATTTAGAACAGCTGTCTCACATTAAAGTCGGCTTCAGCTCTTACTCGTGTCCTCCATCTCCTCCTTTCAGCAGCAGCTCCCCGATGTTACCCGGAGGAAGATCTGGGTCACTGTGCTCTTCCTCCTCCTCCCACACGTTTTGCATCCTCCCTTCTTGTTCGTCTGCTCTGCTATCTGCCTCCATCTCATCATAATCCGTGTCTTTTTCCTCTCCCTGTCTTTGTCTAATCTCACAGCCAATAATATCAGAAATTCAATCTCTCTGCTTTTTGTTTTACTCCCCTTCAAATCTATAGTAGTCATCTATTTTTTCTCTCCCCGCCTCCCTCTGGGTTTTATCCCGCAGCAGTGCTAGTGTGGAGGTAATTACTGGGGACGAAGCTTATCGCACCGTTCTCTCCATCCCTCAGGACATCTCTCCCCTCTTTCTTCTCTCATTCTGCTTTTTTAAACACGAGAACCCCCGTGGAGACGTTTCCTTTAGAAGGGCGTCGGGTCAGTGACATTTAAATCTACATTTTAATCCAGTTTCGGGTGAAATTGTACTTTCTGTGAAGCTTCTTTTGTGGGTCGTACTTTATCAAGGCCAAAGACACCCAGATGAGCAGAAAACCAGCTCACAACCCTGCATCTCATTTATACAACACTGGCCACTTTATTAGGCGTGATTGTTGTTAGACACAAACAGGTCCATCTTTCTGGTGCTCTAAAAAGGAAACAGAAGTCTAGCAGAGGTCAGCCGGAACTGGTCAGACTGGTTTCAGTTGATAGACATCAGCTCAGATCACTGCTGGTTCCTACCAAGGTCTGCAGAAGCACACCAGCTGCTCCAGGTGGACTCTGGCAGCAGAAGACCACACCAGGTGTCTCTCCTGCCAGCTAAGAACAGGAACCTGAGGCTACAATTCACACAGGATCACCAGAGCTGGACCAGAAGACACCGGAAACCTGTCCTGGTCTGGATTTCAGCTGTTTGGGTCAGAATCTGGTGTCACCAGCATGAAATCATGGCTCCATCCTGCCTTGTGTCATTGCCTCGGGCTGCTGGGGGTGATCTGGTCCCACTCCAGGTCCCTTTATGACCACATGGATCCATCTGCTGATGGCTACCTCCAGCAGGATCATACATCATGTCACAAAGCTCAGATCATCTCTAACTGCTTTCTACGACATGACCATGAGTTCACTGGACTCCAGCCTCAGTCCAGTCCAGAACCTGTGGGGTGTGGAGGAACTGGACCTTCTCATCATGGATGGATGCTGTCCTGTCAGGATGGACCAGAACCTCTGAGGGACATTTACAGCACCATGAAGAACTACAGCCTGTTTACAGCTGGTGAGTGTGGGTTTTCACGTCATCTTTTCTAAATTCAGTCTTCTGGAACAAATCGTTATGGACGCACGTGTAAAGCTTCTCCTTCACCCTGTCCTCCTGTCCAGCTGAATGTCCCATTCTACACATGTGGACCCTGGTGTCTGTGTGTGTGTGTGTGTGTGTGTGTGTGTGTGTGTGTGTGTGTGTGTGTGTGCATGCAGGTGCTGTTTGAGAAGAGCTGGGACCCCTTGAGTTCTCATTATCGTTAGAGTGGATGGGCAGGCTCAGGCTCTACATCTGTTCGTTGGGGGGGGGGGGGCTCCTGCGGGGTGAGGCGTTTGACTGAATAGCGATCTCCGCTGTAGCCTCTTGATAAGCAGAAAAACTTGTGCTCTTTGAATCCTCTCAGAGATATGAGTGTGTTGCTCATAGCCTCAACCTGCAGGCAGACATCACGTCACGTCCCTCAGCTAGAAAGATGAGTCGTTAACACGTTTTCAACAAGTTGTCTGGTTTCTTCTCACCGAGCCCTGAAAAAACATCTGCACACCAGAACTATGTCATATGTGTAATTCACAATTAATTCATCTGGATGTTGTTACTACAAGGCTGGTACTAACACTCAGTGCTCCATTGTTAAATCAGGAATTAACTGTAATTAAACAGAGATTTCATCAGCTTCACCCAGACCTGATTAATCAATCACTGCAATAGAACCTGTCTGATGACATGAAGAAGATTAAAACCCCTCAAAAACAACACATCAGGCCCTGCTGTAAGTGCATTCAAGACACATTAACCTGGATGGCTCAAAATAGCCCCATGGCAGACAGGCCCAAGCATCTACAAATGTTCTGGTCTTAGTGGGATGTGTGGCATGGATTGTCTGTTTTGATTAGATTCAGGAGGGTGTGACCAAAACTGACACCCTCCTGCATCTAATCAATACTACGATTCCCACACAATAGAGGCTAGCGACTCCAACGACTCCTCAGGAGGTAGGGAGGAGGGGTGTTCATAGGTAGTTTCAACAGGCAGCTAGTGTTTCTCCCATATCAGTCACGATTGAGAAAGGTTCTCGGATGAGAAGTAAAATGTCTTCCAAGACGCCAAAGAAGTCCAGATGCCTTGACCTGGATGACTTAGAACCTTCCGCTAATCATCACTTATTAATTGATTATTATTAGGGCATGCACAATATGTCGTAAAATTATCGTCATCGTGATAACAGGACGTGCGATAGGCCCATCGCAGAGCACGTCAAAAACGGCGATAAATGTTTGGTTCAAACATTTCCATCCGTGTCATACATCAGCTTTTTGTAAACCAGCTCTGTTTTTTACGCAGAAGTATTATTTGACCAATCAAATGTAGCCCTTCTGATATGCGGCCAATCAGATGGGTCCGTTCACGTAATACGCCCGCCCCCTACGTAGACCCTTAGAATGGGTGGAACGCAACACCCAAACCGAGTTAGTGGCGCCGTTCCCTTGTTTGTCATGCTGGCTCAGAGCAACGAACGCACTTTGTGCTGAGGTTTCTGGAATCAGCGCTGCTTTCAAACGTGAACGTGAGTCCGCTCGGCGTCGTTAAGCAGCTGATAATAACCGGGCTGACTCCGACACGTGCCGGTGAACCAACCCACCTTCATGTTGCTAGTGTTCCACCGGGTGGTGATGTTAGCCCCAGGCTCCGGTTAGCTTCCAGCTAAAAGGCTACAGCACTCTCCTCCCGGTCCCACCCTGCTAAAGAGGGCCTGGAAAAGTTCCCCCACACATCAAAGTGATTTTTCATTTATGAGCTTTTATAACCTTGTTAATCAGGATAGTTGATTTGCTGCTGCACATAAACTGTCAGTCAGAAGCTCTGCTAGCCGGTTGTCTTAAGAGGAGCTAGTTCAGTTTGTTAGCTTGTTATCAGAATCATAGTTGCAGTTTCATCATCTGAGCTGCTTTTTAAGATCTAGGTAAACTTGTTCAATTTGGGGTTAAAAACAAACATTTTCACATATTTTCCATGTAGTTTTTTTTTGCCAGTTCCTCTTCTGAAAGGTAGACAATTGTTTTTCTCTTTCCCTCAGAAAATCTTAATATTCTCCTATTTTGGCCCAGCACAGTTCACTTCCCAATTACAGCAACAGCCTTATATCATAACCACATAAGTGAAGAAAATGCTCAGTAGCAATGAGAGAATTTGCTGTTGCATTTAAGTGATGTCAACTATTATTTAACATTTAAACTATTTATTCAAAAACCCTGGTAAGGGATGTTTTTCTGTATTTGGAGCATCAGAAAAAGTTTTATGGTGGAGGTGATGTTTTAAAGTCACTGAGAAACTGCATGCATGCAGTTTCTTGTTTTGCTGCTAATACAGTAGCAGGTGCAGCTGCTAATACAGTAGCAGGTGCAGCTGCTAATACAGTAGCAGGTGCAGCTGCTAATACAGTAGCGGGTGCAGCTGCTAATACAGTAGCAGGTGCAGCTGCTAATACAGTAGCAGGTGCAGCTGCTAATACAGTAGCAGGTGCAGCTGCTAATACAGTAGCAGGTGCTGCTGCTAATACAGTAGCAGGTACAGCTGCTCAGTAGCGGGTACAGCTGCTAATACAGTAGCGGGTGCAGCTGCTAATACAGTAGCAGGTGCAGCTGCTAATACAGTAGCAGGTACAGCTGCTAATACAGTAGCAGGTACAGCTGCTAATACAGTAGCGGGTACAGCTGCTAATACAGTAGCGGGTGCAGCTGCTAATACAGTTGCAGGTGCTGCTGCTAATACAGTAGCAGGTACAGCTGCTCAGTAGCGGGTACAGCTGCTAATACAGTAGCGGGTGCAGCTGCTAATACAGTAGCAGGTGCAGCTGCTAATACAGTAGCAGGTGCAGCTGCTAATACAGTAGCAGGTGCAGCTGCTATACAGTAGCAGGTACAGCTGCTAATACAGTAGCAGGTACAGCTGCTAATACAGTAGCGGGTGCGGCTGCATATTTTTGCAATAAAAATGTTATGTTGTAATGGAATTCATGCATTAGTTTTTGTTTGCTTTGAACCCAGAGCAGACGTCACACACCAGACGACATCAACACTGCATACTTTAGTATTTGTTCATTTATCGTGAGTAATATCGATATCGCAATATTAAGCACTGTTATCGAATATCACAGGTTTTCCTAATATCGTGCAGCCCTAATTATTATCTATAAGGGCAGAGATTATGGCAGTTGGCTGCTCTGGAGCATGCAGGTGTGTGTTAACACAATGACGAGGAAATACATGACCGTAGAAAAACATCTGTTGGTTTTTATCAATCTGAGAAAGGTTAACACATTAACTGCCAATGACGACTAAAGTTGTCATTTGAATTTTTTTACTGCATGGGCGTCGGACGAGCCCCCGCACCGTGAGAACAAACATCTCAGCTCTGAAGCCGATCTTCATCCGCATACGTCACACGTCACGTGATCAGGAAGCAGAAAATCCATGTGTTAGGAGATCGTTTTGGGCCGCTGCTGTAAAAAAAGTGAGGCGCAAACCGGAAAAGCTTCTGCCGATCACAATTCAACAACGGATTATGAAAGAACGGATAACGCTCGAAATGCGTGGATTCTTCCTGATGTAAGAGGTGAGTCTCCGCTTTGTTTTTGCTTTGAGAAACGCTGGCAGCGAAGGGCTTTACCGATCAGGAAACAGCTGGCGGCAATTTTGTAAAAGCCGTTTTCATAAAGCATTCAACCGAAACAGCTTTGCTTAAAGTTTCCAGTGACATCATGATGGCTGCAGACAACGGGGAGTTCACAGTGTTAGTATTGTTAGATCTTTCTGCAGCTTTTGACTCTGTTGATCACAACACCGTAATTAACAGACTCGGTGACTCGGTGAGGATCTCTGGAACTGTTCTAGACTGGTTTAGATCGTACCTTTCTAACAGAAGTTACAGTGTCTGTAGAAACCAAATCGTGTCAGATTCTACTGATCTGTTCTGTGGGGTACCCCAAGGCTCTGTTTTGGGTCCACTGTTGTTTCTGCTGTACATACACCCTCTTGGACATATACTTGATTCTTTTCATAATGTCTCTTATCACCTATATGCAGATGATATTCAGCTGTACTGCTCCTTTAAAGATTCTGAGTTCTATAAACTGTCTGAATTACTAGAGTGTCTATCAGCGATCACCAGCTGGCTAGAAGATAACTTCCTTCAGTTAAACTCTGAAAAGACTGAATGTCTGATCATTGCCCCTGAGAGCATGGTTCCCCTGATTAGTCTAAAACTTGGTCATTTATCATCTGCCGTCAAGACAAACTTAAGAATTTTGGGTGTTTTTGACCAATCAACGTCTCTTGAAGGCCACTCAAAAACGTTGGTCCAAAACTGTTTTTATCATTTAAGAAATATCTCCAAACTGCGAAGGTTGGTGTCAAAACATGAACTTGAAATGGTTCTCCATGCCTTTATCTCCTCCCGTCTAGATTACTGTAACACACTCTTCACATGTTCTAACACAAAAGCCCTTGACCGCCGTCAGTTGGTCCAGAACTCTGCAGTGAGGCCCCTAACTGGAGCAAACAGAAGAGCACACATCACTCCTACTCTGAGGGCTCTGCACTGGTTACCCGTTAACTTTAGAGTTCATTTTAGAGTCCTGACTAGAACCTTCAGGGCTCTACATGGTCAAGCTCCTCCCTATATTACTGAACTGTTAAGCCTTATGCTCCAACCCGAGTCCTCAGGTCCACACACCAGAACCTTCTAGAAGTTCCAAAGACCAGATACAAAAGTGAGGTGATCGCTCCTTCCAGACTGTTGCACCCCGACTCTGGAATGATCTTCCTTTATCCTTATGCAGCGTTGATGGTCCGGACACTTTTAAACAGCTGAAGACCCTTTTTATTTAAAGCTGCTTTTAACTAAACCTTTTATTTTCTTATTTTTAACTCAAATTTTTAATATTTCATCTGTTTATGAAAATTTATAATTTTATGACTTTACTTTCTCTGATGTTAATCTGATTCTGTTTTGAGGGCATTTTGATTTGATGATGTTAATCTATTTATGATTTTATGACTTTGTTTTATTGTGATCTATGTGAAGCACTCTGTGATTCTACGTCTGTGATTAGTGCTGTAGAAAAAAAATTACTTACTACTTAAAGTTGATTTGATTTACTTATGAATGACTTAAAGGCCGTTTTCTCATCTTATTCTTTAGAAAATGATAGAAAAATGAACTCCTGTGGCTTTTTTGGGTAAGAATGTGACAGCACAACATCTTTTATTACAAGAGCATTAGAGCAATGGATTTATGGCAATTAGAGATGTTTACCCATAATGCACAGCACCATGTTTGGTGGTGGAGAGCTGATGATTTGGGCTCATTGTTGTGACTGACTGGGCCATGAGCTCCTCTCTAAAGTATTCTAGAGGCATGAACACGTGTATGTATTATCACTGTAACCTGGTTATCATGATGTAGCTGCAGCTCCATTCCCCTTCGTTTGCTTTTGCTCCTGGACAGCAGAACGGTGCTTTCTGCAAACTCTGATATTTGGTTTAGACCCATTCAAGAACTGCTTAGACAATCAATCAGTCCATCAGTAAAACACAAGAACATCCGTTTTGATCTAAAGCTTTCAGGACTCCACTCTCTGTACGGAGTAACAGAAGTGTGATGGAGAAAGAAACGTTAGTGCTTTTGAGTAAAGATGAAAAGGAAACAGTGTTTTTACCCTCTGGGACGTGGTTCAGCTGAGGAACTCCACTAAAGCGGCTGAGCTTACGTAAGGTTCAGGCGTAACTCAGTGCAATGCAAACTACCAGGCACAGACGCTTTAATATTTAAAGCAACCACACTAAAGTCACAGGACCAGACCGTGCTGGGGAGCAGGGGGACGTCTACTGGTGCGATTTTAGTCTCTCTTGTCTCTGTGTTCTCAAAATAAACTCAAATCTTCATTTTCTTTCCTTTTCTTTAGACACACATCAGAAATGTACGACTGTCCAGTGCACTCAGATTTATAGTCAGTGCTTTAAATGTTTTTCTCCTAGGCTGCACTAGTGATGCTCACTGGAACCAGGCTTCCTCCTTATTACCCAGCACTCACGCTGGAACTGCTGGTGTTTATAGTCCTGTATGAAAACAGGTTGAGGTGACCAAAATGGACGTAGGTCCTGGCAGAGAACTGGGGCGACTAGAAGTATTCCCAGGCTCATTTACCTGGATACGTGTGTAGATGTGGTTTCTGGGAGGATACAACATGAGTTAAAATAACACAACAAAGACATACCCGGCACACACTGCTAACTATAGATAGATCTATACCGACACTCTTGTAGCTGAAGGTATGCTAGCAGCTTAGCATGTGTGAGCATACAGTCAGGTGAAGAAGCTCAACTCTGCTGTCTGGCAGATAAACCCTCGTCTCTTCTCTGGTTCTTAGGAAACAAAAATCTGTACAACTGTAAAAATAACTGTATAATACCAACAACAACAATAACAACAACAACAGACACGAGCTGCGTGGGTCGAGAGCAACTCCAGAGTTAGGTTAGCTGTGTCAGCTGTTGATCATCTTTCCTGATTTTATGAAGAAAAGAAACAAATGCAGAGTTTTTAGTTATATTTTTACAACTAAATGAGTATTAAGTCATTTCTGTTAATATTGATTTCACGTTGATCGATATAACATTTTTGAGCTAACGCTCGTTTTAACTGGACTGGACACACGAGCCTGAGGTCAGTCGCAGAGCCGTGGTCCAGGGTTATTTAGGATTAATTCTTCACAACAACATTTTGATGTAAACCCACTTCTAAATGTCCCTTTAGTTCAAATTTAATGTCTGGTTTATTATAACACACCAACCTGAGCACCACAGCTGCCACTGCCTCTATGACATCATAGCTGAGTGTTAATGACATCACTGTACCTGCTGCTCCAGTTATCCCCTTTCTGAGCGGGGATCAAGCTACGTATCGTGATTGATATGATGGCATTAGCCTGCCTTCATCACCAGCTGTTGTTTGCTCTGATGGAAATCTCAGCAGCTGCTGAACGTGTCCCTCCTGGCTGCGTTTACGAGTGGAGCGATCCAAGTCCTCATGAAGCTGCCACTGATACGCCCCAGCATTTAGCCGTCACCCTCCTTTCCTCAGATTACGTAGAAATGAACGATCCATCTCTGTCTCGTAAATGCATCAAACTGTCTTCTCTAATTATTTCCTTGCATCTCAAAATCAGACATTTATGTTGCTTAAACACACGGCTGCTGCCTTTTGGCCTTGCTTTTTCACATACGGTTCACACACACACGCACGCACGCACGCACACACACACACACACACACACACACACCAAAGTGCATCATTTAAATATCACAGGGTCTTCTGCTTTTGTGTTTCACCCCAAAACAGATAGATTAGATCAGGTTGTTCCCAGCTGCTGTTTCCAGCCACTCAAGTGTGGGCCACCTGATGTTCAAGATCTTAGCGGTGTGTGTGTGTGTGTGTGTGTGTGTGTGTGTGTGTGTGTGTGTGTGTGTGTGTGTGTGTGTGTGTGTGTGTGTGTGTGTGTTTCAGATAGCTACCCAGCTATTACCCTGGCTTTGAGAGTTTCTCAGACAAATGTTCCTTCATATGTACTGACAGCTGTCCCCCGCTGCCTGTTGCTGAACACATCTTGAGTTCTATGAAAACACACACACACACACACACACACACACACACACACACACACACACACACACACACACACACACACACACACACACACACACACACACACACACACACACACACTGTTGATTTGCACCTTCACCTTTAGCTGACCTCATCCCGTTTCCACACTATAAATCTTCCTATTCACTCGTTAGTTCACCGTATCCATTTACTTGTTGTTTTTTTACACAGCTGAGTGAAAAAACAGGAACACGAGAATGGATAACAAAGATAAACATGGAAAAAATGTACAAACAGGTGCACACACAAAGACAAGTAATGTGTCTATGGTTACATTGTGATTTCTTAGTAAATATTCTATTTGGTGAGAGATAAACTTTATTGTATTTATCCTAGTGGATCTATAATTAAACGGGTAAACTAGTAGTAGCACATCCAACGTCAAGGAAAGCAAAAAGTTATTATGAAGTTTAATGAGAATGAGAAATTAAAATCAATAGTACAATATAATATAACAAAGAAACATTTGCATGTTCACAAGCACACACACAACTTACACAATGCTAAGAATGGGCGCAGGCAGAAGCATAAGCTTATAAGCCCAGCCCCCCAAACCCTTTGAACTTAAACAAAATTTTAGAATAGCATACCGATTCCATAATTTTTACATAATGTTTGAAATGTATGGGAATATATTCAAATCCCCATTCTAGCTTTATGAAAATAAAGAAATGACCTTTAATGTTTTATGCATTTTTTCATTGACTTGATTCATAATATTTAATCACATTTGATTTAAACATACCCTTAAACTTTACCATTGTTGAACAATCTTTTTGCTCCTGGTCTAATTTATTCCACACATCAACCCCAACACAAGAAACACAAAGTTGTTTCATTTTAGTTCTTACTTTAGGCTTTCTAAACATGTTATACCCTCTGAGATCATAAACACTCTGATCTGGAACAGATCCTGAATTTGTTTTGGCATCAAACTATACATCACTTTATACATAAACTGTGCAGTTCTTAATGTAACTAATTCTCTTAGCTTTAATACTTTTAAATGAATAAAAAGTAAATGTGTATGCTCTCCACAAGCTGCTTTATTTACAAGTCGGATTGCTCTCTTCTGAATGATAAACAAAGGCTTTAAGTGGGTTTCATATGTGTTTCCCCACACTTCAACACAATACATGAAATAAGGCAGAAATAAGGAACAATACAAAAGATATAAAGCTTTTTCATCTAAAAATTCTTTAACTTTAGGGAGAACTGCTAATGATTTAGATAACTTTGCTTTAATTGAGTCAATATGCGGTTTCCAACTTAACTTTTTTCTATGGTTACGCCAAGAAATTTTATTTCATTTGCTCTTTCAATTTCTGTATTATTTATTTTGAGATGTGTATCCCCTGTAATTGCTCTATTAGTAAATATGATAAATTTTGTTTTATTTAAATTTAAAGTTAATTTATTTAAGTTAAACCAACACTTTAATGCATTTAATTCTTTCTCAACCTTGTCCATTAATGTTATTAAATCTTTCCCAAAACTTAGAACATTAGTATCATCTGCAAATAGTATGAAATGCAATGTTTTAGAAACTAAACATATGTCATTAATATAAAGAATAAACAACAAGGGACCCAACACTGACCCCTGTGGGATACCGGTGGTCACTGTCAGTAGCTGTGAATCAGTGTTGTTAATGTGGACATATTGGAGTCTGTTCTCTAAATAACTCTTACTCCAGTCATAGGCCACACCCCTGATGCCATATCTACACAGTTTTTTTATTAATAAGTCATGATTAACAGTATCAAAAGCTTTGGTCAGGTCTAAGAACACCCCAACAGCATATTGTTTGTTGTCAGTTGCATCAGATATTTTCTCCACTAGATCAACAATTGCCAGAGAAGTTGTCCGATCACGTCTAAAACCATATTGCTGTTCAGAAAGAATATCATGATGCTCAATAAAGTCATACAATCTTTTATGAAATATTGTTTCTAGTATTTTGGAGAACTGAGATAAAATAGAAATTGGTCTATAATTAGAAAAGTCATGTTTGTCTCCAGCCTTATAGACAGGAATGACTTTTGCAACCTTCATCCTTTCAGGAAATCTTCCTGATTGGAGAGACTGATTACAAACATGTGTGAGTGGTTTGGCTATAGTCTCGATGATTTCTTTTACAACCGACATATCAAATCCATGTAAATCTGCTGACTTTTTACTTTTAAATGTTTTAACAACTGTTATAACTTCATTTTCATTTGTGCCCTGAATAAATATGGTTTTATCTAAATTTGTTATTTTACTCACAGCATCAGCATCTAATTTAGTATTTGATAGATCCTTTGCCAAATTTGGCCCAATTTCAGTAAAATACTTATTGAAATCATTTGCTATTTCTTTAGACTGATACATTTCTTGATTGTCTTTTGTTAGAAAAATATTTGGAAGACTATTGGTGCCACTACCCTTTTTTATTACATCATTTAATATGCGCCACGTATTTTTAATGTTGGATTTATTTCCTTCCAATAATTTGCTATAATAATTTCTTTTACTAGATCTCATAATACTTATTAATTTATTCTTGTATATCTTGTAATTCTGTTCTGCTTCCTCCGTTCTTTTCTTTAAAAAGTCTTTATACAGCTTTTTTTTTCCTGCAAGCCTTCAGAATCCCCTTAGTTATCCACGGCTTTTTAGCATATTTATTCTTATCCACCTTATAAAGCAATGGGCAGTTTTTTTCATAAAGAGAAGTTACAATATTTAAAAATTTTCCATAAGCCATATTTACATCTTCCACATAAACCTCCTCCCAGTTTTGTTCCATTAAGTCAGTTTTAAATGAATTTACTGCTTCTTGATTTTTTAGCCTTGTAACACCCACAGATTCACTTTGAGTAGTTACAGTTGTCCTTTGTACGACTGTGAAAACCGGTAAATGATCAGACATATCGGTAATTACAAGACCACTTAACACATCATATTCAAGAATATTTGTAAAAATGTTGTCGATCAGTGTCGCACTAGTTCTTGTAATTCGAGTTGGCCGAGTTACTATTAGTGGATACAGACCCAGATTAAACATGAAATTAATAAACTCTGTATTTGCATTTTGCATTTGAGGATTGAACAGGTCAATGTTCAAATCCCCACAGACAAAACACATTCTTCTGTTCATTATATCATCATACATATCAACTATTTTTTCTTTAAACATTTCAACACAAGATCTTGGTTTCCTATACATACAACTGACTAACACATTCTTAGACTTTTCCATTTGTATTTCCACAGATACACACTCCATAATGTTGGCTGCATGGTGGCGCAGTGGTTAGCACTGTTGCCTCGCAGCACGAAGGTCGCAGGTTCAAAAACTCGCCTTTCTGCGTGGAGTTGCATGCTCTCCCCATGCATGCGTGGGTTTCCTCCAGGTACTCCGGTTTCCCCCACAGATCACAACATGCCCTATAGCGTATAAAAAATTGTACGTCGCTTTGGATAAAAGCGTCTGCGAAATGAATAAACATAAACATAAACATAATGTTATCCATAACTAATGTCATATCACCCACCAATCTACTTTGAAAGTTTTTATCAATATACAAAGCCACACCCCCACCTTTTTTGCAATCTCTACTTGTGGAAAACATATTATATCCTATTATCAGGAGAGGGAGAATGTTTAAGTGGTTAGCAGCAGTGTGCTAGACGATGGCCCCCTCCATGAGGCCATCACAGCTCAGCAGAACATCGTTGTAGCTTCTTCTGGGGAGAAAAACACTTAGAGAGAAAATAAAGTTAACAGCTGAAATAGCAGGAAATAATACAGTTAAAGAGCAGACTGTAGAATAAAGCAGTAGAGTGTGAAAAGTGGTCAGTGTATCCTCCAGCAGTCTAAGCCTATAGCAGCATAACTACAGAGTTAACTCAGGATAATCTATCCTATTTAGATGGAGGCATGTTGGAGGCAGGGCAAGGGAGAGCCGTCTTTACCGACTGTACACTCCACCTCCCTCTACTCCCCCACTTGTCCAGATCTAGGCTAACATCAGATTTTAACCATAGGCCCTATCAAATAAAAATGTTCTAAGCTTATTCTTAAAAGTAGACAAGGTGTCTGCGTCATCCACTTGGTAGTTTCATCCTCCACGGGTAAAACGGCTCTGTCATGTTGTGTGGTAGATGCCTAACCCACGACATACAGAATCAGTCCACAGAGTCAAAGAAGATCGCAAACAATAATTTATTAGAAAAGGAGAACAGAAGGAGCTGCTAGGAAGTCTAGCAGTATTCGGCAGAGAAGCGAGGTTCGGGTGTGGAGAATCCTGGAGGAACAGGGAGAGTTAGGTCTGGCACTCGGAAATCTGAATGTTGGATCTGATGGAACTTACAGGTTGGAGGTGAGACCTCGTGAGAGAGGGAGGAGTGACCGGTCTGGGGAGGGCAGGAGGCTTACTGGAGGCTGATGAGCTTGGAGTCCAAATGAGGAGGGAGCTGAGCATGAAGGGTAATGGTGATCCTGGAGGGAGGGTGGGCAGCCTGGAGTGGGAAGACCAGAGGAGGACGCTGAGAGACGAATGGACAGTGAAGAAACCAGGTTGGTAGCAGCAAACGAGGTGAACTGATAGGTGATATCCAAGTTGAGTTAATCATCCAGCGAAGTGAAGGCGTCTCTCAGGAGCTTAAATATCCCTGGCCAGCTAATCAGCAGATTACCTGCAGCCTCCCCACTTCCAGGCACGCCCACCTGCAGAGGAGAGAATGAGACTCTACACCAATTAGTGTGTGAAAAAACCCCAGACCGTGACAGGCTCTGCTTTCATCTAGCCAGTTGTTTGGCACTCTGCAGCATCCATGTGACCCGATGGACCAATATCTGTAGCCATTCATCAAGTAGCTCTAATTAGTCTTCTTTTTCCACACTTTTATTAGAGAGACGTTACATAAACAGATTTATAGGGGTGCTGACGTTGTCTGACCATAGTTTAAGGAAGGTTTAGGAGTAAATAACATGACCTTTGACCCTAGTAGCTATTATTACCCAGGTGAAAGGGAGGAGAAGGATGGAATGTGGCATTGGGTTTAGCTGGGAGTGGCTAGGCTTCGTCTTTTCACCCACAGTTATTTTATAAACCCTCCTAAAATGTGTGAAAAGTAATCAGTTATGAACAGCGTGGGATGCCTGAGTGTCTAATAGTTTTGTAAGGCAGAATTACAAATTTAGAAGGCAAAAACAAAATGATTAGCACATAGTGTTTGCTTTGAATGGACATTTAATTCTATGATTCTGAGAAGAGAGGTTGTGTCCCTCAGTCGGAGTGGAGCATGAGTCGTCTCTCCAACAGAGATGAAAAGATGAGACGATGAAGAAGGAAGTCGGCTGTAGTTGGGGGGACTGGGTTTATTTAGGTGGTCGTGTTATCAGTCAGACAACACGCTGGTGTGATGGAGGAAGACGTCAAATGACAAGATTAAAAAAATAGAAGATGGCCAAATGTTTTTGTCAGTGACAATATTAATATTGCACGTTTGTAGTGATGCTGACCACTCAGAAGCTCAATATGACTTAGACATTAATATCTACTAGAGATTACTGCAGCTGTATTGAAAATATGAGTAAAGGACTGCTATAAATGTGTATTAATGTTCCTGAATAACATTTGCACGATAAATCCTCTCAAAATAAATTCAAACACATTTCCTTTTTCCATTTTGTGAAACAGTACCTGTAGTTAGATGTCTGATTTTAACACTGAGCACAAAATTTAGATTGAACGGTTACGTTCCGTGTTCAAAAGCTGATTCTGCTTCACAAACGTTGTGCATCAACTGATGTTTCAGTTACATATTAGCTTGTAGATAAGGAAGAAAACATCCAGATATCATGAAAATCATCCCAAAAAATCGACAGCAGACATCGGCCATTGGCTGACCATGACCTCTACATATCAGCACCAGGAGTAGACACACGTAAATTAGTTACACTGGCAGAACAAACCAGAGCCAGGCCAGAGGTGGAGCACATGACTGGGCTCCTTAAACCCAAACATAAAGGTCATGTTAACATGACCGCAGTGGCGGCCCATGGATTTGGGGCCTTCAGTGCCATCTAAGATAGCTTCCAGTCAGG
>SSNQ01034400.1:108520-126020 GCA_006942095.1 Nothobranchius kuhntae
ATTATATCCTATTATCAGGAGAGGGAGAATGTTTAAGTGGTTAGCAGCAGTGTGCTAGACGATGGCCCCCTCCATGAGGCCATCACAGCTCAGCAGAACATCGTTGTAGCTTCTTCTGGGGAGAAAAACACTTAGAGAGAAAATAAAGTTAACAGCTGAAATAGCAGGAAATAATACAGTTAAAGAGCAGACTGTAGAATAAAGCAGTAGAGTGTGAAAAGTGGTCAGTGTATCCTCCAGCAGTCTAAGCCTATAGCAGCATAACTACAGAGTTAACTCAGGATAATCTATCCTATTTAGATGGAGGCATGTTGGAGGCAGGGCAAGGGAGAGCCGTCTTTACCGACTGTACACTCCACCTCCCTCTACTCCCCCACTTGTCCAGATCTAGGCTAACATCAGATTTTAACCATAGGCCCTATCAAATAAAAATGTTCTAAGCTTATTCTTAAAAGTAGACAAGGTGTCTGCGTCATCCACTTGGTAGTTTCATCCTCCACGGGTAAAACGGCTCTGTCATGTTGTGTGGTAGATGCCTAACCCACGACATACAGAATCAGTCCACAGAGTCAAAGAAGATCGCAAACAATAATTTATTAGAAAAGGAGAACAGAAGGAGCTGCTAGGAAGTCTAGCAGTATTCGGCAGAGAAGCGAGGTTCGGGTGTGGAGAATCCTGGAGGAACAGGGAGAGTTAGGTCTGGCACTCGGAAATCTGAATGTTGGATCTGATGGAACTTACAGGTTGGAGGTGAGACCTCGTGAGAGAGGGAGGAGTGACCGGTCTGGGGAGGGCAGGAGGCTTACTGGAGGCTGATGAGCTTGGAGTCCAAATGAGGAGGGAGCTGAGCATGAAGGGTAATGGTGATCCTGGAGGGAGGGTGGGCAGCCTGGAGTGGGAAGACCAGAGGAGGACGCTGAGAGACGAATGGACAGTGAAGAAACCAGGTTGGTAGCAGCAAACGAGGTGAACTGATAGGTGATATCCAAGTTGAGTTAATCATCCAGCGAAGTGAAGGCGTCTCTCAGGAGCTTAAATATCCCTGGCCAGCTAATCAGCAGATTACCTGCAGCCTCCCCACTTCCAGGCACGCCCACCTGCAGAGGAGAGAATGAGACTCTACACCAATTAGTGTGTGAAAAAACCCCAGACCGTGACAGGCTCTGCTTTCATCTAGCCAGTTGTTTGGCACTCTGCAGCATCCATGTGACCCGATGGACCAATATCTGTAGCCATTCATCAAGTAGCTCTAATTAGTCTTCTTTTTCCACACTTTTATTAGAGAGACGTTACATAAACAGATTTATAGGGGTGCTGACGTTGTCTGACCATAGTTTAAGGAAGGTTTAGGAGTAAATAACATGACCTTTGACCCTAGTAGCTATTATTACCCAGGTGAAAGGGAGGAGAAGGATGGAATGTGGCATTGGGTTTAGCTGGGAGTGGCTAGGCTTCGTCTTTTCACCCACAGTTATTTTATAAACCCTCCTAAAATGTGTGAAAAGTAATCAGTTATGAACAGCGTGGGATGCCTGAGTGTCTAATAGTTTTGTAAGGCAGAATTACAAATTTAGAAGGCAAAAACAAAATGATTAGCACATAGTGTTTGCTTTGAATGGACATTTAATTCTATGATTCTGAGAAGAGAGGTTGTGTCCCTCAGTCGGAGTGGAGCATGAGTCGTCTCTCCAACAGAGATGAAAAGATGAGACGATGAAGAAGGAAGTCGGCTGTAGTTGGGGGGACTGGGTTTATTTAGGTGGTCGTGTTATCAGTCAGACAACACGCTGGTGTGATGGAGGAAGACGTCAAATGACAAGATTAAAAAAATAGAAGATGGCCAAATGTTTTTGTCAGTGACAATATTAATATTGCACGTTTGTAGTGATGCTGACCACTCAGAAGCTCAATATGACTTAGACATTAATATCTACTAGAGATTACTGCAGCTGTATTGAAAATATGAGTAAAGGACTGCTATAAATGTGTATTAATGTTCCTGAATAACATTTGCACGATAAATCCTCTCAAAATAAATTCAAACACATTTCCTTTTTCCATTTTGTGAAACAGTACCTGTAGTTAGATGTCTGATTTTAACACTGAGCACAAAATTTAGATTGAACGGTTACGTTCCGTGTTCAAAAGCTGATTCTGCTTCACAAACGTTGTGCATCAACTGATGTTTCAGTTACATATTAGCTTGTAGATAAGGAAGAAAACATCCAGATATCATGAAAATCATCCCAAAAAATCGACAGCAGACATCGGCCATTGGCTGACCATGACCTCTACATATCAGCACCAGGAGTAGACACACGTAAATTAGTTACACTGGCAGAACAAACCAGAGCCAGGCCAGAGGTGGAGCACATGACTGGGCTCCTTAAACCCAAACATAAAGGTCATGTTAACATGACCGCAGTGGCGGCCCATGGATTTGGGGCCTTCAGTGCCATCTAAGATAGCTTCCAGTCAGGTTTTCGTAGAGCTCATTCTACTGAAACAGCTCTTCTTAGGGTCTCTAATGACCTTCTGACCCACAGTGATGCAGGGGACTGTTCAGTTCTGGTCCTGCTGGACCTGACTGCAGCCTTTGACACTGTTGACCATCACCTGCTGCTGGAGAGGCTGAGAGACTGGGTAGGCCTATCAGGATCTGCTCTGGAGTGGTTCTCCTCTTATCTTTCTGAGCACTCCTTTTCTGTGGCCATCTCCAAGTTTAGGTCCTCCATCACCTCTCTTACCCATGGTGTCCCACAAGGTTCTGTGCTGGGGCCTCTGCTCTTCCTCCTCTATCTGCTTCCTCTTCAGCACATCCTGAGCTCCTTCAAAGGAATCTCCTACCATCTTTATGCAGATGACATCCAACTGTACATCTCCTTTAAGCCCCATGAGATGTCTAAGCTGCAGCTGTTACACACCTGCTTAGACTCTATCAAAACCTGGATGGTGGGAGCTTTCTTCAGCTGAATGAAGATAAGACTGAGATTCTCATCTGTGCCCCAGACAAGCTGGTTCCCAAAGTCAGAGACTCTCTTGGTCAGCTTGCTTCTCACACCAAACCTTCTGTCAGGAATCTTGGCGTGACCTTTGACCCAGCTCTCACCCTGGATTCTCATGTCAGTTCTCTTGTTCGCTCTTCCTTCTTCCATCTCAGGAACATTGCTAAGCTGAGTCCCATTCTGTCCCGCTCTGAACTTGAGACAGTTCTCCACACCTTCATCTCCTCACGCTTAGACTACTGTAACTCTCTTTTCACGTGTCTGAGCAGAACCTCCCTGAACCGTCTACAGGTGGTTCAGAACGCCTGTGCTCGGCTTCTGACCAAGTCCTCCAAACACACCCACATCACCCCGCTTCTCCTCCAGCTTCAATGGCTGCCAGTCAACTTCAGGGTTCATTTCAAGATCCTGGTTCTGGTCTATAGGGCCTTACATGGACAAGCACCATCTTACATTGGTGATCTTCTTAGTCCCTACACCCCCAGCAGGTCCCTGAGGTCCAGTGATCAAAGCCTACTGGTTGTGCAGCACCAGGCTAAAGGTCAAAGGTGACCGATCATTTGCTGCTGTGGCCCCCAGACTCTGGACCTCTCTCCCCCTGAGCCTGAGATCAGTGGACTCAGTGGTCTCCTTTAAAAAGCAGCTGAAGACTCACTTGTTCAGGTTTTGGTGTGACCTTCATCACCCTCTCCTTGTTCTGCTCTCCCCACCTATTCCACCTTCCTCAGGATCCACTGATTTCCCTCTTTCCTATTAATTTCTCTCTGTCTTTCCTTACATTTTTAAATCACAATTTTTATTTTTGTGTTATTTGAAACATATTTTTAATCATTTAAAAAAATCTTTTTTATATTTTAATTTTTTTCTTTTTGTGAAACATCTCATGATTTTTAATTTGTGAGGCTCTAGAAAAGATCATTTTCTTTCTTTTCTTTCTTCTAGTTTATAGACCTAATATGAAGTTACAACAGTGGTCGGACCGGCCAGCTGGGAACTCTGGAGAATCCCAGAATGGCCCAGAATGTGTTCTAGGTCCAGTGTTGGCCTTCTCCCCACCCCACCTGTCAGAGATCCTCCAGGATGCAGGAACGTCCAGCTATCCACCCAATGCTCAAGTGGACGGATATGGCCATTTCTAATTTGGAGTATTTCCATTCATTTATCAGTCAAAATTTCTGAGCTGTCTGATGAAATATCTGTCCGTCCTCAGACATCAGACGTACACAGGCACCCAGCGCCGCCCCTCCCGATACGCAGGACTCGCGCTCCAGTGGCAGGACGTTGCATAATTTAGAAAGTACGCACGGATGTTTGTTCAGTCAGTTAGTTAATGATTGTGACAAAAAGAAACCACATTAAGACAGTTTCAACCCTCTGCATCACAGCTGCATCCACGCCACTTCTGGCTGCAGTTCATGACCCACAGCTAAAAATGTATTTATTCATTTGGTTTAATGTGTAAAAAAATTAATAACACTCACCAAAGATATTATTAATAGATGAAATTCATAAGACTTCAATAACTTTGTCATAAAGCTGTCTCTGTGTTTGAGTTCCATCAGTAAGTCTCTTCTACGACCATGGAGGCCAACACTGGTCGCCTCTGGCTGGGACCAACTAGCGACGGGTTGGGCGGACTCTCGTGACGATCTTCTTCTCAGAAAACGTCCGTCTGGAAATGAACCTGAAATAATCCCTGAGACCAAATCCATTTCTTCTTCTCCGTTAGCCGCCTTGTGTCCTGTCTGTAGGCAAGTGATGATGATGATGGTGGACGGCTGGTGACGTTTTACCCACAATACCCTTGGGGACGGTTTTGGAGATCCACTTGTAAATGTGCAAGTCATAAAGCTACATGTGAGAGTAAAACAAAGCCAGTCGTGCAGCTCACTACTACGTCACCAAAGGTCTTGTAAAGTTGCAACCATGACCCAACCGTGACTGGGGCAGCCTACTTTAACCCTAGATAAATAAATCGAGCACGAGAGTAACAACAGAGCTCTTTCTCCTCTGAACACAAGTTACGGAAGTGCTTGTCTTATCCAGCATCCATCTTTTGTGTCGTTTCCTTCTCATCCGCCTCATTGCAGGGGCGGGCCCCTCCCAAGCCCCCGCCCTCGAAGCCCCTGATTGGAAGACCTTCATGGTTAAGGACCCAACATCTCGAGGAGGTCCTTCTCAAACTGACAACTTTCTGATAGAACATTTCCAGCCGTATCACCACTGCCTTGTAGAACCCTAACCCTCAACAGAGTGCCCAAAGGTTGAAGTATCTTATAGCTGCAGGCCCTGTCCGTAGTAAGTTTTCTGTTATTATTTTATCACACACAATAAATCTTCCTTTAGTCTAGAGCTGGGCGACATGGTCTAAAATTCATATCACGATATATTGAGGATTCCACCTCGATGACGATACGTGGGCGGTATCTACAGTTGTCCACTAGATGGGGCTGTCACACGTATCATGTTGAGTCACATTTCTACGTGACTCAAGGTGGTGCAGCTTCTTACAGGGACATGGATGTTGCCAACCTACACACATCTTTTCACTTTTATTATCAAATTTATTGACATGGGAAAATTCTCGATAAGAGTCAGAAATTTCGATGACGATAAATTTCGATTCAGCGCCCAGCCCTACTTTAGTTACATATTCATTCACAAATGAGAGCAAAGTAACCGTGAAGTGACTAGAAAGAAGGTCCAAACTCAGTCTTGAGCCTGTAAACCTGCTCTCTCTTGCATCTTCACTGCTTTNTGGTGAATAGAACTGAAGTCAAAATGGAACTGACTTAAAATGGCGTTGCCTTGTTTTATATCTCTGACTTGTTGATAAGTTTCAGTAAAGTAGATTGGACACTTGAAGTCAACACCAGATTCTCCTGCGTCAGCCGAAAGCTCTGATTGGTTGGAACAATGTGTCATGCGTTTCTATGGAGATGAGGATCAGTATGTCTGCACCGTAGTCCTGGTTTCATTAAACATAATTCATGACATATTTATTTCACAGATCATTCACTTGATTATTGTTGATCAACATCTGTTTTGCTTAATAATTTTAATCACAAATAAAGTACTTTGATTAAGTAAAGCTTCTTCTTCTCCTTCGGACTCTTCTCCTGGAATGTAAACAGTCTGAGGAACAAACTGACCTTGGTTTTTCTACACGGTGTTATTGTGGTGTTATGTGCACCGGGGCAGCTGTATGGAGTTGAAAAACCATGAACTTCATAACCTTACAGCTGCTATGAACACAACGACGTTGTCACATGCATTGTTTGGCTAGATCATCTTCAATTTCAGTTCAATTCAAGTTTATTTATAAAGCGCCAAATCACGACAAGGGCCGTCTCGAGGACCTTCACATAGTAAACATTCCACTGCAGGTCAGGTCATTAAGCCAATCGGTAACGAGGTTCCTATAAAGGCACCAGCAGGTTCCTCTCCTTTAAAGTGTGATTCACTATTTTTACTTTTCTCTCTTAAACTATTCTGTTAATAAAGGCCAGCGGGGTGAGAGCGATGCTGTTTGTTGGTACAGATTAGTGCCGACTCGGTGTTTTAGTGGACCGACTCTAGAGCTGTTCTCCTTCTCCACTCCGCCTCCTGGGTTTATGGACAGGGACTATCTATAAAGTCTCACGGGTCAATGCATGCAGGATGGAAGCCTGAGCAGGATGCTTTTCAAGGCTCAGACTAATGGTCCATTTTTATCTGAGGTGGGAGAGCACATTTCTCATGCCTCTGATTGTGTAAGCTAGAAGAAACGTGAGCTGTTGTCAGACTGAAGCTCCTTTAGCTTTAACCTTGACCTCGGGACGGCAGAAGTCACTGGTCTGGGAACCTCTGGCCCTCACGAATCAGACAACACGGCTGTATGTTACAGATGAAACACTTACTAGCTTTAATGATTACTATTTACAAGTTCCTAAGGCTGTTTGAAATCAGCCAGTGAAACACGAATTGGGTGATGTGTTAAAAACGACAGTGTTGTTCAGCAGAAACGAGGAGGAGGCAGTGATGAAGAACTGGAGTCAGCTAAGCTTTAGCATGTGGTGGTCCTCAGAATGACACGGTTCAAACTTTAACTTTATTCGTATAGCACCTTTCTTACAAAACAAAATGCAGCTCAAAGTGCTTAACAGATTAAAATGACCCAATATAACCCATAATCCCACCCCTTCCCACTAATTTAAACACAACTGTGATAGTTACACCGCCCATCCCACCACCCATTTACCAGGCACACACACACACACACACACACACACACACACACACACACACACACACACACACACACACACATTGCATTACATCACTCATCAATAAAAGTGATCAATTTAGAGTAATCTAATCTAATCTAATCTATAACTAATCCAAGCGTCATGAGCATCCCTGTTCATGAGTTGGATGCAGGTGAAAGTGGAAAAACTAGAATCTGGTTCAAAAGTGCATTTATGTCAGCCATCCAGCTCCGACTGAGAGACCATCTAAAGCTGAATGACTGACAGAAATGATTCCAGGTTTTCCACTTTCTCCTGTTTGTCCTTTTCTTCCACTGACCGACGAGCTGGGTTCTCCTTCTCCTAACTGTCATGGCTGCCCGGTGTGCGGCCCATCTTGTGTTGTGTGTGAAGTTGGCTTTCTAGTTTCCTCCAGCTAAGTTCTTGTCCTCACAGACCTGATCTGCTGCTTTCAGCTGTGCTGGACCACTTGGCGCCAAACGTGCTTCGCTCCTTTTGAGCTGTGCCATTACTATCCCCGGCTGCCAGGGGCAACGGCCGGCTCCCTCGGATTGGAATGCAGCCGTTTCTCTGTGTGTGTGTGTGTGTGTGTGTGTGTGTGGGCGTTTGGATGGCTTGTTTGCACGTTNAGACAACACACACACACACACACACACACACACACACACACACACACACACACACACACACACACACACACACATTGCATTACATCACTCATCAATAAAAGTGATCAATTTAGAGTAATCTATAACTAATCCAAGCGTCATGAGCATCCCTGTTCATGAGTTGGATGCAGGTGAAAGTGGAAAAACTAGAATCTGGTTCAAAAGTGCATTTATGTCAGCCATCCAGCTCCGACTGAGAGACCATCTAAAGCTGAATGACTGACAGAAATGATTCCAGGTTTTCCACTTTCTCCTGTTTGTCCTTTTCTTCCACTGACCGACGAGCTGGGTTCTCCTTCTCCTAACTGTCATGGCTGCCCGGTGTGCGGCCCATCTTGTGTTGTGTGTGAAGTTGGCTTTCTAGTTTCCTCCAGCTAAGTTCTTGTCCTCACAGACCTGATCTGCTGCTTTCAGCTGTGCTGGACCACTTGGCGCCAAACGTGCTTCGCTCCTTTTGAGCTGTGCCATTACTATCCCCGGCTGCCAGGGGCAACGGCCGGCTCCCTCGGATTGGAATGCAGCCGTTTCTCTGTGTGTGTGTGTGTGTGTGTGTGTGTGTGGGCGTTTGGATGGCTTGTTTGCACGTTTCGTGCCAGTCTTTGGGTGTTGTAAATCTTAATCTGTTTCTGTCCATGATCGCGTGCTTCCAGCTTGGATTACATCTGTCCATATCCTCACTTCACTCTATGACAGCGTCTCCCTCCCTGTGTGTCTTCTCTCTGTGCAGACGTGGTGTCCCTCCAACTCTCTAGTCAAAGAAAACTTTGAGAAAATTCAAGTGTGGAAACACTATTGATCTGCGTAAGGAAAGCCATGATGCTCCTATCAATGTGCTGATGTCACTGGACGAAGAGCAGACAATCTCTTAGTCCTGGCTGCCCGGAGACGCACTCATGCTATCGATCCATCACTTAGGTGTCACTTTTCCCACCATCGATCTCACCACCTGAGACCTAGCCAGTGACCAGAAAACACACCTGGAATTAAGACGGGGCAGAAGTGCTTTTAATCCAAGTGGCTAAATGTGCCATTCTGGTCTAACAAGCACACTCCACAGGTCACGGAGAGGCCAGGGCTGTTATCGTGGACAGCCTGCTTTGCTTTCGGATCACCATCTCACCAAATGACAGCAATGGCTGCAACACAAAAATCAATTCTGTTCCCCTCCCCCACCAGTGTGGGCAGCTCTGACAGCATTTTCAGCTGCGTTTATTAATCTTTCAGCAGCTGTCTTTAACATCTGGGTTCAGGCCTAAGTGGTGACAAGCAACATGTTTATGCTCCTAGCAAAAGCCCACAGCTTCAGGCTCTCCGCTCTGCTGCTTTGCTCAAAAAGACAGTTGAACTTTGGCCATCGATGACTGGAAGATAGTTTTCCAGCTAAATCTCGCTGGTGATGCTTCACGTTGGGTTTAAAAGCTCATGAATATTCAACAAGTCCTATTTTTGGTCCCTCCTCGTGATTCAGGCATGGCTAAATTAGGAGATTTCCTCTTGGAGGTCCACAGAGAGAGTCAATTGGAAAGGTATGTTGTTGAATCTGTTGCGTTCTTTCAGCAGCAGAGGAAGGCGACGGTGCTTAAGAGTCCCTGGCCACGGGCCCAGCCGGCTGGCCATGCTCCGTTTGAGGTTTTATTTGCAGTTGCAGGAAGGATAAATTGCAGCAGAATGTGAGGAGTTTCAGGGATTTTCTCAGCTATCAGCTCACGGCTAGGGCTCAGAGTTCAAATAATCCCCCGACAAGTGCAATATGAACAAATCCTCCACGGGGACGATCCCGTGCTTACTTGGACGCGCATTTCCACCGTTTTCATTCCTGTTACAGCTCTCCGAGTGGAATGGACATGACGGTTTATTTCTTTGCTTGTAATATTATTAAAACTTTTGTTTATTCTAGCATGTGTTCACATCCAGACCAACATCCCTGAGCTCTGCCTCCTCTGATTTGATTTATTTCTAACATTTATGATTAAAGTTACCCAAACATTTACATGAGGAATGGAAAACTCAACCCAACCCTTCCTGTCCACTTTAAGTGTTCTCATCCGTAATATTTTGACCAGTAATGACACTTTGGAGGGCCTCAGGCATCAACAGCATGCGATGGGCTCAGAATAGTCATATAGGAACCTGTGTCAGTGAGAAGTAGCACCGGTTTCTGCTGCTGCTGATCGTGCTGCTGCTGCTGGACTCTTAGAAGAGATCAAATATTACATTTCATCCTGGATCAGTCGCTGTGGCTCTCCTGTTGATTTGGTACATTTGCCTCCAATGAGAAATGGTCATTGTTGCATGTTTAATAAACAAATAGAACACCTTTAGGGCATCAGAGCCCATTCAGCCGGTAACGTAACTAAGTAAAACCTCGGTTGCTGACTGTGGTTCATGTAGAAAGCTCCCATAAAACAAGGTTAGTCTTGCTTTCTTGGCCCATGGTGGCTTAAATACCCGACTCTTATTTAGATAAAGGGATGTAATGCGTTCCTGACTCTGCTGATGACTGTCACGTTTACCTCGTTGTCCATCATCCATCCATCCATCCATCCATCATCCATCCATCCATCCATCCATCATCCATCCATCCATCCATCCATCCATCCATCCATCATCCATCCATCCATCCATCCATCAATCCATCATCAATCCATCCATCCATCATCCATCCATCAATCCATCATCCATCCATCAATCCATCATCCATCCATCAATCCATCATCCATCCATCAATCCATCATCCATCCATCAATCCATCATCCATCCATCCATCCATCCATCCATCCATCCATCCATCCATCCATCCATCCATCCATCCATCCATCAACCATCCATCCATCCATCCATCCATCCATCCATCCATTTTCTGAACCCGCTTGTCCATGTAGGGTCGTGGGGGGGCTGGTGCCTATCACCAGCGGTCCGTGGGCGATCAGGCGGGGCACACCCTGGACAGAGAGCCAGTCCGTTGACCTCGTTGTCGTTAACTTGACCAGGATGCTATCCATGAATAAACATTAATGTACACGTTAGCTCGCTTGTTCCTGACTGGTGTTATTAGGTCAGGGTGTGTACGATCAGATGGAAGAGCATCTCCTGCTGTTAAATCATCTCACTTTCATGTTTCTTTTGTTGTTAATGGAAACACCAATCAGCTCATTAAGTTCTTTTTATCAGAATAAAAATCAGTTGATTTGACTTGAATGAAAAGGACTGAGAGCTGAGTTTCTGCCAAGGCCAGTGCCCTTTTCCTCCGTCCTGATGAAACCAGTCTGGTTGGGCACATTCCTGCTGATCAATGACGCGTCTCTTCTCCGGCTTTACACTGTTGATGAGCTTCATTTGATTAATATCCTCAGATTTAAATGAGTAGCTGTAGTAACTCTGCCCCACATGTGTGACTCTGTGACAAACGTGTTTGTTTTTTTTCTTCCATCTGAGAATAAAATCACTTTTTCACACCAGCAAATCTTGTCAGATGGACTAAATTTAAAAGCAGCTGAGCAGAAATATGCACTCCACCTGTATCAAGGATCAAGGCGGTGTTTACTCTAGCTGGCCCTGCCGGGACTCTGCTGGGTTGTTTATGTTGCCGAGGCCGCCGTGTCCGCGGCAGCGCCGACGTGACGAGGATTGTGAGAGTGTTTGGGGAGTGGCGGTCGTGCTCTCAGTTTAAATGCTGCACACTGACTCCCCTCGTCTCAGGCAGGACAAGCAGGCTGTTATTGGACGACTAAAAATAAAAACCTCTGACCTTGACCGGCTGCTGGTGACAGAAGGAGGGGGAGAGGGGATGGGTTAGTGTGTGTGTGTGTGTGTGTGTGTGTGTGTGTGTGGCAGGGAGGTAGAGATTTAGAGCAAATAAGAAGGGAATCCTGATAATACGCCGTGGATGTGGCAGGGTGAAAACAGATCAGAAAGTTCTGAAGAGTAAAACATGATTTAATAAGAACTGGAAGATCTTAGCGGTAAGGCTCCCTTATTCTGCTTTTCAAACTTTTTCTACTAAATCTGAAAACTTCTGCAGTCTCCCACTTCCCCTAAACGCGTGCTGCGGTTTGGGGGCGGAGTTCTGAATGACAGCTCTTTCCTTAGCCAGAAGGGCTGAGGGTTTGGGTCTCGTCCTAGAAGCCCACTAACTGAGAAGCACTGGGCCAACAGCAACACGACTCTTCTGCTGCCACCGCTCGCTTCTTTCTTTTACACAAATAACCCACTTCCTAGGCCAGAAATCCAGAGGGCACCATCAGATGGGTCACGCCGTAGACCCTTCTCCTGACGCCTGTGAATACAACGCCTCTTGTTCATGAGCGTGCACCTGTCGCCGGGCAGCCGAGCTAAAACACGTTGCCTTATTATTCCCACTTCATGTTCTTTATAAACAACAGCCGTTTTCCTGTTAGAGACGCGTCTCAGATCATGTGTTCAGGCTCTTGTTGGTTCACATTGCTGAATGTTTCAGTGTCATTTGTTTCTGATACATTCAGCTGTAATTCTTTATTTCAGGTCTTAAAAACAGCAGGATGGTGCACCAGGGAGCAGGTGGGACCTCCACTTCCACATCCAGAGTACGTAAACTCTGAGTCCAGCTTGTGAATGGGATTGGCCTTCAGTCGTTTCACTGTTAAACAAGGGAAGACCTGCATTTATCTTGCGTCTGTCGTATTTTTGAAGGAGTGAACAAGCTCTGGCTGAGGTGTGGGCACAGGACTGGTCACTGATGCTTTAACCCTGGACGACTGTAGCAACTGCAGCACGACGGAGCTCACAGGGGTCATCGTCCCTTAAACTGCTGCTGACTGCTGAGCTGCTGCAGCTGCCCATTATGAGCCCAGTTCTTTACTGGGAACAGCTAATGTCCTGCAGTGATCTGGGATTACACAGGGATGAATACAGTGTGGGTAGTTCATGTGCTTTAAACCTGCAGAGCTGCAGCTTCTGCCCTGCTAATGCTCAGCCTGGACTCGTCCTTCACACACCCCCTACAGGAAGCTGAGAGGGACAAATGCTGTTTAAAGTTTGACTGACAGTTCTGGAGGACGTGCTGTTAGCAGAGGTGATCTGCGCTGCGTTACGGCACCAGAACTTGGGTAGATGAGTAAGATGACAAGAAATCAGACATTGTCTTCATTCTAACGGATGACTCCACCACTGCCCCTCCATCAGGCAGTAAGCTCATTCATTTGACAGATAGGGGAGGGTGTGGAGCCTTACACCGCCATTTTATTGTGACGTCAATTCATTCACAACAACAAACACCTGTGGACACGCAATCCAACACATACACACAAGGTGGCAAGGGAGTGGAAGGAAAATGCAAATGTGAGACGAGTGTGTGCGTGCTGTAAAACTGTGAAGCTCAGTCCCATATGGAACACGTCTGCTGTGAGCAATCTCTTCTTTACGCTCCAGACTGCAGAAGAGAACTTCAGGTTCCATTTTCTGGGCTCAGGCACCCGCTTGTGGATCATAAAACCTTCAAAGCCAAATACCAAGAGTTTATTTTGTGTCGGAGTGACTGTAATGATGTCATCTGTCTCCTGTCATCAGGAACAGAGCAGCAGACGCAGCCGTGTAGCTGTTTATGAAGACAGTACAGATGCTGGTTAAAGTTTTATGGCTCTGGATGCGAGCCGCGGCGGCGTTTGTGAGGAGACACGGGGCTGACGGATGCCTGATTGGGTTTGTGAACGCCTCATCAGTGGCATCACACAACAGGGCTCTTGTCGTTTTTGATCATCACACCGGGCGGCCACGTGAGAACAACGCAGACGACGTGTTTGGGTTCTGGTGACAGCGGCAGCACAGCGATCATCCTCCTTGCCCTTCTTCACGCCAGACGACGCGCCATCTCCGCTCCAGCTGCACGCGGTCACAGAAGCGTGCTGTTTTCACACGAGAGCCCGTCTAACCACTCACAGCTCAGGAAAACGCCAGCGCTGAGCTGAGTCAAAGAGGAATTCATAACAAGAAGTTTGAAAATGGAGAATTCCTCTGCAGGCTGAAATATTGTCCTTGTTCTTTTAATTGATTTTTTTAAAAACTGAACTCATCAAAAGGGATTAGCAGAGGTCTTGTCCTTGCTCTCAGTCCTCTATTGGGAGGGACAAAACATCCAAAATGCGCTCAAGCTAATTCACCCGCTTCTACTGCGCAAATGAGCGCCGGGATAATTGGCCAACGGGAAGCGTTGATGTGAAACCGTGCAGTTCTCCTCCTGCTCCTCAGCGTGAACTGCACAGACAGCAGTCCTGCTTTTGTAGAGGAATTAAAGAGGACAATAGGAAGCGTCCTGGTTTGAGAATTAAGGAAATGAGAGATGTGGTCTGCAACAGTCAGAGCCCACAGAGAGAAGAGCGTGAGCGCTCAGAGTGAGTCCATTCCCTTGTCGACCGGCCATAATCACCACGTGCTTTCCCCTCCTTCTCCCTGTGATGAAAAGCTTTTATTGTTTCACAGATTTACAAAAAAATGAGGCAAAAGAAGGGATCAGCTTTGGTTGATGAGAGGATTTGCTCAGAAAAGTGCAGAAAAAGGAAAACTCCTTCACTGTTTTGTTTTTTAACCTTCATCTTGGTTGAGCCCGTCACTAGCCCACTTCCACGATGCTTTTCCTCCTCTCGTCTCTTACAGCCGAGCATCACCGGCTCTGCAGAGAACTCACAGGAGTGCATGGAGGGATGTTTGTCAGTGCGTTGTGATCTCCTGAGATGAGCTCCTACAATGGGTGTCAGCGCGATTTAGAGCGAGACAGCTGCACGTTGTCGTGTTTCGCTGAGCTTTTAAGAAAAGTGTGTGTGTGTGTGTGTGTCTGAGCTGCGCTGCATTACGGTAAGCCGCCTGTGGTCGACAGCCTGCCTGTTCCTTTGGGAAGTGGCATTTCCTGCTGCGGTGCCTGCTTAAGAAGGAGCGTTGTGATTGGGTGTATTTGCAGGTCATGAAAGAGCAAAAAGTCAGAAGGAACTGGGCTGGAGCTTGATAATGCAATTTAGCTTGAAAAGGCCGGCCCACACCGACACCAGACACACAACCGGCAGGCAGGGATAACGCTGGTGGCACCTGTCCGCTGTAGCCCACACCGCTCGAATACCTGAAAACTGACTAACGGTCATTGAAAACAAAAGCTAATGTGAATCTGACTTGGTTTGGACTGGTTTAACAGAATAAAATAGAAATAAAGGTGGTACCATTTAGGTAATCACTATGGCACTGTATGTGGGCCAAAATTAAGACTTCTGCCCAGCAGCAGGAGGCTATATCAATTCCAAAGCAAACTACTGATCTGATTAACGATAAGCTGGCGCCGGTAACTGAGAGGATGGCACTTCTTACTGAGGAATAGCACCTTTACTGGCGTTATTACTAGATACGCTAGGGGCTAGCAGCCCTCGGCTGGTCATTGACTGGTTCAAACACTCCCTCTGCTGTCTATTAGCATGGATAGGCTAGCGTTAGCCTGGACGGGCTGGTGTTAGCATTGTAAAGGCTAGCCATTAGCGTGCCTAGGCTGGCCACTAGCTGACTAATGACTCTCTGAGTCATGCTAATGGCTAGCCTCTCCGATGCTAATGCCAGCCTATCCATGCTAATGGTCTGTCAAGGGGGTAGGAAATCCAGCTAGTGATGTGTGGTCTCACTGGTGTGTTGAGGTTCACGGTCACACCCATGGTCCGGGGTCACAGGCACAAGGAAACAACCTGCTGTGACGGTTCTGGTCGGGGTCACTTTGCTGCGTCTGCAGTCTGTTCACGGCTGAAGAAAACTTCATCACTACCAAGACCTTCTGGTGCTAAATGCTCTGCTTGGCGTGAGACAGCTTGGTTTCAGTCACGGGTACTGGTAGTTCTACAGGAAGTGGCCCACGGCTAACACCCGCTTATGGACCAGAACCCAACACTGACCTGTGAGCCCTGATCTGACCTGAATCCCTGTCTACAGGTCTACAGGTGCAGTCTCTCCTAAAGTCACATCACTGGACTGCAGTGATTTATGGAGCGGTATGGGGGCCAAAATTAAGACTACTGCCCAGCAGCAGGAGGCTATATCAATTCTGAAGCAAACTACCGACCTGATTAACGAAAGTACAATGCTATTTATGAAATACCGTGCCATTCATGTGAGGAAGCATGCATCCGAGAAGCAGTGCGACCTGCTGATGCACAGAGAGATGACCACAGGAGAGAAGAGAGTGATAAAGAAACCGCCACAAGAAGCACATGAGCAGGAAAGAGCAGAACGGCAGAGTCATGAATCATCCCTAACACCACCGCAAAAGGAAACAGCCTGCTGTGAAGTGGACAGCAGCAACGATACTTCACCATGAGAGCAACAGCCACCAGCGCTGGATCAAGGAGCCCCTCAACAGGGATGAAGGAACGTTCACCCTCTCACAAACCGTTTACCTCGGCCTCCGAGGTTTCACAGGAAACACCACATTCTGGCTTGGAACACGTCACCTAACTTTCTAGTACCGGACGATAATTTCATTACTCACCAAAAGAAGTTAAATATAAATTTTTGACGCAGCAGTAAAATGTTATTATCTCGAGAAGAGCCTTAGATTTTATGTTTTAGTTGTGGGAATTGTGACTGAACATGTGAAGGAGATGTCCGAATGGCTGATGCAGCTTTTGCCATGGTTTGTGATTATTGTGTAGACTGAGCAGATGTTTTTTTGTGTGTTTTTTGTGATGTGAGCATGTTTGAGTGTGTCGGTTGCTGTGTTGTGATGTCGGACCCCAGGAAGAATAGTTGCTGTACGAAGCAGCAGCTATTGGGGATCTGATAAATAAATGAAATGAAAATGTATTTATACTCGTTAAGCAAAGCTGCGTGAGGATTTTCTTCTGAAAGTCTCCAGATGTTTGACTTTGCCAGTACATCTCAGCGATCAGGATGGATTTTTCTTTCTCTAACGATAAAGAACAACGGCCAAGTTCCACCAGCTGGAATATTAAGCATCTGGACCGGAACCGTGTTTACAGAGTACATCATGCTGAAAGCACCATTACACAGAATCTGTAATGGAGCCTGTCTTTGCAGACAACAGATGTTTTAATGAGGGACCATCTCTACTGTCTCCATGGAGACCTCAGAAGTTTCCACGTTTAATTTCCTCCGTGCGTGCAGCACCTGAACACGGCGTGGCGTTAACCTGATGAGCCGTCAGGAAGGAAGGCAACATTTCCACGTGGTGCAGATGGAGGAGAGCGCCTATGCTAACACATCTGATGGTTACCGTTTCAAACATTCCCTCCCATAACAGAGCGCCGGAGTGTGAACACACGTCTGTAATGGTGAAAAGGGCTTAAATAATCACAACATGATGAAGAAGGTGATAAGCTGAACAAACCAAAGGAATGCATTTGTCTCCCGTAGACGAGACGACCGAACCAGAGGTTGCATACTGTTGGGGTGACATAGAATAATGCACATGGTGCTCAAACCCACACTATGAAGTTTCTGGTTGGTTGTCTTAGTCTGACACTAAAGACCGGGCTGAATTCAATTCACGTTTATTTATAAAGCACCATCTCAAGGACCTTCACACAGTAAACATTCCAAAACAGGTCAGTTCATCAAGCCA